>CM028136.1:629067500-629460000 GCA_016271365.2 Neoceratodus forsteri
CGGCTGAAATGGGCTCCCGCTGTGGAGTCAGTAAAGCAAAAAAAAATGCATTCTGCAGTTTAAATTTGCCTGCTCAATGATCGCAGTGAGGAGAAGAGCACTCACGAGGAAGAAGAGGCTCATTTGCATGGCGTTGTGTGATTGGTAAGGCTGCAATCAGTCCCGCCCCTCAGCCAGCTCTACAGTGACTGCCCCAGCATTCGAGAGGGAATGTGAGTGGAGTGCATGTACTGGCTAGTGGAGGAGTGTCGCGGAGTGTTAAAATCACTGTAAACCTTGTAAAAATAGATCTGCTTGTTTAAAATCAGGCTCAACCTGCTAATCGATCGTCAGAATTGCGAGTGTGGTGGTCGAGGAGACGATCGGCAGGACTGCCCGCCCGTTTCTGTTCTGAGGCCTCCAAGAACTGGCTGCAGGCCGTTTTTCCCCATCGCAGCTAACAGCTACTGATAACAGTAAGTATTAACAGTGAAATTGCTCAAATAGTGATTTTCTGCCAAATGCCAGCAGCAGCAGCTCTAGCCACAAATGGTTACCAGGGCACAGCCGGGGCACAACAGACGGTAGCCAGGGCACTTATATATTGTTATTATAGGGGAATCTCTGCACCATATGAGGCACCAACTGGGGCACAGCATTTATTTACCAGGGCACGTGCCCTGGTGGGCCCTGGTGTAGAGCCGCCACTGAATGCCAGCAAAAATATGTGTGCAGCAGTGTAGTCGCTTTGCAAGTAATGACTGTGTCAAGTCCTGCCAGCAAGTGCAAGTCTGTTAAGCCATTGACTGTGTGCATAGTAATGAGTTCAGCCTCAGTTTAAAGTTTAAAACCAGAGAGAGACTGTGAGTTGTAGCCAAATGTGCAGCACTAGTTTTACAGGCAATCCTCTGCTTAAAAAACCTGAAGCTTTAAGGGACTGTGAGTCAAAAAAATGTTTCCAGCATGTAAAATGTCCGTGGAAAATCATGTAAATGTGTTTAAAACAAGAACAGAGCAAGTTTGTGCAGTTTGAGCAAAAGTTATCAGTAGTGTGTGTAAATCGGGTGTGCAGTGGCTTGACTCAATTTCTGAATGTTGATGCACAGGAGTGCTGCCGCCGCCATTACAGGGTGGGGTAGTAAAGTAAACACAGCAGCAGAGGAGCCATTTTACAACTAAAGAGTGTGTTCAGTAAAGTGGGACTTTCAGTTGCAGTGAAGTTTTGTTTGTTTTTCTGCAGTTACGGCCTCAGGACCAGCTTGCTATCCGGATCATGCCCGGGTTGCAGTAACAGCAGCAGTGAATAGACTGAGGGATATTGAAAAGTGGTGCTATGGAGAACTGCCGCCTCCTCATGTGGCGGTTCCGGGATATCCAGTGCATGTATGTCAAATATGCTTGAGAGCTGGAAGGGACGTCTTCATGATTCCTCACTGTGCTGGATGCCTAGAAAAATATGGCTTGTACAAAGCACCTCAAATTCGTTTGGCTCCCACATGGACAAAGATTCAGGAATCTGCAGTTGGCAGCACTCAGCACCAGGCGGAGCCTGTGGAGGAAGGCCCCTCGGGGGAGTGTGGCACAAAGCTAGAGGGTGCAGAGTTAGAGACAGAACCAGGAGTTGAAGTTTCAGATGCTGGATCCCAGAAGGAAAGTTCGGATAAAGCATCAATAGACCCCTGGGGGGGGGGGCCTAGCCCAAGTCACTTAGGAGAAGATGAGATGCGGGAGGCCTTTGAGTGGGAGGTGTCGACCTCCGCACCTAGTGATGAGTGGATAGTCTCGGGAGTGAGGATGACTGCTCACTCCTCGGCTCACATCCTCAGTGAAGAGGAAGATGAGGGGGAACCTATGTGGCCTTGTGAAAAAGGAATGGGTACACAGCCTCAAGATCTTGCCTCGGAGGAATGCATGGAAGAGAGTGGTGATGCCACTGCCCTGGCTATGCAGGAAGAAGAAGTCAGGGATCCGCTCTTAATTTCATTAAGGATGAGAAGCTGGCAGAACCAGGACTGGCCACCCCCAAGCCAGGCCAGTGGTCTCAGGTTGACCAAAGCTAGTAAAGAGGAGAGACTGGTTCGTAGAAAGGCAAATGAGATCTATGGTGTGACCTTTCCTACCTTTCCTCGGAAAGTCTGGGAGGAGATTGAGAACAGCAGGAAATCCTGGATCTGGGCCAAAGCAATGAAAGGTGTGCATCCTGGGGCAGACAAGCATGTAAAAAACAGACTGTTCCATGAGAAGTATACCCAGTGGAAGTGAGGCAGGACCCTGTTTATGGACAGAGTGCGAATAGTGGACAGAGAGGGATGTGAAATCTCCCACTGTGTGAATTATGTGCGCCCAGATGGGTAATAATTCAAGCTCCTGACCCCTGGTACTATTGGCCTCAGTGCAAGGACCTCCCAGCAAATGTGCCCATGCCTACAAAATGGAAAGCCAAGCAGTGGTAGTCAATACTGCCACGCCAGACTGTGAAGTGGCTTTATTGATCCGCCAGTATGAACATCCAGGACTCAGGTGCCCCACATTCATCAGCTCTACAGTGTACTGGCCTTTCCAGAATCCATCGACTGGCCCACCAGATGACTTCAGATCCAGAGAGGACACCAGCCCAGCTGTATCCTGCTTCATCGCCTGGTAATCGGATGACATCAGACCAGCTGTTTTCTTTTATTGTTCCTGTTCTAAGGTTCCATCTCCAGAGATGACATCAGTCCAGCAGTTCCCAGATGTGCCCTCCTGTAGTTCCCGGAAGATGTCCGCCCAGCTGTATCGGAAGAAATGCTGCCAGGGAGAGTCTTCGTCAGAGGTGCAGGTCGGTTCAGAATTTTCCATTCTACAAAGGGCTGGTAAGTCCGAACTTTTCTATCTTTATGATATTGCAGTACACACCATACACTAGCAGACTCCAAAATGTGTGAACTGTCCTCAAAGACTCTCCCCTTCGGGACTTTGGCCTGTTAGAACTGTGCTTCACCGGGCTCCGGCCCAGGAGAGACTCTTTAATGGACTAGCCTTTGGGCACTGTGGTCACTAGTTGGGACTTTTAGGGCACTCCATCCCCCCAAATGTATATTGTAAATAATGTCGTTGTTTTCTAATGTAAATACTGTTTTTCTACCTTTTCTAAAAAAAATATTTTTGGGATTCTTCAGTGTTTTGATGGTAGGGGTTTAAGTAGACTGTGTATGCAGATTAGGAGTGTGTGTTGTCTTTCTTTTTCTTGCAGGTGTTCCTGGAGAAGACAGAAGAGAAGACAAGAAGAGGAGGAGGGACTCATCGGAGTTCCTCATTAGTACTTTAGTGTGTAGAATTTAAAGTACTGTGGTATTGTTATTGTTGTTGTTACTGTATTAACCCTTTTCCTTCCACAGGTGTGGTTTTGGGGATAGGGAGGAGGCAGTAAAATGGTGTAACAATGTGGTATTATTCTTGGTGTGTGGTTGCAGGTTGCCCAAGGTCGGGGAAGTCCCCGGGTTGTTTTTGTTTGTGGGTATTAAGTAGAAGGCAGATAGGTGTTCCCTAGAGGGTTAGGGGGGATAGACAGGCTGTGGTCCTGAATGGCCATAGAGACCACAGTGCTGATCTATTAGGGCTATGCTCTGGACAGTTCTACTAGATCCACTAGGCGTCCATAGTAAATGGGTAGAGTAGAGGCTGATATGTCAGCTAAAGGCCTCTAGGCCCTTAGTGTTGCCTGCCTGTGCTTGCACATGGTAGGAGGGGGCCTGATCACCCCCCCTCCGCAGGTAGCACATAGGGTGGGACGGCCTAAAGCCAGGTAAACAATGACTGCGGACAGTCATTTTCTTGGTCAAGGGTGAGTGTAACCCCCTTGTTACCTGGGGTTACTAGAATCCCAGTAAGACCTAGTGGTAAGCAGGGAAGGCAGCTTGTGAAACTCCAGTTAAATGGGTTTCACACTGTCTCACACTGTTCTCAGTCTCAGCTGAGACTGAGGGATGACATCACCATAGAACTATCGCAGCTGCATGACCCACAACGGAATCTGCAGCAGGGAGTTGGAATAGAATGTTGGGAGGTTTGAACAGTAGTCTGTGTGTCAGTTGGTGTTGGGAGCTTGCTGTGAAAGCTGCACAGCAGCTCTGGTTAGGCTCTTGGAGCCTCAGCCCTGACATAGGGCTACATTTAGATAAAAGGGTGTGTGTCCCCACCAAAAGAGAGACACAGAAGCAGTTTGTAAGTGGTGGAGACCGCTGATTCGGGTCTCAGTGCCCCCTCCCTCCGGGGATGGGAGCAGGAAAGGGGTTTCCTGCATATTCCAGGGGCAATCCCCCTGGTTGTGCTACTAGTGGAGAAGCTGCCTATTTGTTCCAGAGTTTTTTGGGAAACAAGAAGATTTGTGAATCGCCTGTGGGGCACCTGCAACCGGAGGGTGAGTGTCTGCTCTTCCTAAAGGGCCTATGTTTTTCACCCTGGGACTTGTGTGATAGTGGGGATTGGACTACTAAAGTAGTGGGAGGCCTAGAGTAATAGGCTTAGCCAAAAGTAAAAGTATGTTCAAGTCCAGCACTTATAGGAAGTCAAGACATGTAGAGGAGATGTGACATACATCTACCCAGTAATCTACATTGCCAAGCTTTCAGAAAAAGAGTTGTTTAGTTTCCAGAGAAATGGCCGGGTATGGATTGTGGGAGCTGGAGGTGGGAGACCCCTCCATCTTTAGTGACCAGGTCCACCTCTACGGATTTGCTCTGTGGATTTCTATTTTGCTTCATGCACTTGGCCAGTGATGAGGGAGGTACCCAGACGTGGGGTTGGAAGAAAAATTCCCTCTAGGAGTCGAAGGCTGTAAGGTGGTTTGGGGAGCTACAACAGGATAACTGGTTCATTTCCCAAAATGGACTTCGGATCAAGTGGCCGGCGGGGGAGCCAACCCTGTGGAGAAAACCCAAGTAGTGTACAAGTCGGGCTGTGTACCCAAAGCTGCATGCAAGTCCGGGCTGTGTGCCTGGGGGTCAGAGCCTGAGGGCTGGAAATAGTGAAGAAGTGTTCTGTTGTCTCTAATCTGCATTACCAGGAATGTAGCCCCATGGGGTCCGTCTACGCTTTGTTTGTTCAGCTTGGATGTGAATAAAAGCCACACTGTAGAATCTCATTCCTGGTTCTGGACATTACAGTTATTGCTTCCTGTGTTCGGATTTACTTGGGTGCCCCTGTGCAGAGTGGCCAAACCTAGGTCCCCTGTGCTGAGTAACCTCATCCTCCCTGAACCCAGTCCCCACCAGGTACTGCTGTCAGCTTCAACAGCATGCCACCTGTCATTTTTGCAAAAAGGCAGGGGTCCGGAGGTTACAATAGCATTACCATTACTGATCCTACAGACATCGTTCACTCCCATAGCATTATCACTCCTGATCCCACTGCCATCATCCACCCCATACTGTCATCTCTACTAATCCTACAGACATCATCCACTCCTATAGCATTACCACTACTGATCTTACTGAGATCATCCACTCCCATAGCATTACCACTACTGATCATACTGACATCCACTCCAATAGTGTTACCACTATTGATCCTACTGACATCATCCACTCCCATAGCATTACCACTACTGATCATATTGACATCATCCACTCCCATAGCATTACCACTACTGATCATACTGACATCATCCACTCCAATAGTGTTACCACTATTAATCCTACTGACATCATCCACTCCCATAACATTACCACTACTGATCATACTGATATCATCTACTCCCACATTATTACCTCTACTGATCATACTGACATGATCCACCCTGTAGCATTACCTCTACTGTTCCTACTGACATTATACACTCCCATAACTTTACCATTACTGATCCTACTGACATCATCCACTCTCATAGCATTGCCACTACTGATCCTACTACAGAGCACAGTGACTGCTGGAGACAGCGCAAGAATCTGGGGAAGCACCCATGAGCATAACACAGTCAATGGCAATCAGTGCATGCACTCCTGGACTTCAGCTATGGTGCAGGTGATCAGCCATAGAGAATGTTATCTTTAAGTACTGTGCAATTGGAGGGAATGTAACAGCAAATAGAGGAAGACTTATACCTAAATTGTATTGAAAGAGTTAAAGCATGTTTGAGATATTGAGATGATCTTTTTTTCAAAAATTATGCCAAAGTTTTTTTTTTTTTTTGCAGTTACTATTTTCTCCCCCTGGAGTCCTCTGCCAGCATCTGACGTCCCTCTCATGTAGGTATCAGGTATGAGACCCACTCCCCATAACCCCACAACTTATCCTCCATGGCAGGGGGTGGGGAGCGACTCAACCCATCGGTCCGGATTAGCGTTCGGGGAGGTGCCTTCCCGGTCCATCATGGAGGGGGACCATCATCATATGCAGAGGACTCCACCTTTTCCTGTATTCTCCCTCTTGAGGTGTGGTGTGCAATGGCTCCAGTGGCAGCTGCGTGCATGCTCCTGTGCACGTCCCACCAAACGCCTGCCACACTCTCGTCTACTTTCAGTGCTGACATGCCACCTCCCAGCCTCTGCTAGGCGGCAGGCAGTTGCCAAGCCTTGCAAACCCCCCTCCCTGGAGAAGGAGAGCAGTCCTAGGGATGCTCAATCCTTCTTCTCCCTGCCAACCCCCGGCGCCCCATGTACATTCCCAAACACGGGTCGCCGGCGTGACGCCAGGTAAGGCGTCCAGCGCCTCAGCCTTCAGCGCCACCAGGCCGGCAGTGCAAATGTTTTTGTAGTAAATATGTTGCAGTACTATTTTGGCTTGGTTGGTTTTGCTTCCTGTTTTAATACATTGTTCAGAGAACTTTCAAATAAGATCTCCCTTTGTATAGCTTAGAAATGAGTCAGAACAACTGTTGTTTGATATGCATGGTGTAGAATAATCATTTCTGAGTTCTTTGGGCTAACATTTGATCTCAGTTTTTATGGAGGATTTCGACTCCTCCTTATCAGTCATCTTCATTGCCCCTCCCCCTTTTGTAACTCTGAATCTTTCTCCCAGCTGAATAAAGTACTGTTCCACATGGTACTGTGAGAGTCAGAAGCAGAAATGGTTATTAATGTCTGATGCTCAGTTAATAAAATTTTAAACTAGCATTTTAAAATCTATATCCATATCAATTTTTAAACATAAGTGGTTGATTGTGTTTTCATTTTTCAGGCTATAGTTGAAATGCCATCCTAATGTTTCACAGTCACACAACTACTATAACTAGAGATGGGTGTTCCCATATTAAACTCTAATTAAAACTCACTGCTTGCCAAATATACCAGGTTGATCTGCATTAAGCTCTATATATCTCAATGGCTGGCAGGCAGGACCAGTTTTGGATCTAATGGTGGCCCAAGCAGAAAAACTTGTGTTGCACTCTTCAACACTCCCTCTACCACCTCTCTTCCCATGTGCATCATCCCATATCCAACAAGCATTTGTCAATGCTGAATGTTGCTTGCTTCTATGTGCTGTTTAGGTATTTGGAAGTCATTGGAGTGCAAATATTGAAAATTCGCAAACTTATCAGAGTGCTGTAGGAACTGCGAACGACGCCAGAAAACAGTCATTTTTAGAATTTTTCACCAAATTTCAACATAGCCATTTTAAGACCTCTGCTCATGAACAGTGTCACTGATTTTCTTAATGTGTCCCATACGCTGAGTTCACACACCGACTGCGCCCATTGTGCGCTATATGGGTGGAAACACGCTTTGACAGGATGTGAAAAATGACAGCTGTACTGCTCATAAGGAGTGTGGTAAAATGGCAATGTTGAAAATCTGGAGTGAAAATATTGAAAATTAGGACTTACGAAAGGCATAGAACTGGGCAACACACGCCAGAAAACAGTCATTTTAGGAATTTTTCACCAAATTTTCAACATAGCCATTTTAAGACCTCTGCTAATGAATAGTGTCACTGTGATTTTCTTAATTTGTCCTATACATTGATTTCACACACTGACTGCGCCATTGTGCGCCTATGGGCAGAAACACGCTTTGGGCAGGATGGAAAAATGACAGCTGTACTGCTCATAAGGAGGTGTGGTAAATGGCAATGTTGACAATCTGGAGTGAAAATATTGAAAATTTTGAACTTACGAAATAGGTGAGGAACCGCGTAATGCACGCCAGAAAGAATATTTTTAGAATGTTACCAAATTTTCAACATAGGCTTTGAGAGCCCACCTTATGAACACTGGCAGTGTCATTTTGTTAATCGGTCCCGAAAGGTGATTTCGCAGTGACCGCGAAATCACCCTTCGGGCCCGATTAACGCCATGACAGTGCAAGAATTCATGAGGAGGGGTCCCAAAAACCCCATGTTGAAAATTTGGGGCCAAAATTCCCAAAAATGCCTGAGATATGCAACAAAGTTGAAAAAACCCTATCTATCCCATTATACAGCTTACCGGCATTTCCTCAGTTCCCGGTCGGCTTTGAAGAGTGCAGACGTGTTCCCGGTCCACCGATGATCATCGCTGAGCTCCAGAGGCATAAGGAGGGGGGGTGTGGGGAGGCAGGTGTGCAGTGGTGGGTGCGGTTGTGGGGGGGGGCAGGGAGACTACGCGAACCATTTTTTATTCACAGGTTGTTTTTTTTTTAAGAAGGCGACGAGACGCTTGCCACGCTGGGGTGGGCTCTCAGCATGGCAGCAGGAAAAGCTGTTTGGGGACGGGAGTCGATGGGGATTGGGCACCCCTGTCGGCCAAAACAAGATTTGCTAGCTGGGAGCCGGGAAAGCTTTTTGGGGCGTGCAGCCTTGGAGCCGATGGGGAATTGGGCACCCCGTCGGCTAGTCGGTTTTTGCCACGCTAGTGGGCCCCCAGCGTGGCACCTGGACAGCTGTTGGGGCGGGCGGGGCGTGAGCCGATGGGGATTGGGCACCCGCCGCCAAACAGTGTGTGTGTGTGGGGGAGCGCATCAGCAGGCAATATGTATGCTTGCTGCATGTGCATTTGGGGGGGGGAGAGAGAGCTCTGCTCACTGAAGCGAGCTCTCCCTTTCAATTGTATGCCACTGCATTTTGGAGCTGTCATAGACAGCTGCAGCACTCATTGGGGAACTGGGGCTGCGCCTGCAAACACACTGACTGCATTGGAAGACGGGCTGACACACCTCCGAAAACTCGGATGATGGCACTATGTTTCTTGCACATGCGTGCAAGCAACATAAAAATGGTTAACATTCTGTTAAAGGGATAGTGTCAACCCCCTAGACCTCAAATTGTCTCTAGAATAAATACACATAATATGACTGTTCATAATCAGTAGAGATTATTGATGTATCTGGTAGTTTGATTCTGATTCCTTTTTTCTTTTTACAAGTTAAAAACAGACTGCCATCCATAATGGTGTTACCACACAAAAATGTGTTTGTTTACAATCTTCGATCAACTTCCACTGCATCTCTCTTAACTTGGGAATGCTCCTAAGACAATCTAACCACCTGTGATGCCATAGGAGGAGAGGAGAGGAGACTATTTCATCATGAGTTGCTTCTCTGTTTGGGGGTGTTCTAATGTTCAGACTTTATACAATAAGAGTAGATCAAGGATTTGAAGCAAAACAAGGCAGGGTATAATTTAACCATTCCCATTCATTTCAAGTCTACTAAGAAAAGAAGCAGATCAAACACCCAAGTACTGTACTTTAATGAGTTTTAGAGAAGGTAAGCAGTTATAAAATGTGGGTTTTCAACTGGAAATAATATAATGCCAAAAAGGTTGACAGTGTTCCTTTAATACAAGGGTGGCAACAACAATTTTGCTTTTTATAGTCACGTTTTGCATTTTGAGCTCATCTCTGCTTATACTTTCTACTATAATGCACGCCTTCTGTACTGATGTCCCAAGTAGCCACTTGGTTTTGTTTGTTCCTAGCAGTAAAATGGAGGTGGCTGCACATTTCTAATAACAAAAAGGGCTATAGATTGAACACTATAAAATCATGATTTAAAGACCAACCTGGTACATTTGGCTGCAAGCGAGTTATTAAGTAGAGTTTAATACAGAAACACCTACTTCTAGAAGAATGATTGCGAGTGAGGCCATGTAATGCTGTGAATGTACTTATGAGTTAAGTGTTTAATAGGGACTATTCATGAAATCAAGTGTCCTGTGCATAGCAAGATCACATGAAATAATTAAAAAACAATTATGGTCCCGTGCTGGGAATAATTCCTGACAAGAAGGGAATAATGGGCATTATGAAACTGGTAGAAAGGATGCTGGCTCTTCATTGGCCAAGAGGTACTTTCAGCTGGGCTATTATCCCAGCACAACAACCTGGCTAAACGTAGCTCAACAAAAATATGTTTAAAAATATGTCCAATGTACTAAACAGGACCCATTTCAGAATCACAATTCAGCACTCCAGGGGGCTTTGCCTTGTGCTTCATCCCACCCGAGGCAGGCCGTTATATCACTATAACACCACCACCCCCCGTCATGCCTTACTTCTTAATTATAACACTGGCACAGAAGGGAAGTAGTATAGCATAGTGGTTAGAACACAGAGCTGTGAACATAGAGCAGTGTTCCTTAACTTGTGATCATTGGTGCCCAGTGGGTCTGTGAGGCTTCACTTGAGACTCCCCGGCAGGTATGGTACAAAAAGCAAGTACAAGTATCTTATTAAACTATACTTTATTATTATATAGGTAAGACATTTTTATTCCTAGTGAATACTGACTAGAGTGAAAAAGTGCTGCAAATTAAACTCTACTTGGGATAGTGGTCCATGTGTAGATTTGGTCATGATCCTCACTGTCAGAATGTTTGCGAACCCTTGACATAGAGACTCGGCAGACCTGGTTTGAATCCAGCAGCCACGACTTGCATACTGTGTGATTTTGAGCAAGTCACTTAACCTCCCTGTGCTGAATTCCCTCCCAGATAGCACCTGGAAAAAGCTATGACTCACTGTGTCTTTACTGGCCAAAAATTATAAATAACATTTTTTATTGAATGAAAAATCCATTCTAAAACCAGCAGGCTTCTTTCATGAGATAGGACCACCTGCTTTTTTTTATTTAACTGATTACAAGATAACATCATGGCGGTGATGTAATTGATAGAATATCTCACATTGAGGGTGATTACATGTAGTTGACACAATACTAAGCTAAATATGCAAAAGGAAAAGCGGCTCAAGAAACAATTGACTGAAGCTAAGCTAAACAAGCAATACAAGTGCAAAAGGAGAGACAACCATCTCACACGGACATAGGACACTGTAGCCCATTATTAGGACACAATTAATATGTGTATTTATTGTTAAAAACACAGAGTAAAAAAAGACAGTATTTGTCTAGGTACCAGATGTGGTAGCACCCCCCTACACACACACACACTGCACTCATCAATGTTTCATGTCTGCACTTGATGCTTTATCAGGATGTCAGCAGCCAGACATAGTAAGCCTTTTATAACCCATACCATAACACTTAAGCAATTAAATAATTCATTGAAGCTTAAAAGAAACATTATTATTGAAAAGCCATATGCACACATTACTCTGTTACCTGAGGGTGACTAAGAGCACCCTGTTACATTTGTTATACACACCACATGTTAAGCTTTAATTTAAACTAAAATCTAAAGACTACAGTATTAATATTACATGAATGCACACTTGAAGAACTATTTTCAATTACAGTAAATGACAAAAGGTAATAATATAAAAGATGAACGCACTGAGACCTGCCAAACTCAACTATGAATTTACCAGGCCTCAGTGCGTTTCATTGTGCATATTTCTTCTTCTTTTTTTATTTACTATAATTGAAAATAGTCATTCTCAGAGTGTGCATTTTCATGTATTAGTATACTACTATAGTCTTCAGATTTTAGTTTTTAATATAAATTAAAGGTTAACATGGGGTGTGTATAACAGATGTAGCAGGGGTGCCTTTAATGCACCTCAGGTAATAGAAGTGTGTGTGCTTAAGCTTTAATGAATTAATTAATTGCTTAAGTGTTATGGGATGGGTTATAAAAGGCTTACTATGTCTGGCTGCTGACATCTTGATAAGGTGTCAAGTGCAAACATGAAATGTTGACAAGTGTAGTGTGTGTGTGTGTGTGTGTGTGTGGTGGGTGGGTGGGTGGGTGTGTGGGTGTGGGGCTACCATGTCTGTACCTAGACAAATGCTGTCTTTTTTTACTCTGTGTTTTTAACAATAAATACACATATTAATCATGTCCTAATAGTGGGCTACAGTGTCCTATGTCTGTGTGAGCCAGCTGTCTCTCTTTTTACACTTACAATGCTAAGTTACACTACAGAGTTTACATGCAGTTGATAGTTGTCACATGATGTGCAAACTGAGTTTATAGAAATGCTTTAAAAACCACTATGGCTTCATGTCTCACTTTTTTTTTTTTTTATTTTCATCTTTATCCCTCCTTACTGCCTCCGGTGCCCCCTCCTTCCGTCCGCTCATGTCCCCCCGGTACCTACCTTCAGGGATCTGCCCCTAGAGTGCCCAACCTCCTCTCCTTGCACATTGGGGTCTGTCCTATCGGTGGTCCGGGCGGACTTAGGGCGGACTTCATCTAGGGCTGCCGGAGGTATTTCCGGTTTTCTCCCCTGACGTCCCGGCTCCCCCAGGACGCTTGCGCTAGGGACGACGCCCTCGAAAGTGGTAGCGTGCTTACGCACGCAGACCCCCGCGCGCCGAGATCGCCCCTCCCCGACCTCGACAAGCGGAGCCGCCACTCCCTTCCTCTGCCAGTGCTTCCACCGGCTATGGAAGGAGTGCAGAGCAGGATGCGCCCTGGTAGCTCACCCTGAGGGAGGAGAGCATCCGTGGGACGCTTCAATCCTCCTCTCTGAATGAGTTCTCGACGACCCAAGTCCGCTCCCGAACCTGGTCGCCGGGCGTGGTACGAGGTGTGCTCTAGCGCCTCAACCCTCAGCACCACCGGGCCGGCTCATGTCTTACTTTTTAATGTTCAGATTGATACAGGGTTTCAAACGGAATCACAGGGGTTTCTCCATCACTGCCACCTGAGAACATGGACAGTATGGAACAAAGGCTGGCAGAGCTGCTAGAGGTTCCCATATGCTACTGCCACAGGAGAAAGGGGCATGTGGGCACTAACACTGGAGTTGAAAACAGGAACACAAAAGGTTAGCATTGATGCTTCTCATACTGAACTAGTGCAGAACTGCAAACTGAACCGGAGGGAAGATCCCACAGTGACTAGGGGAAACTAGGGACAGTATGGAGGGAGAGCAGCCATAGAGGTTTGCAGGTTCCACACAGCAGGAGGCACCTCTGCAGTGGATATTGCATGCACAGATAGAGGATGGGGTCTGTTAAACTTGGCAAACTATCCAGTGCTCAGACTGAGTGCACAGCAGGACCTAAAGCTGTGGAAAATGGGGGGAGGTGGCAAGAACCAGCAGCAACACTCAGCCTGTACTTTAATCTGAGACAATAGTGGCAGCTTCCGAGCAGAGTGGTGCACAAGACAGAAACGAAACAAGCTTAGGGACATATATGGTCTGGCAGTACTCACACTGAAGGAATGAGAAACTAATAACTTCCTCTGATTCCTGCTTTAAACATTTATTACTAACCATGTTAACAATCCACATAAGTAGCAGCAGTAAGGACACAGACCTCCCCACAGCAACACTTTGATGTTTTGCACTGTTTGCATGCTTTTTTGAGGACAGATTTTTAGAGAACAGCCTGCTTATTTAAATGCTGTTTTAAATTTAAAGTGACAGCACTATACATAAAGTGCAGAAAACAGGATATAAGAAGTCACACTAAAAAGGTGCTCCAAAAAAGACAAGCATTTGTCAATGCTGAATGTTTGCTTGCTGGTATTGTGACTGGAAATGCAGTAGTTAGACAGATGCAGAGTAGGAATGGCAGTGAAGTACTGAACTTCACGCCAAGCCCACCTTCACTCTGCAGAGACGGACAGGCATTGGGGTATGCATTTGGGTCACCACCCATAATATTCATGCCATTTCACCTCACCCTATCCTGCAGACTCTGACAAGTGTTGAGGTGTGCCTTGGGGTGTTTGGCTTTACAGTCACCCGACTCCATAAGGACATACATTGAAATGGGTGCAATATAGAATGGGGTGAACTCTGGGGCTGAAGAGTCCAAGGCACAGTTCTATGCCTGTCAGGGGCTACAGGGTGGGGGGCATGGGGTTGGAAGGGCATGAGCATTACAGTCGGTGATCCAAAGGCACACCCCTGATGCCTGTCCATCTTTACAGGGTCAGACGTTATGGTTAGAGACCGTAAAGCCCCAGGCATTTGTTGGTATTTGCAATACAAATGTTCAGCATGGCGATTTTGTGGCCCCCACCTCATGAAAGCATTTGGGACCTCTTCTCATGAACAGTGGCACTGTGATTTTGTCAATGTGTCCCGAAATTTGAGTTACCGCAGCGACCATGCCATTGTGCACCAGATGTACGAAAACACAGATCGGGCAGGATGTGAAGAATGACAGCTGTACTATTCATAAGGAGGTGTGAAGAGATGGCAATGTTAAAAATCTGTAGTGAAAATATTAAAAATGCTCAAACTTCTGGGCATACGTGGAAACTGTGCAGTGCATGTGCGGAACATAGTCATTTAGTGGAATTATTTCACTGAATTTTCAACATAGGCATTTTGTGACCTCTGCTTGTGAACACTGTCACTATGATTTTCTGAATCTGTCCTGAACATTGATTTCCCACAGCAACCGCGGTATTCTGCACCAGATGTGTAAATGCATATTTCGGGCAGCATGAGAAAAAAGACAGCTGTACTGTTCATAAGGAGGTCAGAAACAATGCTAATATTGAAAATATGGAGTCAAAATACTACAAATCTGCGAAGTTACGAGGGTGCACAGAAACTGCACAACGCACGCTTGTAACAGTCATTTTATGGACATTTGTCATAAAATTTTCAACATAGGCATTTTAGGACCTCTGTTCATGAAAAGAGTCACTGTGATTTTACATACGAACATATATACGAATATATGAACATACGAATCTGCCAGCAGAACATACCAATTGGTCTATGTAAGTCTGCCTGAGTGTGTAGCTAGCACCCTAGATTGCAGCTGCCCCAGCCTCCTCCCCCTCATTTCCTCCCCCATTTGTCCCAGCCCCTGCCCCCCAACTCTTACTCTTGCTTTATCCCATGCCTCCTTAAAGCTGTTGACTGTTCTACATATTACCACCCCCTCTGAGAGCACATTCCAAGTAGACACCACCCTCTCAAAGAAGTAGTGCCTCCTCATTTCTCTCTTGAAACATCCCCCTTCCAACCTTAGTCCGTGCCCCCTCGTCACTCTTCCACTCCTCAGTTTAAAGACCCCCTCAGTGCTAGGTTTATTTACCCCCTCAGGTATTTAAATGCTTCAGTCATATCCCCCCATCTCTCCTCTCCTCCAGAGTGTACATGTTCAGGTCCTTCAGCCTAACTTCATATTTCTCTCCTTCTATCCCCTTTAACATTTTTGTTACCCTCTTTTGCACCCCCTCCAATAACTTTATATCTCTCCTCAGGTATGGCCTCCAGTATTGCACACAGTACTGTAGGTGTGGTGTGACCAATGATCTGTAGAGAGGTAGGATCACATCCCTGTGTCTGGATGAAAACCCCCTTGCAATGCACCCCAGCATCTTGTTTGCCTTCGCTGCTGCTTTCCTGCACTGGGCCGAGTTGTTCATGCTGCCAGTTACCAATACCCCTAGGTCCTTCTCCTCCTCCTCTGTGATCCCCAACCAATAGTCCCTCTTCTGGTTCTTAGCCCTGAAGTGCATCACCTTACACTTCTTTGCACTGAATCCTAGCTCCCACTCCACCGACCATGTCTCTAGTTTGGTTAGGTCCCCCTGCAGTTTTTCCCATCCGTCCTTTTCATCCACCACCACTCCCAATTTGGTATAATGTGCAAACAGACTAATCCTGCTACCCATTCTGTGTGCTATATCAGAGATAAAGAGCCCAAATAGCACTGGGCCTAGCACTGACTTCTGTGGCACCCCACTTGTCACTGCTCTGGGTGCAGAGAGCTACCCCACCACCACCACCCTCTGCACCCTCCCCTCTAACCAGTTCTCTATCCATTTAGTCAGACCACCTTCCACCTGTGCCCCTCCTTCTCCTCACTCTTCTCCTCCTTGGCATGTGACCCTCCCCCCGGTAGTCCACAAACTTTCTCCTCCTTATTCTTGCCAGGTGGTGGTACCTTCTGTATTACACTCAGACCACTCTTCCCCCCCTCCCAGGGATACTACGCCTCCTCCTTTACCTATATCTAGGGGGTGAGCTCATTAGGCTCCACTATCCGGACCTTTCTGCCAACCTCAGTCTTTTCACCACCCCCACTAGTTTACATCCACCTTAGTAGACATATACCCCTCTAATCCTGCCTTTAATACTCCCCCCCCGCTCAAGTGTACCTTGTACCCCACGATAAGTCACTATTCCCCCAGACCCCACCCAGTTAGTCACTAACCCATAATTTTTGGTGTGGCACCAATCCCTCACCCACTCATTGAACTCCTCACTCCTACCCTTCCTCTCCATGCTTGCTCATGGTACTGGCAGTACCTCCGAGAATGCCACCGACTCCCTCACCCCCTCACACTGCCTGCACAACTACTCGAACCTCCCCCCTCACTACTTCCACTGTCTCCCCTGCCAAGTCGTTTGTACACACATACAACATTAAATGAGGTTTCTTCTTCCCCCTCACTGCACACTTGAGCAGTGCCTGCCTTGCCCCTCCTGCAGTCAACCTAGGGATAGCTTCAACCCAAATATGGCTGTGCCTTCCCCCCTTCTGTCCCATCTCACCCCTTTCAGTATAGAATCCCCCAGGATGAGTACTCCCCCATCCCTTACCCCCTTTCCCTTCTAATGCCCCTTCCACCACCCCAGTATTCGCTCTTCCTGCCCCTACCCCCGAGAGCTGCACCCTGTGTGACTTCCGTAGTCGGTACCCCTACTCCGCCTCACCCCTTTTCTCTGCCTTATTCCTCCCATCCCCCTTGAACCCCTTCCCAGCCTGACTACTTCCTACTGGGCTTCCCATGTCAACCTCTCTTCCTTCCCTGCTGATTTCCAACCCCTCTCCTATCCCCACTGTTGTCGATTTAGAGCCCCATTCCCTTCTACCCTGATAGTGATGCCTCTCCCATCCTTCCCCCTTCCTGTAGCCTTCTCTCCTCCAGTCACCACCCCATCCTTCCTTACTAGCCCCCTTCTACCCTTTCGTCCTAGCTTTCTCTTACCTGTTGCCATCCCTCTCATGCTCCTCTTGTCCTCCTCCCTTCAGTATCTTCCTGCTCCCCCTCTCTCTCCCAGAGCAGAGGTTCAAATCTATTCCTAGTCGATACCCCTCCTACATCTCTTCCCCCTATTGATTCCCCCCTCCTACTTGTTTCCCTCAGTGCTACCCCTGGTCCCACCCCTGGTCCCTCTCTACTCGCACCCATCTGCTCTCTCCACTGGTACTCCTCGTGGTCTCTTCCTCCCCCATCAGGAGCACCCCCCCTCACCTTGGGTGCCCCCTCCCTTCTCCTCTCTTTTCTTTTAATGCCTTTGATACTGGGGTCAGTTTCACTCCCTAGATGTTCTTCCTCCTCCATCCCCCTTTGCGATTCCCTAATCCCCCCCATCCAGTAAGCCTACCATACTCATCTGCCCTGCCACTTAGACTCCTCCCTAACCTCCACAGTTCTTCCCTCACACTAACCAGTCATCTACAGAACATACACCCCCCCATCCTTCAAGCCCAGTCCAGGATCATGGCGGACCCACACCCTGTACACCCCACCACCCTTCCAAAGATGCCCGCCATATTGACATGTGGCACCTGCCCCATTTTAGCCCTCATCTTATGTTACAGGCTCTTACTCCCAGGTTCTGTACCCTACTACAACTGTTAGGCCCCTATTTACTCAAATTCCTGTCCCCTTCCCACACTAGTCCCCCTACCGCCCCCTTGCTGCCCGGGTTAATTCAGTCTCAAATCTCATCCATTAGATACTGTATTACTGTAGCAATCCTAAAACCTCCTTGTCTGTTTTTCACCCCTCAACTTCCATACTTTTTGTTTTCAGCTCTCTTTTAGTTTCACTTAGCCCAGTTAGAAATCCTATTGCACTCCAAGTACTACTCAGCTCAAAGAAATAAACAGAACAAATAAATATGTATTATTACAACAATCATAACAGTATAGCTCAGTGCTTGGCTCAGTTAGAGAAATAAATAGAACAACTAAATCCGTATTATTACTTCAGTCCTAAAAGTATCCAATCATTGCTTTGTCTCCACTCCAGAGACCCTGCAGTAATATAGGACCACAGAGGACCATGGGCAGGAGGGTGGGCAACTCTAAAGTCCCAGCAGAGCTCCATTGAACTCGCTCACTCCCCCTCTCTCACTTGCTCATTCTGTTTCTCCTGACACTGCAGGCTACCCTTTTGTACTGGGCTCCTGCCTGCATTGGCACCTTTTTCTGCCAACAAAGAAATCTGCAGCAGTTCTGACAGAACTCTGTTGAGCTCGCTCACTCCCCCTCTCTCACTCGCTCATTCTGTTTCTCCCGGCACTGCAGGCTGCCCTTTTGTACTGGGCTTCTGCCTGCATTGGTACCTTTTTCTGCCCACAAAGAAATCCACAGCAGTCCCAACAGAGCTCCGTTGAGCTCGCTCACTCCCCCCCGCTCACTCGCTCATTCTCTTTTTCCCAGCGCTGAAGGCTGCCCTTTTGTACTGAACTCCTGCCTGCATTGGTGCCTTTTTCTGCCCACAAAGAAATCCACAGCAGTCCCGACAGAGCTCCATTGAGCTCGCTCACTCTCCCGATCTTAATCTGTCCCGAACACTGATTTTCCACAGCGACCGTGCTATTCTGCACCAAAAGTGCAAAAACACATTTCAACCAGGATATGAAAAATGACAGCTGTACTGTTCATAAGGAGGTGTGAAAAAATGGCAGTGTTGAAAATCTGGCGTGAAAATATTACAAATTTGCAAAGTTACATGGGTACGTAGAAACTGCACAACGCACACTCGTAACACAGTCATTTTATGGACTTTGGTCACAAAATTTTCAACATAGGCATTTTAGGACCTCTGCTCATGAACAGTGTCACTGTCATTTTCTCAATCTATCCTGAAAACTGATTTCCCACAGCGACCGAGCTATTCTGTGCCAGAAGTGCGAAAACACATTTTGGCCAGGATGTGTAAAATGACAGCTGTACTGTTCATAAGAAGGTGTAGTAAAATGCCAATGTTGAAAATCTGGAGTGAAAGTATTACAGATTCACGAGGTTACAAGCGTGAGTGGAAACTGCACAATGCATGCTCGTAAAACAGTAATTTTTTGGATTTTTTTAACCAAATTTGCAACATAGGCTTTTTGAGAGCCCATCTCATGAACAGTGGCACTGTTGTTTCACTACTCAGTCCTGAAAGGTGATTTTGATTCCACACAATGACCACAAAATCACCTTTCAGGACTGAATAACGCAATGACAGTGACTGAATGCATGTGGAGGGGTCCCAATAACCTCATGTTGAAAATTTGGTGCCCAAATTCTCCAAAATGCCCGAGATATGCACCAAAGTTGAAAGCCTCCTATTTATGCCATTATACAGCTTACCGGCATTTCTTCAGTTTGCAGTCGGCTTTGAAGAGTGCAGATGCATTCCTGGTCCACCGAAGATCGTCGCACTGGGCTCCAAAGGTAAGTATGGGGTGAGAGTGTGTGTGTGTGTGTGTGTGTGTGTGTGTGTGTGTGTGTGTGTGGAGGCGGGGTGTGCAAGAGTGAGTGCGGGTTGAGGGAGGGCCATTGAACTCAATGAGGGACCTCGCTTGGTTTACTGGTAGCACAAAAGAAAAAAAACAGAAAACATCTTGGGGTATTTTTTTTCTACAGGGACATTTGGCACACTGGGTGGGCTCTCAGCAAGCCACCTGAGTGGTTTGGGGGTGCTAGCGGACAGGAGATTGGGCACCCCGTCAGCACATACTGAGTGTGGGGAAGAGAGCTCAAGGGGATTGGGCATCCCCTCAGCTCACAAATTGGGGTGGGGACATTATGCCAATGGGGAGGGCTCCCATCAGCAAACTGAAGTGGAAAGGGGAATGAAGCTGACGGGATTGGGTCCCGCCAAATAAAGACTGTTGGGGGTGCATGATGCCGAGGGGATTGGGCACCCTTGGCACACAACAAATGGGGGAGGGGGTCACAGTATGCTGACTGGGAGTGGGCTCCCCCACTGGCAAATGTACTGGGTGGGGCATGGGACGGCAAATTACTGCCCTGCAATGAGGGATCACTCCCTCATTGCAGCGAAATGGCTGACGCTGCAATGACGAGGCGGCCCCTGATTGTAGCGGCGAAAATGTTTCAAGATGGTGGCACACTGGCTGAAATAGTGCCAGCAGCAGCATGCCACCGTATTGGAGAAAGCTGGCCAAGCCTCAAAAGGCACTGGGGGCATTGGCCACAACAGTGCTGCACCTCCTCAACCTGCTTCTGCAGCAAGTTGCTGCAACATGTTTCTTGCGCATGCACGCAAGCAAACATAAAAATGAAGGGGTCTGTTGGTATTTTATCTTATGTTTGTCAAGCTCTAATCAGTGGCAGAGAACAGTAATGTTTCAGGAGGAGAACTGAACAGAAGAATTGTGCTGAGCCAAATACTATATGCCTTATTTCTCCCTGATGTGACGTGAGGGAGGATTGTGACAAAAGTTTCATATTCTTAATGTAAGAGTAGAACAAAGTCTCTAATTTGGACAAGATGTTGCATATCCTGTCCAGGTAATAAAACAAAAACAAGGCAAGGCAATTTTTTTCAGCATAAAGCACCCTTTTCCAAAGGCTTTGGGCACAGTACAATCATAAGTAGCATAAAACATAAACAACAATAAAGAAAAACACACACATCAAATAATAGTTCATAAAAATAAAATTACCATTAAAAACTGGGTAGCTTGGAATTGCAAGATCATTTGATGTCCAGCAGGCAGGGTTGAAGAGGGTTGTACAGCACATTCCATGAGTGGATGTTGATGACAACACTTTGGGAGGGGGCATAGATTTGTATAGATATACACTTTTTAAAGAATTTAAATCTGTAGACGTTTTTTATTTGGAGTCTCTTGAGTGAAGGTTGTTTTGCTGTACGTCTAAATTCTGATGATACAGCACATTTTTATTGTAACCAAAGCTGTTTTCCCTTATACAAAAACAAGATGTTCTTAAATGCTTTGTGCATGAATAAACTGAGCATATATTTGTTTATAAAAAAGACCTGTGTTCTTATCTTGACTCCATGAAGACTAGGTTCCCTTTGCCTTCAGAAGAAACATGCAGACCAATCCGGTGAAAGTGTGCATTAACAATCTAAGAGGTATACCCGTATGTGAGCTCTCTGCCAGATTTGCACAGAGTCGGTGCTGGTGACAGTTACTATCCACAGACTGATACACTCACTACACTGGTGAGTATGTGAGCTGTGTGAAGTTTTAAAAAGAAAACAAAGAAGACATATATTGCAGAGGCTAAATGACCAAAACACATCACAAATACTGTGCATTATATGAGGTGATACTACGTTAGCCAACCAGATTGCTTTTTATAGGGCCTTATGTGGTAATACTACACCTCAAGGAAGACTGAGAAATAGAAAAGGCATCTGGAATAAGCTAATTAGGCAGTTAAGACTGTCAGAATATGCAAATAGTGTAGCAGAGGCATTTGGAATATGCAAATGAGCACAGTGAGGCACTTGTAACATTCAAATGCGTTTTCTGCCAGATACTTAGATATATAGACACTGATGGCAGAAAAAGGCTCTTGGACCATCCAGTCACCCTACCAAACTATTCTGCCTTGTTGTAATGACAATTATCCCTTTTTTAATTGTCCCCTTTTTCTAACTAAACCCACTTGCCTGTCCCATGCCTGCTTAAAGCCATATCCCATCAAGTTGATGAGTACATTTGGGTGCGGCCATTTTGTCACCACGACAATGGTGACAATGAAAGGGATGATCTTGATTTTTAGATCGCCCTCACTCCTGTCACCCTTTGCCCCCACTCTGTTTCTACCTCTCCGGGGCATGCCCACTCCGGAGGAGGTTATATTTAGTTTTGGAATTGAATTCCCTCTCATCCCTGTGTTTGAACTCAAGGAGAATAGTTGTTTGCCATCTACTCTAAGAGAAGTTTTAAAGGGTCCAAGTCTGCTCTCATTCACAAGTGGGGTGGGTAGGCTTTTCACCCAAGAAGGGGCTTTGTAACTAAAGGACCTTTGGAGTTGGGAGGTTCGGCAGTGAGGGACAGAGAAGAGTTGCTTGCCAGAGCTATGATTATGCTTAAGTGTCAGGGCTGGGCGGATTAGGGGTGCGAGCCCAGGGGGGCAGAGGCCTAGGGCAATATTTTTTGCCATGAGGCAGGTGTGAAACCTAATTCTATCATTGAGGTTAAGCCAGTTGGTAGCATTATATAGAGAGCATGTATGAGTTAGATGGTCACAGCCCAGGGTGAGGCGACATGCTTTATTTAGGGAGAGATGAAGTCTATGAAAGGCCGAGGTGTTCGCCTCACTATAGATAAGTAAGCCACAATCAAGCAGGGAGAGCTCCGAGGAGGAGAAGACAGCGAGCCTTATGGCATTTTGGGGCAAGATAATGTTTGAAGCAATACAATAGCCCAAGCCAAACATTGAGGGTGGTAGAAAAAAGGTGTATATGTTGGTGGAAAATAAGTGCAGGGTCTAGAGTATTGCCCAGGTATTTAAAGGAGTCCACTTGCTCAAGAGGGGTCAGGTTGGCAGTTCGTACCTGGGGGCAAAGTTCCTTCCTGGAGTTAAGGGTGTGTGAAAAGAACATAACTTTGGTCTTGTTATAGTTCAGAATTAGGCATTGTGTGGAGAACCATTTTTCAGCACCACTAAAGGAGGATTGAAGGGAGAGGTGGAGTTGCATAGGGTCAGAGTTGGAGGTACTGTATATAGGACAGCATTGTCCACATAGAGTAACAGGTTGCCAGAGCAGGACCTGGTGAGGGAGTTAAGGAAGAGGCTGAACAGTAGTGGTCCGAGGACGGACCCCTGCGGGACACCAGAGAGGACAGGTAGCCTATTAGATAGGGTGTTACCAATTTTGACCTGTTGGAAATGGCTAGTCAGGTAGTCAGTGAACCAGACAAGGGCATCCCGAGAGAAACCAATGTTGGAAAGTGTGGATAGTAGAAGGGAGTGGTTGACGGAGTTGAACACCTTAGCGAGATCAAAGAAGACAGCCCCAGTGATATGACCTCTGTCTAAGGCGGAGTTGATGTATGTGGTGAGTTCCAAGAGGGCAGCAGTAGTTGTACTGTGCCCTTTCTGGAAGCCGTGCTGCTGCTTGCAGAGTTGGCTGTATTTGTTTAGGTGGTCAGTGAGCTGATCAGAGATTATCCTTTTTAGGGCCTTGGATAGGGGAAAGAGAATGGAGATAGGACAGTAGTTGTTAGTGAAGGTACGGTCCTCACTTTTAAATATGGGTGTAATGGAAGCAGATTTCTACTGGGAGGGGAATTTCCCATGGCATAAGGAGTGGTTTAGTATATGGGTGATGGGGCTGAGCACCTCAAGGAGAGTGAGCCAAAGGAGTTTCAGGTCTAAGGAGTCACTACTATATCGGGAGTGGCTTAGAGCTATCCTGTGATACGGCTCAGCGTTCTTGAGTGTAATGCTGTGCAGTCGAAAGGGAGAAGCTACTGGGGGGAGGTGGGGGAGCTGGCTGAGAGTGGATCAAAGAAGTTAGGAGGGAGAACCTAGCTGAGGTTTGTGAAGGCATCATTGAAGGCTGTGGCTATATGGGCCAGGTCAGAGGTCAGGCACCCATCAACCATGATCTGATTAGGGACAGGGTTCGGGTCATTGCCACAGAGCTCCTTAATATTGGTCCAGAACTGTCACCCTGAGCCCAGGTAGAGGTTAGAGAGGCCTTGTAATACTCAACTTTTGCTTTTCGCAAGGACCAAGTACATTTGTGGGGCCTTGTTGTTTGTTAAAATATCATTTCTCTGTCATCTCATGTATCTGCCAGCCAATAGCACATTGAGGATGCAACCCATGGACCAGGGGGTGATAGCTACCCTTAAAAAGCAGTACAGAAAATAGCTTCAGCTGGTTAGCTTCCTGAAAAGTTTCAACATACGGGACATGTTCTACTTTGCTGCACAAGCATGGGAACAGGTCACGCCAGACAAAATAAGAAATTGTTGGCTGTATGCTCTTGGCAATGTTTTTTCAGATGAGGTAGAAACAACCGATGCAGAAGGGAGTGATTCTGAAATTGAGAATGACAGCAATATCGACAGTGAAACAATGCAGATCTCCTGTAACCTCCATCTGCTTGACGGTCCTGATATGGAGCAGCTAGGGAAATGGCTTCATGTGGATGATTCATGCTTGATCACAGAAATACACACAGAGGAAGAAATAGTGGTGGAAACTAAAAATAAGCAACATCCAGCTGAGGAAGAATTCGAGGATGAAGCAGAGGAGGGGGGTCAGAGCCACAATTTGCACCGGAGGAAGACATCACAGGGTTGGAAGCGGGACCGAAGTTTTTAGAATGTCAACCATACATTTCATCACTCCAGCTTCTCCAATTAAAAAAAAAGATTTCTCTGGCAAAATCAGGACAAAAACTAAACAAGACTGTGCAGTCTACTTTGGACTCGCTTTTCATTACATCATATCAGCTCGCTTTTTTATTGCTTTAATGCTTTTTAATGATTGCAGCTGCTTTAATCAATTTTAACACGTACAGTACAACATTATTTATGTGTCCATTTTGTATGTTAAGTGGGTGTTAATGTGTGTGTGTGCATCT
Source organism: Neoceratodus forsteri (assembly GCA_016271365.2). Classification (NCBI taxonomy): domain Eukaryota; kingdom Metazoa; phylum Chordata; order Ceratodontiformes; family Ceratodontidae; genus Neoceratodus; species Neoceratodus forsteri. The sequence continues at coordinate 629,092,365 of CM028136.1, forward strand.
ATGTTAGCATATTCAATAAAATTACTGTATTTTTTTATAATATTAAAATCAGCTAACTCATTTTTGTAGTTCTAAGGTACACTCACTATAACGAACAAAATCCATGGCTCAAGGACTGTTCTTTATAGTGAGGGACCACTTTACTAGGTACAACAAAACTGGAAAAAAATACAGATCAGGGCTGCAAATTAAGAAATAGTAGAAAACATGGTACAACATCAGTGCAGCAAGGGTCCAAACATGACTAATACAAAACTACATTACAAAAGAAAAAGACTTTTATGGAGCATGTGGCTAGTAGGTGGTAAATAAAGACTAGGGAGAGAGAGAGAGAGAGAGAGAGAGAGAGAGAGAGAGGCCTGGTGAGCAAGAAGCAAAAGATAGAGAGCAAGAAATGGGGGAAGTAGGGAAGAAGGGTACAGAGTTGGAGAAGAGGGCATGACCAAGTAAGAATTTCACAGAGAGGGTGATGAAGAGGAGTGGATTGAAGGGAAGGAGGCTAGACTAAAGTCAGTGGAGCCAGTACAAGAAGACAGAGTGCCCTGTGGTGGTCTTAGCATGGGCAACAAAGCATGAGTCAGAATCAATAGAACAGAGGGAGTAGGAGAGGGGCAGAAAGAAGTTGAGATAGCAGGGGAGAGGACCAAACCAGAACATGGAGATGAGGGAGACATTGTGAGAGAGGCATCATCCCTCGAGAGAGGGGAGAGGGAGGGAGGAGTGGAAGGATCAGTGATGAATGTGGAGTGGGCAGTTAAGAACAAAGTAACAGAAGAAGTGATAGAGGAGGTCCACTCTGCAAAGAATAGATTTGGTGTCAGACTACTCCTCATCAGTTTATCAGCCTTCTACATCCCCAAGACTTGGGGATTACTGATGCATGGTCCCCATTCAATGAACTTATCGCAACTGGGTAATACGTATCTTTTTACCTGTTTCAATTTGTATGGTCTAAGATGTGGGTCTTAAGATTTCTCTTTGTCTCTCCAAAATAATATATCCCTCAAGGGCACACATCTAAATTATCTCAGTGATAACACAAATATCTTGATTCTATCATTAGTATGTGGGTGAGAGAATCCCAATCATTTCACTGTATTACCACATTGAGAGCTTTTACCATAAGGGTAATTACCTGCTGGAGGCTGGGAAGGTGAAAACCCAATAAAGTTGTCCCTTTCATTTTGTATACAGCATTTTATAAATTTGACTGTCAGACAGGGAGCCTTCTTATAAAACGTAATAGGTTTCTCATTAAACCCATCTGATTCTGTTTGGATAGTATGCCCACTGTCCAGCTAAAATTTTTAAAACATTTGTAAGCCTGCAATAAGCATAACATAGCAGGAGACCATGGTCTAGATTTTCAAATGGTGCTGAAACAGACATGGAAGCATGATCTGCCTGTGTCTGTGTCAGTCCAAAAGGGTCCCAGCATACAGTGGGTGCCATATTTTCAAAAGGTGCCCCGTATGTTATATGCTTTACAGTAGCTTGTGCCAAAATAATGACCCATGCACCGTGATTTTGATGCAAGTGTGACTTTGTGGATGCTATTGTGTCCAATTTTCTGATGCTGTTAGATCCCTGAACAGATGGTCTAACAGTGTGGATATGAGTCCACTTTGAAAATAGAGCTGGCAGATCTGTGACAGATCTGCTTTGAAAGTCCTTGCCATATATTTAAAATCACTATAAATTTCCTTGCTGGTTGAAATAGATCACCATCTGTGTGAATTAAATGGGTCTTATTAACATTTTTAAACCCCACAATACAGAGTACATCAGTGGCAGCAAGGGGGCAGCTAATCTGGGTCTTCAGAAAGCAAAGAATCCAAGTATGTGGGAGGAACTTGCTGTGCATTGGAAATTTAAATGACAGCATTATGTATCAACTCGTAAACCGACAATGTTCTGTATTTATATTACTTTTCAGGTTTCAGTGCACAAAAACAGACCACTACAGCATCCACCCCAGCATTTCATGGAAAGCCATACTTCTTGAGAGGAAGTGGTCCTATAAACTGAAATATCAGAAAACATATACATTTACATTTTAAATAAGAATTTGATGTGTGTTATGGTCTCAAGATTTGTACAGTGTCTCATCTCCTTTTCTTATTCTAACAGGTTAGTTTGTGCTGTGAGGATAAGAAAAAAAATCACATGTAATACTTTTTATCTAATCATTTTTCATATAAAAAGCTGCTGAGCTGTCAGCTAGCCTGTATTTTCTGGCCACGATATCACTGACAAATCCCATCAACTTCACTGGCTAAAACCAGTCACATGACCATGCATTGATAAAGCATAATGCATGGTCATCTTTGTATTTAGCCTTCTCACAAATCACTTCACCACATTACCACATCAGAATATTCAAAAAGTGAATAATAGACTTTATTTCTCATTCACACCGAGAGGTCACATCACAACAACCCATTTTATGTAGTCACTCCCACTTCTTCTCTCTAACCTCTATCCTGCTTGCCCTACAGAATGTGGCATAAAAACCCTGTGAGAATATTTTTATTTTTTTAAATAGTCTTAACTGTCAGCTGTTAGCCTAATAGTCCGTTTGTTAAAACCATTTTCACAGTTGCACATCTCATCCTCATCCATCAGACTAACTCAAGTCACAACATGCAATATTAAAAAGACTTTGATATACCCCAAACCATGTTGCACTCTATGTCAGATTATTTTCATCTCTCACAAGCCGACAATCACTCTCTCTTGTGCCACATTCCAGGCAATATTTTGCAGCTAGTCTCCCACTCTGGCTCAGACCAAATACTGTATGGGCAGCTTGTTGCATTCCTGACTCAATCATTGTAAAATTTACGAAAACAAACAAGAGTAACATGAGTCAATAAGTAAAATACCAACAACATTTTTTCTTGCTTGTTTCATTAAAAAAATTTTCAATAAAAAGGAATAGTTACAACACAATATGCATACTACAACAGAAGACAATACCTCTTTAGACCTAAAGGACAGCCATTATATCAACATTATTAATAAGAGAATGGAGAGAGTAGCATATCTTCAGGCATATCCCAGTATATCCATATGTAAACTAATTATTGCTACTATACTTTGCAAATAAAAACATACTAAGCAACATTAATCACATAATATTGTTAGTAAGTCAAGATTAAAAATTCTCATTGCACCTATATCAAAGTCTAGTAGGTATGTTTATATTTGTACCTTTCTTAACTAAGGATAAACAAGCATTTGTCAATGCTGAATGTTGTCTTGCTGGCATTGGCATTGGTAGTGCAGGAGTTAGAGATGCATAAAAGGAATGGCAGTGATTTATTGAACTGATTCGTTAGGGTTTGCGTTTGAGGCATCAGCTATAATACTCATGCCATTTTATCTCACCCTACCCTGTAGACACTGACAAGTGTTGTGGTGTGCTTTTGGGTCTTTGGGCCTTATATTTACCCCATTCCATAAGGAAATACGCTGAGACAGATGTAGTATAGGAGAATGGGGTGAAATTCAGGGCCGAACACTCCAAGGCACACCTCAATGCCTATCATTGGCTGCAGGGTGGGGTTGGGGGTGGAATGGCATGAGCATTACAGCCAATGATCACAAGTCACACCCCTAATGCCTGACAGTCTCTACAGGGTGGGGTGTTACAGTTGGAAACCCTAATGTCATAGACATTTGTTGTTTTTTTCACCCAAATTTTCAACTTAGGCTTTTTGTGACCCCACCTCATGAAGAGCGGCACATTTTGGACAGGATGTGAAAAATGACAACTGTATTGTTCATGAGGAGGTGTAAAAAAATGGCAATGTTGAAAATCTGGAGTGAAAATATGAAAAATTGGTGAAGTCACGATCATGCATAGAAACTGCGCAACACACTCCGTAATCCAATTATTTTTTGGATTTTTGTAGCCTCATTTTCAACATAGGCATTTTGGGACCTCACCGCATGAACAGTGGGGCTGCAATTTTGTCAATCTGTCCCAAAAGTTGATTTCCCACAGCGACCACGCCATTGTGTGCCACAGGTGCGGAAACACATTTGGGGCAGACTGTGAAAAATGACAGCTGTACTGTTCATAACGAGGTGTGAAAATTGCCAGTGTTGAAAATCTGGCATCAAATATTGCAAATTTGCAAAGTTACAAGGGTGCGTGGAAACTGCGCAATGCATGCTTGTAACATAGTCATTTTATGGACGTTCATTACCAGATTTTCAACATAAGCATTTTAGGACCTCTGTTCATTTTCTCAAACTCTCCCAAAAACTGATTTCACACAGCAACCTCACTATTCCGTGCCGGATGTGCGAAAACACATTTTGGCCAGGATATGTAAAATGACAGCTGTACTGTTCAGAAGGAGGTGTGGGAAAATGCCAATTTTGAAAATCTGGAGTGAAAATATTACAAATTCAGGAAGTTACAAGCGTGCGTGGAAACTGCGCAACGTACTCTCATAAAACAACTATTTTTTGATTTTTTCACCAAATTTGCAACATGGGCTTTTTGAGAGCCCCCTCATGAACAGTGGCACTGTTGTTTCGTTAATAGGTCCCAAAAGGTGATTCCGCACAGTGACTGCGAAATCACCTTTTGGGACCGAATTATGCTATGACACTGACTTGAATTCATGAGGAGGGGTCCGAGTAACCCCATGTTGAAAATTTGGTGCCAAAATTCCCCAAAATGCCCGAGATAGGCACCATAGTTGAAAAAAAAAACTATTTATGTCATTATACAGCTTACCGGCATTTCTTCAGGTCGTGGCCGCCTTTGAAGAGTGCAGACGTGTTCCTGGTTCACCAAAGATTGTTGCATCGATGCTCAGTAAGTATGGTATGGGGGTAGGGGAGGCAGGGTGCGCAGAGAGTGGGCGTGGGTTGGGGGAGGCCACCGGAGTTGGTGAGGACCATTTTCGCTTCGTAGGTTTTAAAAAATAACATTGCGGGACAGTTTTCTTTTCACAGGGCATTTGGCATGCTGGGTGGGCTCCCAGTGTGCCACCGAAGTGTTTTTTGGGGGCCCTGTAGCCGATAGGATTGGGCACCCTATAGGCACACAACCAATGGGATAGATTATGCCGATGGGGGAGTGGACTCTCCCATCGGCAAATTAAACTGGAAAGGGGGGACATGATGCTGAGAGGGATTGGGCACCCCTTCGGCACATGCTTGAAATGGGTTCTGTCTTTAAAATTACTTGAATATGCTCCTGTATACGTTCCTTCAGATGTCTTTTTGTGCGACCAATATAGAGCATGGGGCAGGTGCACTGAACAGCATATACAAGATAACAAGTTGTACAGGAAATAAATTCCCTAATTGCAACATTCCTATTGGAAACTGGATGGATAACATTTTGTACATCCAGTTTCAAATAGGAATACTGGAATTAAAGACAGAACCAGACACACCTATAGGTGTGCGTTTTGCTCATTACCCTAAAGGTGATCCTACTGATTTTTCCTTCAGAGGCCTGGAGCATGTAACGCCATTGAAAAGAGGTGCTGACAGGCTTAGTTTGCTTCTACAGAAAGAATCCAGATGGATTTATTCTCTTAGAACCATGGCCCCTTTGGGATTGAATGACTGTCTTGATATAACACCATTTTTATAAACATGTATTTTTTTGATAAGCAAGATTGTTGTTTTTCCCTTTGAAGGCCTGGGCCCAGATATTCAAACTGCGCTCAAAAGTAGCGCAACAGCAGGAGCAAGCACAAACCAGTTGCGCAAATGCACAACAGGTGCAATATTCAAACATGGAGCAGAGCAAATTGCGCAAGCAACCAACGTCTGAATATCGCACATACTGCGCCATCGCACAACCAGGAAGGAGAAGCTGAGCCAAAATGTTGCGCTATGGAGCAACCAAGGAAGCTCAGCTGAGCATTCCAGAGCTGCCATAAGCTAAGCACAGCCCCCCCCAGAGCAATGGAACTGCACATCCAGGGAGGCAGGCTGGGCCCACCGCCAGCCATGCCACACATGGGCACAGGAACACACTGCAGAACCCACACCACACCTGCACACCCCAAGCACAGCATCACTGGGGTGGGACGGATGATCCATGTGCCCATGGGGACAAGCCAACAAAGCATAGCAGAGCCATGACACCCCAGCACAACCACTGGCAGGCGGAGAGTGCCACGCACAGGGGGTTGACAACCACAGTGCACATCAGCCCCCCGTACGCACAGCACACCCTGCACTGTGACCCCAAGACACCACCCATGTGCAGTGACTGGCACTGCAGGAAACCATGCAGTCCCCCCAGCACTCATCAGCCCCGTGCAACACAGAAGCCTACAAGCCAGACACACCCTGTGCACCCAGCAGTGGGTGGCAGCAGATGGCAAGACCAACTGAAAGTCACTGCCATGCTGGAGATACCTCCCCATGCACACACATGCACACACACACACACACACACACACACATACCCAGGACCATACCAGCCCAGATGGCATGTACACACCTGCAACTGAGCACCCATAGCCAGCTGCAAATCAGAGACCGACACAGTATTCATATATCAAAATAGAAATGTATATTGAACATATTATAACAACAACAATAGAAACTATTTACAAGGGGGGGACGGGTACAAGGAAGGGGTGTTCAAGGGGGAGGGATTAAAAACTTGGAGAGGGAAGGCAGGGTGGTAGGGATGGGAGAAGTGGAAGGGTAATGTCGGCTATGGCCCAGCCGCTCCTGGTCCCTCCCCTGCTGGTGCACCATCCTGTGCCGCCCCTGCTGACGCCCATGTCGCCGGATGGCTTGCAGGATCTCCTGGTTCTCAATGCTGACTTGTGTGAGGCGCCTGACATCACGCCGCCAACCTCCTGAGAACCTCGAGGCCTAGGAAAATGGGAACACAGTCAATGGCTGTGACTGACCACAACCCTGAACACCACCCAACCTGCAAGCCATATAGCCCAATGTCCCACACCTGTGATGGCATACACCCCACCCACAGTGAACATGCACATGGCCATCACAAACAGGCGGCACCAGCTATGCGCACCACCACCCACACACACTCGCCCACGCCAATCACAGTACAAACTAGGCTGGCAAGTGACGGGCAACGCAGTGCGATGCCAGTTACACAGCTATGTGCCCAGTGCATGCCTGGACCACCAGTGACGAATACACAGACGCTGTGATACTGCACAGTGATGCATGTCACCTGTGTCGTGCCTACATACATGGATACATAGACAGTGTCGGCAGATAAGGGCCTATGGCCCACCCAGTCTGCCCATTTGAGCTTGTAAGTTCACTCTGTTTTCCTATAAGTCTGTTGCACCTTACCCCTGACCTCCAGAATTCCTTTATGTCTATCCGTGCATTCTTAAATCCGTGACCAAGTCAGCCCCCACCACTTCCTCTGGCAGGGTGTTCCACTTGTCCACCACCCGCTCTGTGAAGAAATTCTTCCTCATGTTTCTCTGAATCGTCCCCTCCAACTTCATCCCATGCCCTCTAGTCCTGGAACATCTTTTACACTTAAAATAGTGTTTTCCTGCACTCTGTTCCCCTGTAAGATACTTGTATGTCCCCATCATATCCCCCTCTCCCTCCTCTCCTCCAGGGAGTACATGTTCAGTTCCTTCAACCTGTCATCATAGGACTTGTGATGCAATCCATGCACCATCCGTGTTGCCCTCCTCTGAACCCTCTCTACCCAGTCCATGTCCATATGTAGGTATGGTCTCTAGAACTGTACACTGTACTCCAGGTGGGGCCTCACCAGTGTCTTGTATAGTGGAATTATGACCTCCCCTTTCCTGCATGGTTGTGTTGTGCATGGCTGGTGGTCTTGCCCCCACCCCAGCATGCAATAGCATCCATGAAGTAATGATACTCACACTCCTCCAGCAGCTGGCTCTGCCGCTGCTGCTGCTGATGCTGCTGCTGCTGCTGGGGCACAACACCCCCCGGCACTGGGGCCCTGGCACGGCCCATGTCACCATCGCCCTGCCTCCTCAGATTCTGGCCTGTGGGAGACATATGCTGAGACAAACATCAGTGTGACTCAAAAGCAGAGTGCCCCCTGCCCCAGTGAGAGTGCCTGCCCACACAGCTATAACCATCCATGGCACAGCTGCACACACTGACACAGCCAACCGTGTCCGAGCCGGCACCTATGCACAGCCACCCAAGCACACACACACCCCTACAGAGAATATAGGTGCATAGATGGTACACTCACCTGGCCTAGGCACTACACCCCGCCTGGCACACGACCGCAGCCGCGACAAAAGTTCTGGCTCCCTCCGACGGAGGTCACTGTACCGGTGCCGGCACTGCTCAGCAGACTGGCCCCATCCAGTGATCTCCACCAGGTCAGTGGCCACTTGCTGCCACAGCTGAGTCCTGGCACTGGTGAGGGGCGCCTCACCATACAGGCCATCATAGTGTGGCTCAACTAGGGCCACCAGGTTGGCTACTTCAATCTGGCTCCAGGACACCGCCCTCCTCCTAGCCATGGCACCAACTTTACAGCAGGCAATATGGCGCCCCGCTGTGCCGTAACCCCACGTGGAGTTGTTGCGCAATAGACCACCACAGGCTCCAATCACGCTGTTCGAACAGCGCCGTCACTTCACATGGCGCTGTCACCAGACAGCGCAATAGGGACGTACACATGGCATGCCAACAATGCCAGGGGTCAGAGGGCATACACAAGGTCACGGCAATGACGCAAGGCTACGCACAGCGCCATCGAATGTATAGGCATCCTGCGCGATTGCCAAGCTGAGCACCAGTGCCACAGTGGACTGTTGCGCAGTAGTGCCACAGCACCATATAGTGCCCAGTGCTGTAGCGCCACTGGCACAATGGTGGCCATGGTCTGAACCACCTCACGCGTCAGCAGGTCTGCAGCACGATAGACGATGCGCAGCTGTCTGGGCATGCGTAATGCAGTGTGGCATCACAGCCACAAACCTGCGCTATTGGCTCAGCCGGATCTTCCTCACAGACAAAGAAAGCGCAATATGCAATATTCAGCCGACATATGCAAATCATGCGATCAGCTATTCAAAGGCGCAGTGGCGCGATTGGCATGTTATTAAAGTTGCGCCACACACCTCATTTGCATGTGTTGCGCTATAAAAATGCGACAGTGGGTTGTGCTGGCCAGATTTGGTTACTGCAGGTGAGAGGTGAGTTACATGCTGTGTGATGCTCAGGACAATGCTCATGGAGCGGAGGATGATAAAGGCTGAGGGGGCTGAGCATGAAAAGGGCACTTAGAAAGGGACAAAGGGCACCCTTTCTATCAGTATCTGCCATGCGGAGAGGAAATGTGGAGGGCTTCCATCCCCCCCGGGCCGGCAGCTATGCTCATGGGGAAATGCTGTCGACTGCACAGTGACAGGTGTCCACTTCCACCCATACAGATCACCATGACTGACCAGAGCCAAGCTGAGGGTGTGGACGGCGGGCGTAGGAGGAGGCCAAGCTTCACCGCAGCAGAGATGGAGGCCCTCTTCCAGGCCTACCTGGAGGATGAGCCACTAGTGAGTGGATGGAGGGGCACCCCTCAGGAACGTGCAGCTGCATGGGAGGGGGTAGCTCGGGCCGTCAACCTGCACGGAAGCCACCAGCGCTCCGTGTAGGAATGCAAGAAGAAGATGGGGACTGACCGCAGGAGGCTGAAGGAGAAGGTGGCAGCCTTCAGGGCGGCACATGTTGGCACTGGTGGGGCCTACCAGTGGTGCTTGCAGCTGACCCCTACAGAGGAGACACTGGTCACGCCATGCAGCCGAGTGCCATTGGAGGGCGCATTCAGGCGGAGGATTCCAGACAGGTGGAAGCCCATCACTGCACGTATGACATGGTGGTGTTGTTGGGGTGGGCTGTTGTTCACATGCACTCACATGTACTCTCTTCTGTTACAGATCCTGTTCGTCTTCAGGAGACGGTGGTGGTGGTGGGTCCAGACAGTGATGCAGACCTGCTGGACGTGGAGGCTGCACCTCTGCCACCAGCCTGCAGGCACTGCAGCAGCATGCACGCTGGGCCAACAACTCCGGTGTCAGTGATACGGGTGCAGGGGGTGCACAGCCTGTGTCACAGCAGTCTGGCATGCAGGTATGCCAGCATGCTGTGCCTATGGCAGTGGCACGCACCTGCACCATTGATGATAGCAGGCCTGCAATGGGCAGTGATAGGCGTGTGTCCCATGACCAACACATGGCAGGCCAGCACGCGTCCTGGGCCTTCCTGGTTCACACTGTGTACCAGCATGCTGGCACAGTCCCAGGCTGTGCCTGTCAGCACCGGTGGGCAGCACCGTGGCTGTGCAGGTGTCTGGCACTGTTGTTCAGCACGGAGGTGGACCTGGGGCTCAGCAGTTGGAGGGGCGGCAGCAGCAGTCGCACACCAGGTCTGGGGGTACAGTGTCAAGCAGTGGCACATGTCCACCGCCTGATCCACCCATACCTGGTCCTGGTGAACAGCGCCCACCTCGAGGGGTGCCAGCACCAGGACCGCCCACACCCTGGGGTCACGATGCCATTGGGGCACAGCATTTGGTGGACGCCAGACACCCGCCTGCTGCAGGACTCAGTAGCGCTGCAGGGCGGGTTGCAAGGTCCGTGAGGCACTGTCTGTGTCCGTGGGAGTGGCATAGCAGGGAGTGTGCTCGACCGAGCCGAGCTGGTCCTTATACGGACAGATGTGACCGCTGCCATTGACAGGCTGACCCAGGCAGTGGGTCTCTCGCGGGACGATTGGCCACACTGTCAGGTGCCTCTGTACCATTACACCCCACACAGTGCGCCTCCACTCCCCTGCTCTCCGCATCGATGGCGCACCAGGCCTGTCGACACCGGGTTCTTCTGTGGGCATCCCGAGCACCCCTGGTGCAAGTTTGTTTGGCAGGATGCAGACCCCTGTGCGGGCAAGGTCACGTTCGCGCAGTGGGACCCCTGGTGGTGCACCAGCGCCACCCGATCTGGCCCCTGCTCAGCCTGCCAGTGCTACTGGGCCATGGTGGGGCCACCCACGCATCCGTGGTGGCCGTGGGACAGTGCTACCTGACTGAGCTGTCTCCCAGTGCAGGCCCTGTCTGGTGCTGCCCTGTGTGCAATGTGTGTCATGGTGGGCAGTGCACTGCTGGGTGCTCTGCTCCACCACGCTGACACGGACCACCTGCACACTCTCCCAACTGCTGTCCACAGGTTCGTGTGCATGATGATGCCTGCATTGCACTGTACACCAAGGTGCAGGGGTGCCCAGGTCCTGACACACTACGTGGACAGTCCAGGTGGTGGGGTGGTTGATGGTGCTGTGTGTTGGCAATGTCGTTTCTCGCAGTGCCGTGCTGCTGCCCATGTACGCTGCCTGGTGTGTGTGTGTGTCCATCAAGGAGTGCTCACCCTCTCTGATGTTGTGTTGGTATGCCTGGAACCTTCAACTCCCTGACCTTCATGCACGGTGTGTTCCCCTGTGTGCCTGTGGTTTGCGCATGGACAGTGTTGCCTGCACATGTCCCTTGACTTACCTGTGTTGGGCATAGTGCTCTTCTGCAATGGTGTCCCGGTACAGCTGGGCCTGCCGGGTCGTCGGGGGTCCCTCCGTCCCTAGGGGCTGCTCATCACTAACATCACCCGAGCGCCACTGGCGTCCCCCATCGCTGTCCCCTCTTGGACCTGTACAGCTATCCCATGGTCTTTGGCCATGTTGTGCAGAGATGCAACAGGCCAGGAATATCCACAGGCCTTTGGGGGCTGTACTGTAGGCTCCGCGGGGGTGTCCAGGCATCGAAGCATGCCTTGAGCATCCCAAACACCTGCTCTATGATGTTACGGTTGCGGCATGTGCCTCATTGAAGCATAGCTGTGCTGGGGTGTCGGGCGCCTGCACGGTGTGAGCAGCCAGGGACGGAGGGTATCCGCAGTCACCTGTGTGGAGATAGTGGAGATCAGTGTCATGTCAGGTCCATGTTGCCCATATCCTTGTGTGCCACTACCATGGCACCTGTGTCATTCCCACCCTTGCCCAGAGTTTGCATTCCATACATGTACTCACCCACTAGATGACCCGTGGGATGTCCCCACTCTCGGATCAATGGCACAGTGCAGACTGGTGCCATGTGAAGGCATCATATGCTCCGCCAGGGTGTGTGGCACAGACATTGATAATGTGCCCAGTGGCATCACACACCACCTGGCAGTTGACACTGGAAAACCCTTTCGGTTCCAATATGCCTGGCTCGTTGGGGCCAGGTGGCTGCTAATGGCCACATGGGTGCAGTCTGGTGGCCCCTAGCACGCCAGGCATACGTGCTACCTGTGGAACTCCCTGCATGTTTGTTATACGCTCTGCGCGGTGCTGGGGAAATGGATGTACTCCCGAGCATGAGGCAGCAGTCGCTGAGGAATTGGGTGAGGATGCGTAGTGGCCGACTGTGTAATGCCTGTGGTGTCCCTGTTGGCCTCTGGAAGGTGCCTGTGGTGAGCAGGCACATGCAGGCTGTCACCTTGGTCTCCACGGACAGGCGTGACTCCGGCCGTGAGGGTGCCTGCATCACATCACTGCACAGCTCTCAGAGCCGGCTCAGTATTGCCCTGTTCAGGCGGTACCGCCCACAATCTCGACGCCTGTGTACAGCTCGCTGATGCGGCACGATACCACCCGTCGGGGCATACCGGCGGGCCCATCCATGGCCACGTCCCCCTGCAGCATGGTGTCTCCACCCCTCATTACAGCTTCCATGTGAAGCTGGCACTTCCATCTCCCTGGCTTCTGCCCCCAGCTGCTGTTCCTGTGTTACCCCGCTGCCCCCACTGCTGCTTCCACTGCACCGGCACCCCCACTGGCCTCTCTGTCCTCCTGAACCCACTGTCCCTCTCTGCCCTTCCAGCTCCTGTCCTCTCTCTCTCTGTCTCTCTCCCCAGTTTGCGGCCTGCTAGGGTTCTTGCGCACTTCCTTGAGCCTTTTTATTTTGGCTCAGATTCCGCTACTACAACTTCTGGTTGAGCTTACCTTAAGCATTGCACCGATTATCGCATTGCGCACTTTATGCATGGACCCGCCCCCTTCGGTTGCGCATGCCTTCATTTCCATTGCGCTGTTGCTCAGCATGTTTTTGGTGGCGCAATTGGCCCCTTCTGAATATCGCAGAATAGCGCATTTCTGGAGTTGCGCATGCGCAACCCTGTTGCGCATGGTGCAACCCTTTTGAATATCTGGGCCCTGGTGCCTATTTAGCCATTGCATAGAGGGGGTATAACTTTTAAGGTTTATGTCCTTTCTGGATTAAATGATTATTTTGATATGGCATCATCTCTATAGGGCTATCTTTGCATTGTTTGGTGATGGATACGAATTATTTATATTTCCCACGCCCTATTATTATTGTTATGCATGTATTTTCAGAGATAGTCAAATGCTTAATTCTGATCATTACTGAGCATTCATTTAGCATTGCCATTTTGGCATACATGCATCTCAAGCCATATTTATGTTTTTTTGATGCTAGATAGTCCTGTACTTAAAAATAATGTCTGGCTATAATGAAATGCATACAAACTCATACATTCTGATGCTTAATAATGTTCAACCAAGCCACCTTGGGGAAATTGCGTTTGTCTGCTCTGATTATATACATGATTATTTATTTATTTATAATATATTTTGGCTATTAGGACTTGTCTAGTCACTTGACCTTTGAACAACTATCTTGACCTCACTGTTCATGTCTACGCTTTTCTTATTTTATTTTTTTATTTTTATAATTATTTTTTATTTCATATGCTTTCTTAGCATCACTTGTAGCTTTTATGGTGTTTGGTATTTTGGTCATTGGTTGTTTTGATGAATGGTATCTCTGTATTATTGAATAAAAATGAATTATGGTGCACTGTTACTTTAAGAATTATAAAATAAAAGAGAGGTCCTAAGCACTGGGGTCCCACCTCTTGATAAAGTGTCCCGGAGTGGACATGAAGCGCTGAGGGTGTTAATGCTGTGGACTCGTTTGCTCCCACTGTGACGCTTTCGATGTGTTTATTTGGCTGGTGGAGTGCTTGTTTATCTGTGTTCTATTTCCTTGCTAGACCATAAGGCCTACTCTGCTGGCATCTTAGTATGTTAGTATGTTAGTTTCCTCTTGTTGTGAGCACCACCAGCCCAGTGTGCACTTTTTTTGTTTTGTAATGACTGCTGCTACTCCTGTTCACTCACCGACTCACTTGATCAGACCACTACTCACATGGAGGAACCACTGATTCTGCTGCTGCAGCTACCACCAGGTGGTCACTGGACCTGCTGAACTTTGTGAGGGGATGCACCGGACTACAGGGGAAAAAAAAAGTTGCTGACGTGTAGGAAGGAGGACTGCTGAGGCTGGTTAGTCCTTTTTCCTTCCTTTCAGCCAGTTCTCCTGCATCCTCCGTTTCCCTCAGGTCACACATAAGTGATTGCTCTTCAGTGCCTTAAAGCACTCACTTGACCCCTTAATGGCCACCAGACTCCTGGGTCCCTGCTGCTCAGGAACCTTTATAGCTCCACAATGTATGGGATGCTAAATCCCTGGCAATGTGGGTGGCAACCAACAGTCTAGTACGAGCTGAACACTGGCACTGGCTTATACCACTCTTGCTGGGGCAGGAAACTGTTTGTCTTAAACAGTTTTAAACTGCAGGCAGCAGGTGTGTGTGTGTGTGTGTGTGTGTGTGTGCGCGCATATGTGTTGTTTTTTTTTTTTTAACTCTTTTTATGTCCAATCTTGGAGAACTTCTAGCAACCTTGGATACCCAGCCTCTACCTTCTCCCATGACTGGTCCCCCTCCCCTGTGCCACCAAGCACCACCTCCAGGTCTGAACCCTCCGGAGGTAGGGCCGCCCTATCTGACCAGGGCACTCTATCTATAAGGCAAAGTGTCTGGCACATGAGTGGCCCTGTGGAGAAGAGACAGCCCGGTATTGGAAGTGTGGTCTATTGGACAGATGAGGTGCCTTCATCTATCCCTAGAAATGGGGTTTTTCTCTCATTTTCCTGGTTCTCTAACCCCCGCAGAGTGCGGCTTTATCAAGGCAACGTAATGCCTCAACTCTGCCCCTAGCATTCGCAGTGTCGCTATATCAGGTGCCCCCGACAGCCACAAGAGGCCGCTCCAAAAATGATCGCATCCCAAACTCTCCCCAGGAAGAGAGAGAGCTGTCCTAAGGATGCCTCCAATCTCTTCCTCCGCTAGCCGACCCCCAGCGGCCTGTGTGCTCATTCCCAAACCTGGGTCGCTGGTGTGGCACGAGGTGTGGTGTCCAGTGCCTCAACCCTCAGTGCCACCGGTCCAGCTGCATATGTGTGTTGGGGCCCGATTACTGTGCCATACTCCCTTCCCTGCCACATAATTTTATTTGCCACAGGCACCTTACTGGGAATGGGCTGTACTGGGGATGCTGGGGCACTATAATTTGGAGGTACTGGGCTGGTGTAACATGTCTTACTGGGGTACTTTGAGGTATTACGCCTCTGCCCTAAACTGGGTTAGTAACCATTTATCCCTTAGGACACAGAGAGTGAAGATCAGTGGGGTAATGCCTGAAGGAAAACTGTTCCACTGTGGAATACAGCAGGGATCAATTTTTGGGCCATATTCTTTAGTTTGTTTACTGACCAAATCTCTAGACTGCTGCAGCACACAAATGCTATGCTGTATGCAGATAGTATTTATCTTAATTTGGTATCTGATTTTGACATTCTGCAAAACTGGATACTACAAAACAAATTGATATTAAATAAGCACAAAACCAGAGTCAAGCTGTTTGGGACTTCGGTCAGGTTAGGCAGGAGAGAAAATTATTCGGTCATAACCATCCTTGATGGAAAACATCTGCAGCAGGTCCAGTTCATTAAATACCTGGGAGTCTTTTTAGATTCCACCTTAAGTTTTAACAAACACATAGATTATGTTACTTTTAAATTTCACGCGCATTTATAGCAGCTATATAGGCTTGGACATTGCTTAATGAGAAAACAAGGCCTGCTCTAGCCACACATAACTTGTTACTGCTCATGGATTATGGAGGTATTATTGTGTACAGGGACCCAGCTACTAATATGTAGTGGAAAAAGTTTACTTCTAAATAAAATAGGATGCTTTGCCTTCTCCTTACTGCTACATACACATCATTGTGAAATTCTGAAAAAAACGTAATTGGTTGCCACATTAATTGAATTCTAAAATTGCTCAATCACCTTTACTGTGCAAAATAATAAATACAGGTCAGTCTGCCTTGCTGTCTCTTGAATATCTTAATATACAGCAAAGAAGAATACTTGCGTCACTTGGTAACCGTAACTTGAAAATGCCACTTAAACATACATCTGTTGTGCAGCAATCGTGTAAGCAATAACCCACAACAGGGTGTGGGGTTATAGACATGTTTTTATTTTTTGTACTTTCTATTAATTCCTCCTCTCTCTCCTCAGCCCCAGTCTCCTTGGAAGCACCTAGGAGTCATCCCACTACGGTTCACTCCTACCTGGTCAGTCCTCCGTTGTCCATGTAGCCTCAGTTTACCCCCCAGGTGGGGATGAGGTGGGCACCAACACCCCAAACTTCGCTGGTGGCGCCAGTCGGGAGGGTGCCAGGAGGGTGGTCGCAAATCATAGGCAAGCTCTGGTGCTTCATCTCTGCCGGAGCTGAAGGGTGTTTTTCCCTTGTTCTGGGGAGTGGCTAGCACCCTGATGTCAATGCATTACCTTCTGTCTGCCACTCCCTGCCCCTCAGCTATGCTCAGCACTTTCTATGTCTCTGGCTTCCGCAAGAGGTCAGCCCAGTGTCGAACAGGGACCCCTGTCCCTCCCGGGAGAGCAGAGCTGTCCTTTGGATGCTCGATCCTCCCCCTCCCCCTCCCCTGCCAACCCCCAGCAACCCGGGCTCATTCCCAAACCCGGGTCGCCAGCATGGCACGAGGTGTGGCATCCAGTGCCTCAACCCTCAGCGCCACCAGACCAGCCCTATAGGCATTTTTTAGTTCTGTGAGGCATTGGAATCATTTGCCATCTGTTTTTAAGAAAATCACAAAAACTTTGCAAGTGAATTGAAAAAATACTTTCGCGAACAAAGTATCTGCAAACTGTTACAATAATTAATTTTGCACAGTCTTGTATTTTGTACTTAGTATTCTTTGTCCTTGTCTGTTTTTATATCTTGTATATTTTACTTGTAACTGTACTCTGTCTGCATATTTCATACAGCTCTGGACTATGCCTACAAAAGAAGCTTTCATCAGTGTATCTACCCAGAAACAAACAAACAGACAAAGAGAGGAGGATATGATCGAAACATACAAAATACATCCAGGGTAACCATAGGGTGAACTCCACAGAGCTGTTCAATTTATGGAACGACGGTACTGAAACCCAAGCTGGAAAGAACAACTTAAAAAGGACATTAGGACGGGCAGATGTTTTTCAAAGAGTGGGTGGCAGATGAGTAGACTAGTCTGCCCAGCAACGTGGTCAATGTTGGGACTATATCTGGGTTTAAAACACAACTGGTCATCTTGCAGATGGTTATTAGCAACACGAAGGTGGTAGGAGATGGACACTGAGGGGAGTAATGCATTGTAAGACATCAGGGCCAGCTTGATTGACTTGCAGGAGTGGATTTTCAAATAGCTGCATCTGTGTTTCAGATGCAGGTGACTGAAATTCACCCAGAGAGTTGTAACCAAAAGTGATTGCTGTTACTTGCACTCCAGAAGTGACACATGCATCAAAATTTTGAAGCATGTGCCATTTTTTTTGCCACAAATTGGGTAACGTTTTGCATATGCATCAAGATGTTTAAAAATAGGATGCAAACATCATGACACATTTACCTGGACACAGCATGTATCAGAAATATGAGCAAAACTGCTCCTTCTACAGCTTTGAAAATTCCCCCATAGTCTTTTTCTGTCCTTATTCATCTATGTTTCTATGTCTAGCAACAGCACGTTTAAAGAAAATGCATTGTAAAATATATGGATTTTTCGGGCCTTATGGTAAGACCCATGTGCAACATTGGTAATGACCTCATTTAAAAATGCAGTGACATGAACATTTATGACTCACTCTCTAAGAGAACTTGATGGTGCATGAGATTCCATATAATCCTATTTTGGTTCCCTGGTTAATAGTAAGCAACTGGAAGCTGATTAGTTTGGCTGCTGACACAATTAGAACATAGAGGAATTCTGGACTGATATATCAGTCCACGGCGGGTGCTTGTACATTAATTCTAACTACCCATTGTTGAAATCTTGTCTGTGTTGGCTATTATCCTAGAAGCATAATCAGATGGTATTTTAAACAATGTGTAATTTATACTATATATGCTCAAAGAACACAGTCGCAATTGGCATGGGGTCATTAGGCCGTGTCTGAAACCGTGCAAAACAACAATGCTACACACAAAATGACATGCTGTAAAATAAGGTCAGGAGAAAACACTTACCGCACCACAACAGTGCACAACATTGGAAACAGTGATAACATATTTGTTCACTGGGGAGCTCCAACCCCCCCACACCCTCCTAACTAAAATAACAAACTCTGAGGGGGGGTGGACCGAGGGGAAAAGGGAACACTTGGGAGCAGGGAACTTAGGTGCCAGGTGCTTGTGCCTTAGCCACTGCACCACAGGAGTGGCTCGACCAGGCATAGCACCTGTGACCTTTTCAGTCCTTCCTCCAATTCCTAGTGAGCGACAGGGTTAGCAGTAGTTTTCCTAACACTATTATACCCCCGTCACTGTAATTCATTCCACGCTTTACACCATGCGGTTCTTCTTGCGTTGTTTCATCCGCGACATATTGATCCAGTACCATCACAATGTTAGGATATTAAAACTTGCTTGCAAATAAAATTCAAAGACATAGTCAGATTTTGGGGGGAGGAATCATAAGAGTACTGATCCCCCATGAATGACTATAGAAACCAGCAGGTGAGGCTGCAGATGAAACTCAGTAAAAAAAGAAAAGTTTCTGGAAAATAAAAATTCCCTTTTTCAGCAGGCTCTAGTCCTTATGCGAATCTCCCTCCATATTCCAGATGGTCTGGTGTGATTAATAGCGCTTTACTTTTTTATTTAGTTTTTGTTGATCGGGTAGGGTGCACTAGGTAAACAGTTGCCTATTTTCAGGCACGACCCAGGAGGTTACAAGGCAGGAGAGTACAAGGTCAGGGGAGAGAGAGAGGTTACAAATACAATGGAATTCAATAGTACATAGTACACAGTACACAGGGCTGAATAAATCTAACAAGTAACAGGTAACAAGCAGTACAGGGATACAGATAATGCATTATACTGTTACAATGGGCATTCAAAAGCAACTAAAGTCTAGGGAGGCAGGGGCTTAAATACTAGGGTTATGGGTAAAGTGGTGGTTTATGGTGGGGAGGTGTAGACATGCAATCTTAAGTGCATAATAGTGAGAAGGGGGAAATAGGTCCGGTTAGGTAGGCAATTAGGAGCATACACATTTAGAGTACTGAATCAGGAAGGAGTGGAATGATCTTCTAAAGGTGTTTGCCAGTTGACAGTGTCAAACAGGAGGTGGGATGTTCATTGTTTGGGGTCGATGGAGGAGAAGGCAAACTCTCCTTATTTTGTGCAACATCTAGGGATGGATAGCTGCTCTGAGTCTAAAGACCTGCGGGAGTAGTGGTTAGTGCAGGGTACTAGGTGAGAAACTAAGGAGTGGGGCCTCTGATTGAATAAAGTGCTGTAGACAATTCTCCCAAGCGAAAAGTCAAATCGAATTTCCAAGGTTAAAGCACTCCAAAAGACCACACATGCCATTGATCCAACTAATTGTTGCATTTAATTTCCACCAGAGTGAATGCCCCTAACGTCTCAACTGCATGCCTTTAAGGGGGCGCCCCCTTCAAGGCATGTAGCAGAGGCGTTAGGGGCATTCACGCTGGTGAAAACTGAAAGCAACAATTAGTTGAATCAATGGTGTTTGTGATCTTTTGGAGACCTTAAACCTTGAAAATTCTTGTTCTGCTTGGGCTGGCTGCCCTATGTTAGTGCACCACCTTACTTTCCTTGAGCGCAGGTATGAACTGTTTTTGGAAATCCTTGAAAAGTCAAATAAGGCTGTAGGGGAAGTCCATCCCAACTTACTGTATAGGAGGCAGTGGTGAGTGATGCGATTACATGCAAGAGCAAACTGGCAGATGTTGTTATACCCAGTGACACTTGGACAGCTGGTTCTGATCACTGTATCATTTTTTGTAATATAAAAAATGAGTTATGGACTGTCTCTCTTGAGAAATGCTGAAACAGCATGTGAGTATGACATACACACACACACACACACACACACAGAGGTTTTAGATACAAGGTGTTACTTGGAAGGCCCAAAGCTAATTACAGACTTTAACTAAGATAATTATAGCTGTAGTTTCTAAGAGGGAAAATCATAAAATTTGATAATGCTTAGAGGAAGAAGAGCAGGTTGTGACATTTTAGTGCAAAGTCATAAAAGATGCTTTCATGTCCTGAAAGGGGAAAGCTTATCATAAGATCAAAGAGAGTCATTTGAAGAACATGAGTTACGCTGAGATTGCAGAATTTAATACTTGGAAAAGACATCCTGTTTTTATATAAATATATATTTTTATATATGCTGACAGGGAGGAGCTAGGTGACCTCATGCAAAATAGGTGTGGAAAACCAGCTTTTAAACATTATTCTGTTTTCCTTCAGAGACACTTTTTATCTAGACTCTGACAAAGAAACCTCTGTGAGCACTTTAAGCAGGTATTTAGAGAGAGAGAGAGAGAGAGAAATCTAAGTACTGTAGTAAGAATTGCACTGTTAAAACCTGTTTTAAGTGATTTGTATGTTTTGTGATATAATAGTTCTGGATTTTATGTTTTACATAATTTTATCTATTTTAGTAAAACTCTATTTTTAGAGTCTGTTTGGTCTGTCTTTGATTTCTTTC
Source organism: Neoceratodus forsteri (assembly GCA_016271365.2). NCBI lineage: Eukaryota > Metazoa > Chordata > Ceratodontiformes > Ceratodontidae > Neoceratodus > Neoceratodus forsteri. The sequence goes on from CM028136.1 coordinate 629,113,338, forward strand.
CTTTTACAAGTGGAGTATATATGGTTAAAGCAGACACTATACATAAGCTTGAATGGTGATACCAAACTGGAAAAAGGTAAGCGTTTTAAATCTGAGGTATTTTATTACAGTTTTTAAGGGTTAATTTCTGTACACCTGGTTCGGTGCCTGTAGGCAAAGATATCTGGCCCCCTGAAGACAGAATTATATGAGCCTGTACATTGGGTACGCTAACAAGAGGTTCACAGTTTGAATCCCTCCAAGACTTGAGACCAAGGGTTGATTCAAATCCACAAAAATAGACAAGAGGGTTACCTTGTTCTGTTAACTGTTCACAAGACTGCGCTCGGAGGTTGGCACTTTGGGAGTAGAGGGCTGACCTGCTGAGTGGGTTTGTGACATACCCTACTGCCCATTTTTGCAGCAAGGTATTGGAGGAGTGGGCAAAGACTGGTAGGCCATAGGTTAACTTTGGGAAGAGTAGACTGCGGGTGATAATGATTCATGCAGATGGGGAGAGGTCAGGACTAGCCTGGTATGCGATGCCTAGGTCAAAATTAACAGTCTTACAGTAATAGCTGCAGTTACCTAACGGTGCAAAATGTGGACCCCTCAAAAGACTCAACCAGTGGGTTACATGGCCTTAGTATTCAGAATACTGCATTGCACCAGAATATATATATAATATATATATACTATATATATATATATATATATACATATATATATAGGACAAACAACCTCTGTGCGCAAACACTGAGGCAAGGGTTACCCCAAAGGGCATTTGGCTGGGAAGCCAAGTTTCAAGAAAATACAAAATCACACATGCCCACACAATGCAAAGCATCATGGGCTGCATATGCAAATCACCACAGAATGTTATGCTGGTCCAACTTTCAGCAGAATTGCATGGTGCGGAAAGGCCTCTCACACAGTTTGCAAAGGGTACTAACAGATGACATAGACACGTGTTTCGTCCTACCAGGACTCATCAGTATGCCTCGTCTGTTTGACACCCCAGTGGAATGGAACAGCTACCCTAAGACACTGTGTCTTGGATATGTTGTGGTGAACCCATTAAAATAAAAAAAAAATTTAAAAGACAAAGAACCTCTGTGCACAAACACTGAGGCAAGGGTTACCCCAAAGGGCATTTGGCTGGGAAGCCAAGTTTCAAGAAAATACAAAATCACACATGCCCACACAATGCAAAGCATCATGGGCTGCATATGCAAATCACCACAGAGTGTTATGCTGGTCCAACTTTAAGCAGAATTGCATGGTGCGGAAAGGCCTCTCACACAGTTTGCAAAGGGTACTAACAGATGACATAGACACGTGTTTCGTCCTACCAGGACTCATCCATGCAATTCTGCTTAAAGTTGGACAAGCATAACATTCTGTGGTGATTTGCATATGCAGCCCATGATGCTTTGCATTGTGTGGGCATGTGTGATTTTATATATATACACACACACACACACACACACACACACACACACCTCTTGTATTCTGAGTTTACATGTAAGGTATAGTATTCAGATTAAGCAGCACTTCAAACATGATCAGTACACTGCCTGCTGTTTAGGTGGCATCCTAGAAGAATGTGTCAGAGGCCATGCACATGCTCAGTGCATTTAGGCTAGGACATACAGTATTCTGAATACTGAGCATTCTGCATTTCCATGGCACAGTGTTCCACTAGTATATGGAATACATGTAGAATAGCCCCACTGTGTTATTCTGAATATTAGTGTTTGGAATATTCACTCAGTATTTGGAACACTGTCATTTACCTGGCTGAAATATCAGTGCATTTACATGGCAGTAAGTATTCCATTTAAGACTGGTATCTTTACTGCCATGTAAATGCACTGATTGTATATCACTGTCATCCAAATATTAAGGTTGTCAGCTAGCTAGCCAGACTCTCTGCATCCTGTTCTTTTTACAGCTGCAGTGGGCATAGCCCTGCAGATGTTTTGTGAGCACAGTGGAGTAAAAGGGAGTCTACTAGATACCAGACGGACTTGTAAATAGTGGAGGTGAATGGCAATCACTGCACTTCCACCGCAGTATTTTGTCTGCCAGTTGCCGGTGGAACACAGCACAGGCCACCATGTCCAAGATGGCCACTGGAATTCTCTGCCCATGCATGATGACTAGCACATGCACACTGAACTCTGGCAGCATAGCGGCACAGTCCACCATGTCCAAGATGCCCGCAGAAGCCGAGTGCACATGTGCGAGCTGTCAAGCATGTGCAGGGAACTTCAGTGACCATCTTGGACATGACGGATTGTGCTGACATGCCGCTGGAGTTCACAGCGCATGCATGAACTGTTGTGCATATGCAGAGAACTCCAGTGGCCATCTTGGACATGGCAGCCAGTGCCATGTTCCACCAGCTACCTCGGCTTCAGCCATACCAGCTCTGGCCAGAGTTTGTTTATGTTGCCAGTGGGGGGAATGGGAACAATTTCTAGGGGAACATCCTCAGAGCCTGACTGGTATGTGCTGGATGCTAGACATTTTCAAACCACATATTTTATTTTTTATGCACTGTTTATACACAGTCCTGACAAAGCCCACCCCATGAGTCTCAGACTCTTCCTCTGGCAATTTCTGTTTGTTCAAATGATGAGGGACATCCCTAATCCACTCAGAATGTTCTGTACCACATTGAAAATATGCTGCTCAAACCTGGAAGGGTATATCTTATATTTTATACTTAAACTTTAAAGCAGAAATTATACACTCTGTTATTTTAGTAAATAAGAAGTTTAAACTCAGCACAAATAAAGACTCTAGTTTCCAATGTTCTGAGCTTGTGTCTCCATGAATTTGATGACAAAAAAGGTGCTGCATCAACGTGTGGGCTGAGAACAAAACAGCCGGATAATATTCAATGCATGCTGAAAATAGAGTTAGAATGAACATTTTGACCATAGGTCGTCTTCAGGAATTGTCTATAAAGAAAAATAGCAAAGTCAGTGGAACTAAAAGTTAAAAGTATAAGGGGTCTGCCCTATAGGTAGGGAATGTTATCCTAGCCTATCTCTAGTCATTCCTTCTTTCTTCCCAATCATCCATCTCTGTACATGATCCAGGCACCACAGCAGGCCACAGGCAGAGGAGGTCCCCTTGAGTGACCATCCATAGGTCCGCAACTACTCTTACTGGCATGTGTAAGTGTTCCCAACACTTCCCAATATATCACGCCAGATTATGACGACCAGGCACCACCTTTATCCCAGCAAGTATGTTCTCTTATACTAAAGAGCCATGCTTTTGTGCATTGACAGTACAAAAACAAACCCAAATACAGTAAATGATTTGAAAGGCCAAATAGGCATTCCTGGGGTGCATAGATCCTCCTTAATAGAAAAGGAGAAGACAGAGCTTCGTATCTTGGGACTGGTTCCTTTGGGCTCATGATAGAGCAATGTTTAAAAAAATACTATTATTGCTGAGGCAGAGCATCTTAAAAATCAATATTTTTGCGCCTAGTATATATTAATAAAATAAAATGTTCGTAAAATGGTCTACGTCCCAAGTTCACAAGGATTATCTAACCCTCCCCCCTCAAAAAAAAGAAGTCCAAGGTACACTGTCATGTATTTAAGATTCTACTACTTCTGTTATGAAGTATTTGGTAGATATGCTGTGTTGATAAAACTCAAAACCAATTGTTTTGTCTTTTTATTTATTTAAAAATTGATAACTGGGAAAGGCACACTGAGCCGAGGTTCATTCCAGGTGTGATCCAGGGAAGGATGGAAAGAGGAAAAATAGTATAACATTCACAGCAAGGAGAATACAGCTACAATATAAGGGTAGGATATAAAGTGAAAACAAGTGTAAACAATACCAAGATAAAAGTGTGGTAACAGTGGCATAATCATAACTGTGGTACAATGAGCAGCATTAAGATGCAATGGAAAGTGGTTACAATGTCAGGAGATACAGGTGGTTAAAAACACCAGCATCAGTTTAAAGCTGAGACCAGGCTGAGGCAGAACAGGTGATACAAAACAGTAGCAATGGAGCACAGATAAACAAGATTACAGCTAGGGCACTGGAATCAGGTCAGCCCAGGCCAGTCAGACAAGGTGGGAAGGGGAGTCGGGACCAGGGGAGAGGAACTGGACAGGAGCAGGATGGAGCAGAGAGAAGTTTCAGGTGGTATTTGGGCGGAGGAGGGAGAGAGGTGGAGAGTGGAAGGGAGGTTGTTCCAGAAGGAGGGGAGGCGGTAGGTAAAAGCAAAATTTCCAGCAGTGAAGTATAGGTAAGGAAGGGAAAAGGTGTGTGAGTCTCTGGAGCAAGGAGAATAGGAAGAAGAGGGAATAGGAGAGAGGAAAGAGAAGAGGTAAGGAGGAAGAGACTCAAACTAGTATTTAGAAATGTGGAATGCGCAGTGAGATAGGTGACATGCAGGGAGAGGAGAGATAGAGCGGTCGGCATAAAGGGAATAGTGGTAAGTGTAAAAGGGGGCTTTGATAATGAAATGGTAGAGAGCATTGTAGAGGATATCCAGTCTGACAAGGAAAGAGGAGGGGGCAATACCTTAGACAACATTTATATAGTCGAATGCTAGGAACACCATTTTGGTGATCAGCTCCCCGTGGACCTGGAGAGGGAGCCAGTCTTGCTGCGATACAGGGCACCAAGTTTAGGATAAAGTTTGGAGTGGATGACACTGATGTGGGCAGAGGGTCCAGCCCACTGTCCAACCACACACTGAGGTACTTGAAAGCAGAAACTACTTTGAGGGGGAGCCATCCAGTGTGATAAAAACAGGAGGGGAGGAGACCCTTACCTATTTCTGGCTGGTACAAAAGGTCATGGACACAGTTTTTGTTATGTTGACCTGAAGTTTGTTGGCTTGGAACCAGTATAGGACATTTTGGAAGTCTTGCTGGAGCAAAGCTTCCAAGGCCAAAGTCGAGGGACCAGAGGAGTAGATGACTGTCACTGGCGTACATAAGGATATGTGAATTACCACAGATGGACAGAAAGTCATTTAAGAAGAGTGAGAATAGGATGGATCCCATGATGGAGCCCTGGGAACCTTGGACTAAATGGGGATGGGGGACAACATCTGGCAACCTGTACTGACTGCAGAAGGCCTGACAGATAAGAACAGAACCAGTCTATAGCAGAATCTGAGAGGCCGGCAGAGCTCAGCTTATCCAAGAGGAAGGGGGTGGGTCACTGAGTCAAAGGCCTTGGCCAAGTCAATGAAGATGGCTCCTGTGATATGGCCCTGATCCATTCTAGTGAGGATGGAGTCAGTGATCTGCAGAAAGGAGGAGACAGTGGAGTGGTGTTTGCAAAAGCCAGACTGGAAGGGAGAAAGGAATTTGGAGTAGAGGAAGTTGACAAGCTTGGCGTAAACTAGTTTCTCCTGGTGCTTGGCAACAGTGGGGAAAAGGTAGATGGGGTGGAAGTTGCCAGGGGAGATGAGGTCAACCTCTTTCATGGAGGGGGAGAACCTTAGCAAACTTCCAAGAGAGGGGATAGCACAGAGGGAGAGAGGCGGAGAAGGTGAGTGAGGGGGGAGGCAATAGCAGGGGCAGAGATGAAGCAGTTTAAGGTCCAGACCTTCAGGACTAGGACTGGATTTGGACAGATTAAGGAAGAGCGAGCATGCAAGGTTTCTTGATGAGTTACAGAGGAGGAGAGAAATCCTGGGGGGGGGAGCGAGGGGAGGAGGGAAGAGTGTGATGGAGAAATGGCAGAGGGAGAGAGATGTGCACAGGTAGTGAAAAATTCATTAAAGCAAGCAGCAACAAAGATGGGGTCTGTGACTGGTGAACTCTTTACAAACAGGATGGGGGGTTGACTGGGACTGGGGGATCAAACAGAGGGTGACTAATCTTCCAAAACTTTGCAGGGGAGTTAAGGTTATCGTGAAGATTGGTTTTGAATTAGTCTGACATTTCTACTCAAGACAGCCTTCATGCAGAAGATTTTGAGCTTCCTGTAGAAAAGTAGGCCAGTAGGGAAGCAAGACAATTTGATGTGGGCCAGGCTAGGTTATAGGACTTGCACTGATCTGTGAGATTCTGCATAATCCAGGGGTGGCGGGGTCCTCTGACTCTGGATTTTCTGAGTGGAACAGGGAGAGGTCCACATCAATGTCAGGGGCAGAACGGATGGGGACCAGTCTGTGGCAGAGAAGTCAGTGAGGAGGGAGTCAAGGTTATTTGACTGGAGAGACTTGGACCAAATGTATTTGGGACTGGTGGGAGGTGGGAATAAAACTTTCCTGATACAGAAAATAATACAGTGGTTGTCAAAGGCATCGTGTAAGGTGCAAGCTGTGGCTATCCAGTGTGGGTGAGAGGAAAGAACACAGTCCAGGAGGGTTTGGTAACTTGGAGCAGTGAGTATTGAGATGCATGGGTTCAGGGATAAGCTGTGTGAGGGTGAGTGACTCAATCCAATGGGAAAGTGGTCTGGAGGCAGGAGATAGCCAGTTAATATTGAAGTCCCCTAGGAGTATGGAAGTCCCCTAGGAGTATGAGTTCACCTGAGAAGTGGGAGGCTATGTAGGAGACAATGTCAACCAAATAACAGGTAGAGATTTAGGGGGAGGTGTGTAAGACCCCAATAAAGATAGCTAAGGAGGAAGGAAAAGAGAGTTTGATGAGGAAAAGCTCATGAGGGGAGAGTACATATTTTGTGAAAGAGATGGAGCAGGCAAGATCCCTGGTAGATGTAGAGGGCAACATCACCCTCACATTTACTGCAGTCCTGCCTGAACAGGTTATAACTGGGAAGTGCCAGGCAGGTGTCAGGTGTTCTGGAAGACAGCCAGGATTCAAAGATGCAGAGGAGGCAGGGGGAATGATGGGAGACCCAAATATTTAAGGAGGTCAGTTTTGGGGAGCAGGCTCCTAGCCTTAAGATAAAAAATACCATGACCTTTAGGAGCAAAAGAGGGAGAGGAAACAGTTGTGGAGGGACCATATTTAGGTTTGATATTACCAGCTAGGAGTAGAAGCAGGATAAAGAGCTGAAGGGTAGTGTCAGATCTACACCCCTGGCTACAGGGTAAGAGAATGGAGGGGGAAGAAGTGGAGGGAAAGGATGGTTTGACAGAGAAACTCAAGATTTAGGGTGGGGGAGGAGAGTAGACCAGGGTGGATAGAGAGTGATGGGGAAAGTGTTCATAGAGGGGGCAAGGAACAGTGGGATGGGAAGGGAATAGAGACAGGAGAGGGAGGAGGAGCAGGCAGATGAAGGGGGCTGGGTGCATGATTGAAAGATGTAAAGAAATAATAAACCTGCAAAAAACTCAAGTTATAAGCAAACAAACACAGTAATAAAAGCCTAGATCGAGCTGAAAGAGGCTAACTGCATTTTTATGTAAGCCCTCCTTCCCCTGTCTAAGGATACTTGGTGGAAGAATGGGGAAGCGGTCCACAGACCGCAAGTGCCATCCTGAATATCTCCACAATGAAATATGCAGACATCTCTGATAGAAAACATAACAGATGGAAACGCCCTACTTTTAGAAGTCTTTATACTTGCTGAGCGCATCCAGACCCCCCAGATGCCAGCTTCTTATCCCCCAGCATGAACACTGGAAAACTGGTGCTTCTGATCTCACTGATCCAGGACCCAGGACCAAGCTGGTGTTAAACTAGAGACCCTTCCAATGGCTATGAAGAAATTGATTAGTCTTGGATAAATAGAGTAAAAACAGTTAATTCATTTGAGATATTTATCGCAATCACCAAACGGACACCAGATTAACCGAACAAAGAAAATTTATTCCCTGGGACACCATAATGATTGTAGGGCCCAGGAGCTAAACTTTTCAAACCTCCAATACAGCTCCATGGGGCTAACAAACTTGGATAAAGAGAGAGAGAGGACATTGGCAGCACTTAGGCATGAATTTTACATAAATAGTGCAACAGCAGATTACACAGCAATTTAGGATCTAGCTGATAGAGTCTGCACTTTACGTGAGTACCCAGCTACTTCCACAGAAACCCTTTTATTTTTATTTTACATTCACAAAATTCCTTTCTATTCCTATTTTCCTCTGCAGGGGAGTAATTTGCTCCTTTAGTGCCACCAGGGAGAAAAGTCCCTGGGGCGGCTGCTCCCAAAAGTATTAATTCTCTGCCTCATTCCCTTCTGTAGCTGTTTTCAGGTGCCCCAAGATTCTACCCAGCTTCCACTTTGATAGTTGCCCACTGGAGCCGAGAGACTCAAAGTAAACAGTGCAGTGGCTCCCATACCTTTCCTCCAATTTCCCATAAAAACCCGGCCATTAATGGCCTAAAGAACCACCCCAGACACAGGCATGGCAGATCCCAGTGCCTGCCCCAGACACAGGCATGGTAGGCCCCATCAAGTCCCAAACCAGGTCCCTCCCTTCCAGCCTTGCTACTTGAGCCAATGTGCCACAAGAGTAGACAGCATGCCGGTGCTGACACCAACTGACGGCCCCTGTTATGGCCCTGCCACTACCACAACAGCCCCACTGGCCCTGTGCTCCATACCGTAGAAAATCCAGGGTCCCCGACTCCTACCGGCCTTCCAGCTTTCCAATGTTTCCAAACAGATCTCCCGCCTCTTTAGCCTCCAACGTGGGGTGGGGTGGATAACCTCTGAAACCCCAATGACTGCTACTGCCTGACTCGCTCCCTCCCACAGAGCCTAAAAGGTGAACCGGTGCACTGTCGCTGTAGGGCGACCTGCCTAAAACTAGGGGGGCCTCCAGCAACTGCCCTGCTTCCAGCCACTGAGATGACTCTCCCCTCTCATCCCGCTTGCCTAACTTTATGTACTCCCAAGCTGGTGCTGCCCCCTACAGGCAAGCACCAAGAATTTCCTAAGGTGCCAAAACTCCCTACCAGCACCAAGTGGGGGTGTTCACAAGGGGTAAGCAAGCCCCCCCCCGTGAGAGGGGGGCTTACACTCTCCACCACTTTAAAGAAAAAACATTTCCTCCTGGAAATGGGGGCAGAGACACCAAAGTGGACCCCAAGGTTAGACCGGGTAATGTGCACTCCCCAGCCCCAACCAGGTGTTCACCCAACAGATCTTACACATCCCACCCCTACTCATCCTTTACACTAACCCAACAACACTTCAAAAACTAGGAAAACATTGTTTAAAAAGCAGCTGACACCTTCAGGAGAACTTCAACAAAATAAGATATTTATACACAGTTCAGCTTGTATTTCACATTAGTTCTGTATTCCTCCTCCCTAATATTTATTGCTGAGGTCATTTGGTTGAAAACAGGATCTTTGCTCCTGAAGAGTTCATGTATTCCTATTGCTTTCTCCCTACCTAAGGTCATAATGTGCTGCTTGTGACATTCCAGGTACTCTTATGGCAATAGATTGTGATATCACAGCAGAGGATTATGACTTGAAGTAGGGAGTAAGCTATAGAGGCAGATAAACTTCAAAGGAACTCTAAGGGATAAAGATAATTTATTCATGCACATTTCCTAAGTAATAAATAGTGCAAAGTAGAACTATATAAACCATAAATGGAATGCAAACAGAATTGTACCTAAGTATTCATTTTTTTAAAGTTCCCTTTGAGGCATCAGTAGCTCTTTAAATTGGGCATGGCGGATCCTGGGGACTGCCTCAGACACGGGCATGGCAGGCCCCATCGAGTCCCAAGCCAGGTCCTTCCCTTCCAGCCTTGCTACTTGGGCCAGTGTGTCACAAGCGTAGAGAGTGCATCGGTGCTGCCACCAACCGATAGCCCCTGTTGTGGCCCTGCCACCACCACAACAGTCCCACTGACCCAGTGCTCCATATCTTAGAGAATCCCAGGTCCACAGTTCCTAACAATCTTTTGGCTTTCCGATGTCTCCAAACAGATCTCCTACCTCTTCAGCCTCCTACTGGGGGGGGGGTTACCCCTGAAACCCCGATGACTGCTAATGACTGACTAACTCCCTCGCACAGAGCCCAAAAAGTTGACCGGCACATGGCCACTGTACTCCGACCTGCCTAAGACTGGGGGCCCTCCAGCGACTGCCCTGCTTACAACTGCTGAGATGCCTCTCCCCTCTCTTCCCCCCTCTACCATACCTTATGTACTCCTAAGCTGGTGCTGCCCCCTACAGGCAAGCACAGAGAATTTTCAGGTGCCAAACTCCCTACCAGCGTCCGAAGTGCTGAGGCCTAGCAAGTCCCGCAGTGAGAGGGGGTCTTACATTTAGATGATGCATTCATAGAGCAGTCTTGATGCTCAATGGACTTAATAAAAACACAAACTGGAACGTAAGGTTCTCCCAGATAGGGTACTGCAGGGAGTCAAGAGAAAACGTAATCCCGGAGGCAAACCTAGGGTGTAAAACTAAGTAGGTAGATAAACACAGTAGGGGGTAGTTCAGATGGGAGCAGCCTATACAGCTGAAGTCACCAAGATAAACAGTCTGTGTAAATGAAACCCTCAGTAAGGGAACATCAACTTATGGGCATAGGCAATTAAATAGATGCAAAACTTAAAGAAGCAGGAACAGTACAGTAGCACAGCTGTAGCAGGTTTGTGGGGAGTGGACCAAATAGTCACCGTGAAAAGGGCAGCATGTCCTGTTGCTGGCTGCCCCTTAAGCTGACCCCAAACGGACTCCTCAAAGTTGATGCCCTTTCCTCTATGGCCCTTCACATTTTGGACCACAGTGCAGAGGAACACTAGAGTGAAGAACTTCAGTAGGGGCAGCGGAAGATCAGATGGGCTTTGGAGGGTGATTTCCAAATGAAGGGTCAGCTCCCAGGAGCCACGGTTTCAGGCACCTTCAAGTAAGACTGATCAACATTGAAATCTGTGCCAACAGCTCAAGGACAGCTTCTAGTCTTTGCAGGAATACTGGAGGTGGCATTCCTTTGTGGGGGGAGGGCGCTTCAGGGACAAGATAGCTGTCTCAATCCCATGCTGCGATGCAGCGACACAGGCTGAGTCTTTACAGTATTCTAGTGCTGTATCCAATGGTTTATGATATGCATGTGATAAGTGTCTGTTTGACCTAGAGACAAGGGGAATTCTTTAAAAAATTATTTAAACAGAAAATCTGTGTGTGTGTGTTTACCATCAGGGCCTGTTTTTGTGATATGATTCAATCTAGACTTCTGTTCAAAGCTGAACTTCTGCATTTGAAGTGAAACTATTATGGGGACATCACTTAGCTTCCTCTTTTTGTTGTTGCACTGCTCATATTATGCAGCAATGAGAGCCCATTTCATCATGTGTACCTTCTTCCTCCCAGAAATGCTGTGGTAACCAGCGAAAGTAATACAGTGAAATCATTATAGCATAATTGGGTCCACATTCTTGACCAAACGGTGTAGAAAGGTGAATGCAAAAATTGAGCTGCTGTAGTTTGTTTGTAGAGGTTTAAAAACACAAATGAACTTACTTGAGCAGGAAGTATACTGAAATACCAGGATAAATACCACTTTCTGAAGAGAAGGAATAGCAGCATGGTAAGTATAAACTTTCTTTTACAGTCTGCATTCAGATCTTGTCCTCAAATGCACGTGTTCCAAAGCATGAAATATAGTGATGCGGTAGGGTAGGAATGAACAGGCATTTAATGTTACACCACAACTATAACTCAGCTATTTCTTGACTCAGGTGCCTGAAAAAAAATGGACCTGTATGCCTTCTGTCAGGATCTCCAGCCCTCTAAATTTGTTTAAATTTGGTTCAGTAGTTTTAAAGTTGGGGAGGGGGTGTCAAAACCTGAAAATTAAAAATTAATTTTTGCTCTCCATTATGCATTGGCTTTTGCTAGATACTGTCACAAAGGTGGTGTTCTTGGTGTTTTTGGAACAAATTAACATAAAAAATGTATAAATAAAATACTGCCGACTACACATGTGCAGTCGATTTTGTGGGTTGTTTCTTCGTAAGGTGTTTCCTGTGGCTGGAGTTACATTGTGTGATTTCAGGTGCATAAAACCCTTGCTGCCACTGAACAGCAAACCCCCTCCTTAAACTGCTCCTAAATATGGTATCCAGATCCATCCTCAGTGCCATTTACAGGATACAAATGTATAATACTGTACATACAAAATGGCAATGGCGACTATCCCTGCAGCTGGTAAACAGTGACTGAATTCCAGTTTCTTATGACACTGGTGGCCTACCCCTAGTGCTGCAACAGTCAAGCCTCCCAACCTCCCAATCAAGCATGACCACTGAGAGCCCATCACCAGTGGTGTGCTAGATCTTCATTGATGATATCTCCTCCATTATGCAATGCCTTTGGAACGGTAAGCCATAGTAATCAGGACCACTTGAAAACTGTTGCTAGCCGGGAGTCACCAACGATCAGTGTCTAAAGTGGAGTCAGCCACAATTCAATTCAATAACTTCCAGTAAATAAGTCACAAAATACTGAAGTAAAAAAGGGCTTAATTGCCATTGAATTACACTGCTCCCTGCAGCACCCTGCAGCATTTTGTGATATACTACAGCATGTGCTATGTCCTGGCTAGCTTCGCTGTATATAGTCATGGGTGGCCTCACTGCTTTTCAGTTTTTTCTTCCATTGTCAACCACTCATCGGACATGCAGAGAAACAAAACAATGATTTCTATGATTTTTTTTATCCTTTGAACTTGCATTATTGATGTTGTCCCTATATGCCGCCATCAACAGAAACTTAGGTTTAGTACTTGCGGTTTTCAAGATCTACATGAACAATGAGTACACTTTGTAAGTTTTCTGTTTGGGTCTGTGCCCTGCAAGATCTGCCAGGATTCCACCAGGCCACAAGGTGATGCCAAAAAAAGGCTCTGGAAACCAACATTGCCATCAAGGCCATAGAATTTCAGAAGGCCGAAGGTTCCAAATTGACTTCTCTCTCACACCCGGCTGCCACCAGGAAGGATACTCCTACGTGGATGGTGATGCTGTCACCACCATGGTTGGCAAAACCATTGGAGAACAGTAACAAGATGAATAACGAAAGTAAGTCCTCATCATCAACAAGTCCGGCAGTGTCGAATACAGCCCTTCCAGCCGTTACTGAGACACCAAGGCCAGGGCTTGGCTCTCACGTCATCATACCTACTATGGATGGTATCCAACCTCAAATGTCAGATTCTACCCCAGCGATGACAGTAGTCTCAAACCCTCTAACAGGCATTGTCAGCTCCCAGGCTGTGCTGGTGTCATTTTCAGAAATGTTTCTTTGCCTGTTCCTGTGGCTGCCAACAACAGTGCCTACAGTACCGCCAATAGGGCCTCCCTTGTTGGTACCATCATCATCGATGGAAAACAGAAGCATGCCTACTGTTCCTCCTACCACCACCTTCATCGCTGACTTTGTCAATTACCCCCATCATCATCATCATTCAAGATGACAACGAGGTGGAATATGATCCTGATCTCCTAGACATGGAGGAGGGTTTACAGGATGAGGAAGGGGAGGTGGATCCCTGTGAGTTTGGGATCCTTTCCAGCTTTACCGTCTCCTCTTACAGTGAGGATTCTGTGGTTTACAACCTCAGGTCTCCACCTAAAGATTTGTAATTTCAGGCTTTGTTCAGACAAATCCAAGATGTCATAGGCGTTAAGGGTAAAGAGAAAGACTCCAGTGCAAGACATTTGATGGAGTTTTTGGGGTCTGCAGCTGCACCTCCTTTTGTGGTACCTTCTGTAATCCCAGCATTGGAGGATGATACCATTGCTGCCTGGCCTATGCATCACACCTTGTTAACAGTCCCTAGAAAGTATGATAAACAGTTCCCTGCTTTGTCTGTTCAACCTTCTTTTGCTTCACAGCTGGATGCTTATTCTGCAGTACTCATGGCTGCTCATGATTACTCTAGAACCCCTAGAGTCATGGGTACTTTGCCTTCTGACAAGGAATCTGGGAGGCTGCCTATTATGGAGAACAGGACTTCTGTCTCTGCATTCTTGGCCCTGAGATTTACTTATTATCAGACATGTATGATGAAATATCACAATAGCCTGTGGAAATCTGCTATGCCTAATATTCAGGCTTTACCTAATTGTTATGCTATGACTGAACTGCACAACACTGCTTCAACTGGTATTGCTATTGTCCACAGTCCTGTGGTCAGGAAAGTGACCCCATTCCTGGTCCTCCAAACCAGGGTATCCATTCCAAGGCAGCTAAATGTGTCAGCCAGGCAGACCCATGACTCCTGATACTTCTGACTTCCCACACCTTGCCTCTCCACTGTTGCCTCCAGGGATGTAAGTCGGAGAAAGTATCTCCCTTCATCTGTGAAAATGGAGGGAGATCACAACAGATGTATGGGTGCTGGATATAATAGAAAATGGGCATGTCCTGGATTTGCTGTCCACCCCTCCAGTTCATCCTCCACCTTCTTCTCATTATCCTCTGGGCCACTTGTCCCTTTTGAGAGATGACGTGCAATCACTTGTGCAAAAGAAGGCTATTGAATCTGTCCATCCCAAGGAAAGGAACAGAGGGTTCCATTCATGATGTGTCCTGGATCCCAAGTGGACAGAGGACCTGTGTCCTGTCCTGGACCTATGGCCCTGAACAAATTTACTGAATACAAAATATTTTGCATGGAGTCCTTTTAGACTCTCATCCCCCTGTTGCAAAAAAGGGGATTGACTCTGGACCCTGGACATGCAGGATGCTTCCCTTCCTGACAAGGTCCAAAAATGTCACAAGCAGTACATTTGCTTTACACTAGAAGACAGATGTTATTATCAGTTCTGAGTCTTGCCCTTTAGCTTATCCTGGGCTCTATGGGTATTTACCAAATGCTTCTCTGCCATGGCATAAGCATTCCAGAGGGAAGGGCTTTCTGCCTTCCCATAGCTGGAAGACTGGCTACTAAAGGGCACATACAGAATTGTGGTTCAGTACACACTGTATAGAACACAACAGTTGTTCAAGGACTTGGGTGTTAGAGTCAGTGTACTGAAATCAGTATTAGTTCCCTGTCAGAGCCTCCAATACGTTGGTGTTGTACTATATACATTGGTGGACAATGTTTTTCTGCCTACAGACAGAGCAGAAGATTTGATTGCCTAGCCCCCACTGGTACACAGGAATCATTCTTTGCCTGCCTGGAAACAACTCCTTCTCCTGGGACTTATGGCCACTGCCATCATGACAGTCCCCATTGCTCGACTCTATATGTGAATCCCATGCTAGATTCTACAGGTACAGTGGGATCAATCAAAGGATGGGATTAAGCAAATTATTCTCTCATATCTCCTCTTAGCAGTGCCCTGATACAGTGGAAGTGTCACCTGCACCTGTTGCAAGGGATCCTCTTCTTCTCACTGACTCCAGTACAGGCCCTCATAGTGGCTGCCTCCAGGTTAGGATGGGGTGCTCATCCAGGTCATTTCCAGACTCAGGGGTCATGGACCACCCAGGACTCGAATCTCCACATTACTGTTCTGAGATAAGGTCTGTTCTACTTAGTCGCCAAGTCTTTGTTGAACACCTCAGTCCCAGTCCCTTGTTGATAAGGACAGACAATGTTAGTGTGATGCAACCTAAACAATAAGATACTCACTCTTACCTCCTTTGCAAGGAAACAATGAGAGTATGGGACTGAGTCCTGCCTCATGGCCTTCAACTGTCGGCCGTGTTTCTCCTAGGTGTTCAACACATTTTAGCAGACAGACTACAGCAGTCTCAGTTACGGGTATATGAGTGGGAACTGCTGACCTCCTTGGTAAATGGCCTAATCTGAAGATGGGGTCTGCCAGAGATGGACCTTTTTGCATCCCCACAGAATGCAGAACTGCCACATTTCTGCTTGCTCACTCTGGGGCCTGGAGTTTTTCGACAAGATGCATTGTCCCTTGCTTGGACAGGAAGGTGCCTTTATGCCTTTCCTCCAATCCCTCTCATTCAGAGAATTCTGCTCAGACTGTGGGCAGAGCATGTCACCCAAATGTTGATGGTTCCTTTCTGGTCTCACCCAATTTGGTTCCCACTTCGTCAGCATATGGCAGTGAAGCCTCCTGTTCAGTTCGTTATTTGGGCCAGATGTCGTAGGCTTGGGGCTCCCTGGTCCATCTGGACCTGGGGTCCCGGCATCTGCCTGCCTGGCTCCTGAGGACATAACCATTGCTTGTTTTACTCCCCCACCCCCACCCCACCCAGTTGCTGGTGTCCTGCTAGTGGTTAGAAGGCCTTCTAGGAGACACATATTTTTCAGAACTGAAGCACTTCTCCTTATGGAGTGCTTCAGTTCTTTACATGTCCTGTGAGAACTGTCTCTATCTGACTCTGGTCTCCAGAACTCATCCATTAAAAGTGCATCTAGCTGCCATTTTGGCTTTCAATGCCCCTATTGATGGGCTCATTGTGGCACAATTAAAGGTGTTGCATAAGTATCTACATGGTATTTTACAAATGCATACCCTGATTCATAAACTGATTCCACATTGGGACCTAATTTTCATACTTGAGAAAGTGACTCTGGCTCCATATGAGCCTGCTGCAACATGCGAGGTGAGTCCTTTCATGGTAAATACTGTTTTTGTGTTGCCTTGAATTCTACTCGTAGGATTTCCACACTTCTAGCTCTGATGCATGAGCCTCTGATTTGATTTTCCACAAGGACAAGGTGCCTTTGTGGCAGGGATCAACAAATCTCAAAATTATGTAGTAGTCCAGGACAACTGGCCTATCCAAAAATGGTAGTCCCACTGTTGCGAATGGTAGTCCAATGGTCGGAAGGCCATATTTTAAGGAAAACATAAAAAATTATGTAGCAGCAAAGTAAATGGCTATGTCATTCTATTATTAATACTACATGATGTAGGCTATAGAAAACAGTAAAAATGAATATGTAACTATTTTTAAATGTTTCTTTTCTCCTGGTCATATTTCTTGTCTTTAGAGATCCTGTCTCCTTAATGATCCCTCGGAGTTAGGGTCTTAGGACAGGAAACAGATGCTTCCACAACACAGTTTCATTCAACTGATGAATGCTGCTGCTGCTGCTGCACATCTGCATCAGTTGCTGTTATGTCATGTCCATTACCACAGCAAAAAAGGACTCAATGTCTCGTTTATCTTGAGAAGACTGTCTTTCAGTTTGGCTAGGCCCAGTTGCTGCTGCTGCTCCTGACCACATAGAAAAAAAGTATTTTGTTTCTTATTCTTTTGCATAGCCATATTTTTATTTGTCTCTGCAAATAAAATGTATTTTATAATATCTGTGGTTGAGTGTCCTTTCTTGACTGTGCGTGTGGGTGGGAGCCGGTACTTACTAAGGTAGTGCTTGCTTGGGTGGGTGAACACAGGAAAACACACTTTATTGTGTTTGTTAAAGTTTATGCTGAAACTCACAATGGTCAAGTGACTTCACTGCAGACAGCTAGCTAGAGTCAAGGACGCAGCGGAAGGGGTAAGGGTGAGTAAGGGGACTAAAGTTGTCAGCAATATAGGAGCGTAGTCAGTCACACAGGCTAAACTTTTTACCTTCAGTACACTAATTTCTTCAGAATATTTTTTTATTTATTTTATATTTCTTTCTGTAGTGTACAAACACCACCCCACTTGCACCACCACTTGTTCCCTTTTCAGTTTTTTTTATTTACTGTCCCTCAGCAGAAACACAGGCACTGCAAACAGTTGATGTGGACTGGATTTAGTGTCTCACACACAGATGCAGCAGTTTAATGTGATTTTTTTCTTTCTTTTTAATATCTTTTTTTTTCCAATTTCTACCTCTCTCCCTCTCCTGTTCTGTCCCTTAACAGCGTCAGGCACTCATCTGTGGAGTTGACTGTCTCAGTCAGTGCCGCAGTCCAGATCCAGTCTAGACTCTCTCTCGCAATAAGGTTAAGTACTGCATGTTGTCACAAAACCAAATCCTTGGTTCGTTTTTAATTTTTATTTCAATTTCTGCCTTTCTCCTTCTCCTGTCCCTCAGTCAGCAGACACACAGGCACTGCAGGCAGTTGAAGTGGATGGACTGGGTTTAATTCAGTGCATCTCAAACAGCTGCAGCAGCTACTATGATTTTCTGTTTTTCTTTACCTTTTTTTAATGAGTAAGTTTTTCAATTTCTGCTTCTCTCTCTCTCCTGTTCCTCACTAAGCAGACACCCAACAGCACACAGTACAGTAGCTGATGTGGTCAAGGTTGAACCTGAGGAATCATGTATCTCCTCATAGCTGCTGCTTCCCACAGTAACCACACATAAAAGTATCAGCAGTGTCAGTGGCTCAGTAGGTAGCACGCTCACCTCTGAGGCCAGGAGATCAGAGCGCTGTGGGTTCAGTTCCCACATCTGGCACTTGGGTTGATATCCCAATACTGACACTATAGTGCAGCATGAGAGGGGTGCTGCACTTCTGAGGTGCTGTCTTTCGGATGAGATGTTAAACCGAGGTTCCCATCTGCCTGGTTTGGTGGTAGTGCAGGTGGATGTTAACGATCCCATGGCACTTATCGAAAAGAGTAGGGGAATTTCCCTGGTGTCCTGGCCAAATTTCCATCATTCACTAAAATACCACCAACAGCTTAATCTGGTTCAAATTCAATTGCTTACCACCTCTAACCCCCCCTGGTCGCCCCTGAAAAAGGGACTTCTAGGCCCAGTGGGCTAACCGGGTCAACAAAATTCAACAACAAGAAACCTGTTGTTTTTTCCCCTGTAGTACTTTTACTTATATTTCCTCAATTTCTGCCCTCTCCTTCCCATCTCACTTGACAAAACCCAACGGTTGCTATGTGGGCTGGCTCTCACATGACGACTTAGTCGTCCCTGACTCACCCCCTCTTTTTAATTCCCTTTCTTGCTTGATTTTCTCTCTTTTTTTCCCCTTTCTGTGTAATTAGTAAATGAGTCCCTATAAAATATTGAAGGTCTTGCAGCAACAATTTGTAATGGAAAGTTCTGAGTGAAGTTAATGCCTCCAAACACACCACAACTTGTGTCTCAGTATAAGAAGCTGCGCAACACTCGTTCCCTGCCTTGGTTGCTCCACCTTCCGACAGTGAGCTCAGCCAATAGTGTGAAGCAAGGGGAAGGAGTCATGCTGCCAACTGGTGACTCTTTCTGTCAGTATCCTCCCACCTCATTGCTGGGCACCCGCGTTCCTCCTCAGCCGCCCGTGCAGTACATGCCCCCTGCCCTTACTCAGGCTTGTGATCAGGTGACTGTCAGAAGCATCATCATGTGATGCTGCTGGCTGCTGCCACAAGGCTCGCTCCCGATCTCTTCAGCGGACACAAGGTACGAGCCGCGTGTGTCTCCTCATTAGGCCACCGCTCACGCTGGCCATGCAGTGTGCACGCCTGCTACCTCCTTCAGCTCCACCAGACCACCAGGCTTCAGAATGGCTACTGCAACCCCTAAAGCTCGGATGCCGAAAGTGCAGGTAATGAAAATATTTAATGCAGACAATGTAAAGCGGTGGTTGTCCCTGGGCAAGTGGTCCCTTGATAAATGGTTGTCCATGTCAAAAAAGTGGTAGCCCGGGACGTCGGGCTATAGGATTTGTCGATCCCTGCTTTGTGGACCAAGCCTCATTTTTTCAACAAGGATAGTGTCTGAATTTATATTCAGTCCGACCATACACCTTCCTGTGAATTATCCAGGGCACGCTCACAAAGGTGAGGCATTGCTCTATACACTTTATGTGCACAGAACTCTGCATTTCTATCTTGATTGCACTAGGGACTGCAGAAAGTCCTCTCAGTGTTTTTGTTTCATTTGCCCCTGTCAAAGAGGGTGCCCCTATGTTTACACAGTACCTAACCTGCCCAGATGGCTGGCTAACTGTACATATTTTTGTTATGGGAAGTAAGGTAAGGAACTCCCTGGCCACTCTACACCTGCTATGGCCACTTTTGTCGCATGCTTTTAGAATGTTTCTGCAGCTGACATATGCGCTGCTGCACATGGAGCACAGTGTTTACCTGCACTAAGCACTCCAGTCTGCACATCATCTCTCAAAAACATTCTGGCTTTGGTCTTGCGTTATTGCAAGGCCTTGTCTCCTGACTGCATGTCAGACATTTCTACTTTTACTGCTTGGAAATCATTCAAAAGGTGTGGCCCAATGGAGAAGACATCCTCGATGAAGACAGAGCAGTTACTCACCATAACAGTAGATAGGTTCATAGGTGTTATACGAGCATTGGAGGTCTGACGACCTGTGTTTAGCTTGTCACTATTCAGTGGAACCCTATATATTTCTCTAGACTCATATGTTTATCCGGAGCTGTTTTAAATTTATACATGGTTTCATTACTGACCACGGCCTCTGGAAGTGCATTCCATAGATTAATAGCTCTCTGACTGAACCATTTCTGTCTTTTGTTTGTTTTACTGACTGCCCCTAATAATGTATATCTATGTGATCTTGTATTTTTAGTATTATGATACTTAACTAATGCTAAAGTTTCCTACAGTTCCTTATTTTGTGTTGCACTGTAGACCAAACACGGGTCCCCTCTTCATCTCCTATATTGCAATGAGTATAGTTCCAGATGCCTCAGTCTGTCACTATATGATTTGTCCTTCATATTGTTTATCCTCTTGGTTGTTCTCCTCTGTACTCTCTCTGCTAGTTGGATACTATCTATGCTCTGTGAAGCGCAGAATGGGAAGCAATACTCCAGTTGTGGCCTTATCAGTGAAGAGTAAAATGGAATAATAACTGAAGGATCCCTACTCTTAATGCATCTGAAAATCATTCCATGAGTTTATTGCATTTTTTAACTGTGGTCTTAACATGCATGTCAAAGGATAGAGTATTAGTTACTGTTACCCCTACATCTCTCACTTTCGGTTTCCTGTAGGACAGTATTATTTATCTTATAAGTTAAACATTTGTTTTGATGTCCCAAATGCATGACTCTACATTTTTCAGCATAAAATGTAAGTCTGTTTTGGTTAGCTCAATGTTCCAGGCTGGTCAGTTCCTCCTGAAGAACGTCAGCTGCAGCCTTGTTGTTTACTATGGCTCCAATTTTACTGTCATCCGCATATTTGCAGACCCAAACTCTGTCTGATGTTTTCATATTAGAAACAAGAATGTTGAATAGTGCAGTGCCCAGCACAGACCCCTGCGGCACTCCACTGGTTACCTCTCCCCACTCAGAGTAGTAACCTCTGCGTCCCACTCTCTGCTTTCTATTCTGTAACCAGTTATTAACCCATTTTACTAAACATGTGTGTAATTGTATTTTTTCCCAACTGTTCTATTATGATTTTATGTGAGACAGAATCGAAGGCCTTTGTGTAGTCCAAAAATATAATACCTGTGGGAAGGCCTACATCAAGGGCTGCACTGACCGGCTCAAAGAACTGTAACAGATTAGTGAGACAGGATCTACCTCTTACAAAACCATGCTGTGTTATGTCTACTGACCCCTCTACGCTGATATGCTTCATAATTAAGTCATGTTTTAACCCTTCCATTACCTTACCCAACACTGAGGTTAAACTTATCGGTCTATAATTACTGGCCTGTTTTCTATCTCCCTTTTTGTAAATTGGAGTCACGTTAGCTTCTCTCCATTCATCCAGTGTGCTACTTTCTTTCATTGATACATTGAAAAGCTCCGTGATAGGTCCAGCAAGTTCTTCTGTCAGTTCTTTCAGCAGTCTTGGGCTCAGCCCATCCGGTCCTACAGATTTTTCTGGTTTTATTTCCCTAGGTTTATTCAAAATCTCATTTTTAGTAAAAGATATACCTATGTTTGATTTTTTGTCATCTAAATGACTGATGGTCGATGCTTCTTTCAGTTGAAATGTTGTTAAAAAATATCTGCTTAATTCATTTGCCATATCCTGTTCCCTGTGAAGCAATATGTCACCTGCTTCCAATGGCCCAATTTTCTTCTGATTACCTTTTAATGACCCCACATAACTAAAGAAATGTTTTTTGTTGTCCTTAACAGTTGTTGCCATTTTCTTTCTGCCCTTGATTGTGATGTTATTACACTCTTGCTCTTATTTGTCGCATTCTTATACTTATCCCAGTTTAGGGTTGTTGGATTATGTTTATATTTGTTGTATAATCTCTCTTTCTTCCTTATTGCTGTCTTCACTGTTTTTCCTCACCATGCTGGAATTCTCCCCTTTTTGTCATGTTGTGGAAATTCTGGAACCCACATACTGATACAGTGATCTGTTGTTTTATTTTTATCCATACTGTGTTCAAATCCAGGTCCTTTAATTCTTCCTCCCATTTCCATTCCTTTAAATATTTCTTAATTTGCCTGTAATCTGCTTTATTATAACATTTTACAGTGGTTTTACCCTTAACTATTGGGTTTTACATATTCATTTCCACCATGCTCTCACTGCACACTATCGCCCAGCGGGCCCTCCACCTTTATATCTTTTATTTTTTTCCTCTAAATTACATAAGATCAAGTCCAAAATGTTTTCTCCCCTGGTACCTTCCTTGATTAATTGATCCAGATTTTTTTGTATAGCCATCTCAATAAATCTATTTTCTACTCCAGTAGTACCCTTTAATTTTATCCAATAAATTTTTGGGAAATTAAAATCTCCCATCAATATGTAATTGCCCTCAGTATTTACCTTTTCAAGGGCCTCAATAAAGTCTCTATTGTCCGTCATTTGTAAATTTGGTGCTCGATAACCTAAACATAATGTGAGGTGCCCAGTGGGTAATTGTATTTTAACCCATATAAGTTCTTGATTATGTTCTGTACTCCCTTCTGGGTTATATTTATTGGCTTTATATCATCTTTAACAAATAATATTATTCCTCCTCCATGTTTCCCCATTTGAGCTTTCCTAAGGCTGTTGTACCCCTTAATCTCCTTTGCCAAACTATGTTTCAGTTATAGCACATATTGTTATATAACCATGTTATACTCTAGTTCATCTTTCTTATTTAGTAAGCTTCTTGTGTTTGTCAATAGGATTTTTACTGTCAAAGGTTTAGATATTTTATTTCTCTTTTTGTGGGAATTTTCCACTTGCAACTTATTATTGGTTCATGTTGTCATTTAAATTCCCCTTGAATATTCCCTATTCCCATGCTTACCCAGTTGAAGTCAGTGTAATGGTGACCCTCAACAAACAAGCTAGCTTATCACTACCTTTCCTACTAAGATGTAATTTATCATAACTAAACAAGGCACAATTTCCTTCAAACGACTCCCGTGTCATAATACTTCTTATACCATATGTCAGGCTCCACTGTCAGATCCAGTTGTTTAGTTGAAGTATTTTCCTATTACCACTCCAGTTCATTCTTGGTATCGGAAGTACCTCAGAAATCATTACTTCACACTTAGCATCAGACACTAGTGTATACATTACTTGTATGGCACTATTTCTTCTACAGTGCTGCCCCGGACATCATTTGCACATATATGGATCAGTACAATTGATTGTTCAGTTATATTCTCAGTTAGAGCTGTCAGAGTAGCTAACATATCCCTGACACCTGCTCCTGGATAACAACTGCTGATGACATTTTCCTTATTATTTTTAGTTGTGATGTGGTCCGTAAATCTTATGATTGAGTCTCCCAAAATATATATTTTCCTACTACTATTCATACTCTCTATATTTTGTATATCCATATTTTCCACGCCTCTACTGTCTGTAGTTTCACCATGAGCTAGATCCTCGTGATTGTCTTGATTTATTTGTATTCTAGCCTCTTGCTGCTCATCATTTTTTCATTAATATTGTTAGCTATCAAAATTAAGTCATTTGCCTCAATTTCCACATTATCGATAAGCTCACTTAGTGGGGTATATTGATTGTGCATAGGTAACAGAAATGCCACAGCTCTTCGTCCTTTCTTGGAGTTCCTGTGTGAGTTAAGTAATTGCATAGAATCATCTCCCTCCTGTTCCCTAGTCCTCTTCCAGCGTGCACTACAGTTGTGTTTCCCTGTTATTTCCCCATTTGCTTCAATACCCATTTCTACCTCCTTCTTCGTACCAGTTTGAAAACACTTTATCTCTAACTGTAATCCTATTACCTTAATTCTTAGTACTTTAATTTCTATACATTGTTCACATGTTGTAGAGTTACATCCATTTAATACTGATATACTCAATTTTCCACACATATCACATCTCACCCCTATCTGGCCATCAATCAAGGTCACATATGCAGTGTCCATCTTATTTTTAACTTCTCACAGTCCCCTCCAATGAGTATTTTCCCTTTAGTCTATAGCCTAGCCTTGTTACTGTGCCATTCACTTATGTTCTGTTGTTGAAAAACTGCCTTGTGATATATTTGTAACAATCCCTATCCCCTTTTCCTCATCTGGCTCTGCTGGCCTCTGCCCACATCACCTCTGCTCCATGTTCGACTCCATTCACTAGAGCTGAGCACTTTATGTGGCTCCTAAGGGTGACACCACCATTGCTATGGTGATGCCTGCCCGATTACCTCCTTGTGTGACGGACAGTACATATAGTCTGCCTTTACAAAGGCAGATGAGTCAGTGCTGGGCAGCAAAAATGCTTCTCCCTAGTACCAGCAGAACTAGTACCTTTCCAATTCCTGTCCCCTCATGGAGAGGGAGGGCAGAAAAGTCAAACACGAGTACCCTTTACTTTGGCTTCTGTCTCCTAGGAGCTGTGTATGTCTGTAGCAAACACCCTTTCTAAAACACACAGCAACCTGTTTTGTTTAAAATCAATAAAGTACACCAGCCTGGTGGCGCTGAGGGTTGAGGCACTGGACGCCACACCTCGCACCACACCGGTGACCTGGGTTCAGCAACAGACTCGGGCCGTCGGGGGCTGACAGGGGAGAGGTTGGATTGAGTGTCCCAGGACTGCTCTCCTTCCTCTGGGGTAGGCTGGAGGGTTGTGTCACACTTGGATGGCCTCTGGTGAAGGCCGGGGGAAGTGCAAGATGTGGCACTAGCATGGGGAAGAGTTCGGCAAGATGCTTGCATGTGCGCAGCACGTCATTGCACTGCCGGCTCCAGGGGAAAATCTAGGTGAAAAAGAGCTGGGCATGACTGAGCAGCTTGATGGATTTGCACCCGTTGACCTGGAGGCCTGTCGTAGAATCGCATCAGGGGTCCGGTAACGGCCATGCTCGGACCCTCGCAGCGAGTGAGCCTGCTGTCCTCCGGGTTGGTGGAGGCCGGTGGCTGGATGCCCCTGCTGGAGCACTGCAGAAGGCACAAAAATTGGAGTAAAATAAAAAAAAAAACAATAAAATACTGCTGCCTTCACCTGCAGCTCAGTAAACACCGCTATCTTCACCTGCAGCATCCAATTAACAGGCAAAATGGCCTGAAAGGTGCTTAGGCACTTGTGCAAAATAAAATTGATTATTATTATTAAAAATGCTCTATTCTGGGCTCGCTAGAGCTGAGCGCTTCATGCGACTCCTAAGGGTGACATCACCATTGCTATGGTGATGCCTGCCTGATTACCTCCTCATGTGGCGGACAGTACATATAGTCTGCCAGCCTGCCTTTATAAAGACAGACTAGTCAGTGATGGACAGCAGAAATGCATCTCCCTAGTACCAGCAGAACTGGTCCCTGTCCAATTCTTGTCCCCTCATGGAGCGAGAGGGCAGAAAAGCCAAACACAAGTACCCTTTACTTTGTCTTCTGTCTCCTGAGAGCTGAGTATGTCTGCAGCAAACACCCTTTCTAAAACAAATGGCATAGATGCTCTTTCTCTGCCCCCCACAAATAAAGTCATTCTCTGACAGCCTGTCCGGTGGCTTAATAAGCCCTGTTCAGATCTTACAAACTATGCTGTTTCTGGTTCAGTGATGAAATAAAACAGATTTAGACTGATGGTGTCATAAAAGTCATAGGCTTAGATGGTCCTAGAAAATTTGGTAGCATACTATTATTAGATTTAGAAAACTTTGAAATACATTCTGAAAAGTCAGTCAATTTAAATACTATGATGGTCTAACAGGACTTCAAACAATGGATTTCATGTAGCCATTGTGACATGCATGCTAATAAAATGTGTCTATTTGTTATTGTTGTTTATTTAGATACTATTCGCTCCAGTGGACCAGGGCATCTCTTGGAAGTGCCTGCTTGACCATTGCCACTACTCCCGGCCTGATACCTCCCCCCTCTGGGACCCCCTTCCAGCCCCCAGATCACCCTCCGGGGGAGGGCCAGCCCCACCTACCTGGTGACCTTTCTGTGATTAGAGGGTCAGTCCTGGTCGAGGGCCTGGGGGACTGTTAGAGGGATGGTCCAGTGCTGGGGATGTGGGCTAGGTCTCTGGAGCCTTCATCACCTACCTGGTCCTCTAGGGTATTTTAGCATTATGGTTTCCCCCTGAAGTGTGGTTGTGCAATGACATCCAGACACTGATATGCCAACATCTACCACCGCTCCCCCCCCCCAGTCACTGCACTGCAAGTTCCTTGCACTGCCCCTGCTCTCCATCAGGGGCTGCTAAAGAGTGGTGTTGGGCCTGGACCCCCCCCCCAGGAAGGGAGAGCAATCCTCCAGATGCTCAATCCCTTTCCTCCTCTGCTGACCCCAAGGGGCCCGAGTCCGTTCCTGAACCTGGGTCACCGGCATGATGCAAGGCGTGGTGTCCAGCGCCTAAACCCTCAGCACCACCGGGCGGGTGAATGTGTTTATATTGTTTCATGCGTAGATTCTAGTTTTTATTTAAAATCATACTTTTTTATTTAATTTTTTTGTTTTAGTCTTTGGTAACCAGGTAAGGCCCACTAGGCACAAGTGCCTGTTTTCAGGGTCAACCTTGGAGCACTGGGTGGTTAAGTGACTTGCTCAGAGTCACACAGTATGCAAGTGGAGGTTGTGAGAATCAAACTCAGGTCTAGTCTGCTGGATGCACCAAGCTCATTCACACCTCGTTCCTATAACCTCTAGGCTACACTGCCAGCCCCATGTAATCACATATTGTTTCCAAACACTCCTGTTGATGGCAGTTGGACACAATTTAGGTAAAGTGTATAGAGAACAAAATATATTGTTATGCCACTGTGAGTTGGCTACCCCATGTGTCTGCCCCATGACTTGATTAAATGTGAACTTCGTGTGTGTACACAATTAGAAATGTTAGATTACAATTAACCAAACAATTTGAATGGTTAAGGACTCTTTAAGGTAAAGTAGAACCATATATCCAGTAAAGCAGAATCAAGCATCCATTTGGAACCAGCAGCATTAGGGTAAGTAGAATGTGATTATAGATTTGGGGGTTTATTTGGGGTATGGTGTGTAGAACACTGTTGTGCGCATTCGAAGTGTAGTAAATCGTTGTGCGCGTTTCGAAGTGTTGCACGCATTCCGTACAGTTGCACTACATACTTCAAAGGTCATATACTTTTACATTTCTCATTTATTCCACACCTACAGTAGCTACTTTACTAACCATCAATGTTGTTCCTTTTAACATTCAAAAGTCTGTAAATTTGATTTTCATCATTGAACAAAACAAAGAAATAGGACTTGTGGGGAAGGTGACTGTTTGCGGACGACACTGAGATAGGAAACCGGGAGGATACTCCAGGGGGAGTACAGAAAATGAAGATGGACATAATGGCCCTAGAAAAATGGTCAAAAGCATGGCAACTTAATTTGAATCCTAGGAAGTGCAAAGTCATGCACATAGGAAAGACAAACCCAAGAAGGGAGTACTACCTAGGAGGAGGAAAAACTGGAATCCTCCACACAGAAAAGATACCTGGGGATCATCATAACAAACCATCTAAAAACTTCAAAACAGTGTGAGAGGGCAGCACAAAGAGCAAATGGAATGTTAGGGTGCATAACCAGGAGGATTACCAGCCAAAAAAGAGAGTTCATCATGCCACTCTACAGAACACTGGTAAAGCCGCACCTGGAGTACAGCATTCAGTTCTGGAGGCCACACCTTAAAAAAGATATCAACAGGCTGGAAACAGTACAGAGGAGAGCAACAAAAATGGTTCTAGGCCTGCACAGCAAATCCTGTGAGGAACACATGCAGGACTTCAACATGTATTCCCTGGAACAGCGGCAGGAGAGAGGTGACATGATAGAGACCTTCAAGTTCCTGAAGGGTATAAACAAAGTACAGGTGCAGGACATGTTCCAAACAAAAAAAAACCTCAAGAACAAGGGGGCACAACATAAAAATTGGGGGGGGGGGCGATTCAGAGGCAACACACATAGATTCTTCTTTACTGAGAGGGTGGTGGATTCCTGAACTCACTTCCAAAGGAAGTGGTGGAGGCAAAGACAGTGGGATCCTTTAAAAACTCATGGAATTGGTTAAGGAGCATCATAACGCTGAATAGCAGCTAATGGGTAGGGGGTATACTCGTGGGGAGACTAAATAGACCAGATGGTCACCTTCTGTCATCAGTTTCTGTTTCAAGAATTTTTGTTTTCACTTCAGCGGAGGTCTGCCACTCTGGTGTAAAAAACCATATACTATATAAAATAAAATAGGGGCAACCACACAACACGGCACATTTCCATCTCTGCGTTGAGATAACAGAATGGACCTCTCGAGCTTTGCTCTCAAGGTTAATATGCTGTGATCTCAACCCCCTTGATGGAAACACAGCCTTGTTGTTTATGGTTGCCCATACATTATTCTCTATGTAGTTTACGATTAAGTGTTGTTGTGTATGGATTTCCGTACACTCAAAGTCCTCATTGCACATAGGCAAAAGTTGTGCACTGTTCAAAGGTCATGGAAAAGTTGTGCACAGTTCAAAGGTCATGACAAGTTGGTGTGCACAGATCAAAGGTCACAGAAATAGTTTTGTATATATATCTCCGGTTAAACTCACTGTCAATGTAATCATTTATTTTTAACATAGTTACTGATTATGAATGATGAAAGGTAGGTGGGAGTGAGTGGATGGGTTCTGCTTACCACTGTACTGTAGTAGGCACAGACATGGTCAGATATTTCCAGACAGTTCAGGAAATTTCAAAACAGTTTTTCTCTGCTACCCCTACTGTAGAAATTCAGAAAGCAGGAGATTTCTCTAGAAATATCACAGAAATGTCAGGAAATATCTGACCATATCTTTGGCTGTGACTGTATATAAAACTGAAATCTTCACTTTCCACATAGAGTAAAACCATATGCTACAAAAAATAAAACATGGGCAACCATGCCCAACTCAGGGCATGTTTCTGTCTTGGGGTAGAGATGACATCATGGACCTCTTGAGCTTTGCTCTCAAAGTCCATTTTAAAACACCCTCACTGTGCATGGTTGTCCATACATCATTCTTTCTGTTCTTGTTTCACTCACCACAGTGTTATTCCCTTGCCAGGACTTCCTCTGTGCATCTGTACATGACTAGGCTTCCACTGTGTGTATGTGTGTCATGCGTCATTTGCCTCAGTGCCCATTTTGTCATGAAATCCTTGACAGTCTGCTGGCAAACTCTCTCCTGTTGCAGAAGGTGTGCTGCTGTTTCCTGTCAAATATGAACATGGTCTTTTGTCTCAGTGGGCATGCTGTCTCCTGTCACGGGGGAATGCTGTCTCCTGTCACGGGGGAATGCTGTCTCCTGTCACGGGGGAATGCTGTCTCCTGTCACGGGGGAATGCTGTCTCCTGTCATGGGGGAATGCTGTCTCCTGTCACGGGGGAATGCTGTCTCCTGTCACGGGGGAATGCTGTCTCCTGTCATGGGGGAATGCTGTCTCCTGTCACGGGGGAATTGTCTCCTGTTACATGGGATGGTCTGTTTATTGTCACTGGGTGCATGCTGTTCCCTGTCTGGGGTGGGGGCATTCTGGCATGAATGCCCGTTTATGTACTGTAGTAGCAAATCATTTTATTTATCATCATCAGATGTTAACTGGGTTTATAAACTGAGCCAAAGCTCATTTCAATGGTTTCCCATAACCAAACAGTACATTTTTAGAAAAATTGAAAAAAAAAAAACAATAAATTATGATCATAGAACTACATAACTGTATTCAACAGCAATCTGAATAGCTACGTTACAAATCACTTAAATCCAAGCAAGGACATTTTACAGACCAGAAAAAAAAAGATAATTAAACCTATATTATACACTGGCAAGAATAAATCCTGCCCTCTGATTGGCCAGTGGCCACCCTGTGATGTTATCCCAGCACAACATCACTGTATTAAGGTCCAGCAGCCACATGATCTGTTCACAAGTTAGACATGAAAATGAATCACTCCACACACCTTCCTCATATACGCAGTCTGCCATATGACCTGCCACCCCCTCTTCACACACAATGAAGTTTACTGCCAGACTACACGACGACAGTGAAACAAAAGCACCCAGCAACTCACAGAAACACAAGTCCTACACAAATTTCCTTTCCTTTTAGATTCTTTGTTTTAGATCCTTTAAAAACACAATGATTGAACAAGCACTTCATGAAAATGACAGCGAGCGACTGTCCTCTTCCCTCTACTGCTCACTCTACCAAATACAGATACTGTACCCATCTGCTTTCAAAGACATCAGGAATAATTGTAATAATGAAAAAAAAAAACTCTTGCTACGTACTACATGTAAAATGAAATGCACCTTTAGAACTGAAATATCTTTTGATACTACCTCTCCACTTCAGAAACATCTTCTGATTCCTGGCATCCCATGATCCCTTGTGGTCAAGAATGCTTGGTAGAGACTGGTAAGTTGAAATGTTGGCCATTTAAAAACTCAGAGGATTCCTTAGCAATCTTCTCTTGGTACAAATATGACAGTACCAAGGAGAAGCACTACAGAAGCAACAACAGGGTGTGAGTGACACTCAGGGAACCAGGACACGGGGAGGGGGGACCAATTCACTACTCAAAGAAATTACCCCATTGCACATGGACGCAGTAAGAAATTCTCAATAAGAATACAAAGTACTCTGAAAAAAATGAGCAATGGTAAGGTGGGGGGGGAGGGGGGAGGTTGTCAACAAATCATACATAGCTCCTACAGGCAGTTAGGAGGATTTGGGAAAAGCAGGCAAAATCAAGCAACAGCACCACCAAGTGTCAAAAACACATATTGTGCACTGCTTTTTAATAAATATACCTCCACATGCAAAAATAGTAAAAAAAAATGCATTGTTTTAGGTTTTTATTTATTTTTACAAAATGAGCCATTGTATGATAGCAATAATGCACACCAGGGTGTTCGTCATCTTGGATAATATCACTTCTCAGTTGTTGGATGCACTCAGCCTTCAGCCTTATGCCCAACCACCCAAGGCATGATGTTATCCAAGCACGACACACACCCTGTTGTGCATTATTGCTTAAGTATTTCCTAAGTTGGGTAAGATTTATGGCATGGTAAAGGGGTATTTGTGTGCTTGAAAGGGAAGACTATTCTGGTTTGTGTGATCTCTTTTGGCTGTAAGGCACTATACGCTGTGGTGTTGGTGGCAGGGGAACAATTCTGAATCTTCAGATGATTTACAGAGTACAGCACAGCATGATGTGCTGGGCTGCAATGATACCTATGCAGAGGACACATGAGGAGAAGTGGAGTGATGGAGGAGAAAAAAGAAAATGGCCCTGAAATGTAGTCACCACACATTTATGTGCAGATCAGTTATTTTTGCAAACTCTGGAAGATAACAAATCACATGCTTTGGAACATGTATGTTTAACAAGATAGCTGCCAGTTAATCACTGTTGATATGATAGACAGCAAATGTGATCAACACCTTTCTTGGAACTTAAACATTTAGTTAAATTTGAAGAAAATTGATAAGGCCATATTGAAGCAACTTCTGTAACAGGAGTTTAACAAAGATCAGGACTAGTTAATTTTATAGGATGAGCTGCACATTATAGTGGGCAGACATTTGGATAGGTAGCAAAGGGGCATGAAACTGGATTGTAAAGTCCCCAACTCTACTGCCTGCCACTCAAGATTTTACCATTAATACCACATCATTTTCTGTTCACCATAATCTTTATTTTTTTTTTATACTCTTTTCATTCTCCCTACCTTTGGAGCATCTCTCAGGATGCTGTCTGAGGTTCATTGACTTAACCGCCCGCCTGAACCAATCCCAGAGTACTGCATTGCGTAAGGGAGGTCTGGGCTCTCCTGGCCCCACGGAGAGGCCCCAGACCCTAGGGAGAACCAGAGACTCAGCCGGCATTGGGCATGTGGTCAGACCTGCAGGTGCTCACCGTCACCTCACCCGACGGAAGGTGGATTTTTCTTGGTTTTTGCCCCAGAGCTCGGACGTACAATGATGTCCAACCCTGCGTGCACGTGCTCCCACATGCACCAGGAGAACATCTGCTGAGCTCCAATCCCCTGCAATATTGCTGCCAGGCTCTGCAGTGCTCCTAGCCTCTGTCAGGGGTTGCCAGAGCTACGGCTGATTGAATCTCCCCCTCCCAGGGGAAGGAGAGCAGCCCTAGGGTGCTCAATCCATCCCCAATCCCACCGACCCCCAATGACCCGCTCCTGAATCCAGGTCACTGGCATGGCGCAAGGTGTGGCATCCAGCGCCTCAACCCTCAGCACCACCGGGCCGGCTGTTCACCATAATCTTGCCCTGCCTCTTACATAATTAATAATATAACACCCAAGAGCCCTATTGTGTGACACCAATCTAATACTGCATTCAGAATCATGTGACCTGTATTTAGTCTTGGACATTTAGCATGCTCAGATTTAGCATACCAACAACATAGCTTGTAGAAATGTGCATAGGAGTTATAAAAGAATACTAGGAGAAAAAAAATATCCACCCAAGCATTGCCTGCTAAACAGGCTTGTACATCTTAAGTCAGCACCCCAAAGCGTTGGGCATTTAGTACACTTGGAGTTGGCATAGTGACGAGACAGTTTCCAGAAAGAGAAGTGTATAGTATCTGCAAAATGATGCTAGGAGAAAATAAATATTAAAATTTGTGCAATTCTCCAAATTACTCACATACTCTAAAGCCTCAATCCCAGAGACAGGCACTATGGTTATGCGTGACAGGGTTTCAAAGCCAGCTTGGTTTGGTGTTCTTCAGGAAACATTCAAAAGACAGAGTCTACACAAAGTGTTCAGTTTTAAAAGAAACATTTTCTTTACTTTGGCATGTAACATAATTCAGTTAAAAAAATAAGGTATTCTTAGAGCGTGTAATAGTTCAACAAAATAAGGCACACTTGGAGCATTTAGAATTCTACTCATACCTCTCAAACTTTTGTCCCCCAAATGTAGAACATTGCCTCTCAAAATGTGGAACAAATGAGCAAAATGTGGAACACTTAATCAAATCTTTACCTAGGAGGCTCAGAACACTGTTAAAAGGTTTGCATGTATGTTCAGAATGTCTGTTATTATTTGAATAATATTTTTTTGCATCATTTACTATAGATTTTTGCTTTAAAACGTTAATACTGAATGTGGAACAAGTCCTCACAATGTGGAACAGGGAGCTTTTGTGAAGTAAAATGAGGAACATTCCTCGTAATGTGGTACAGTTGAGAGGTATGATTCTACTTAAATCCAGCAAAAACAAAGCAAAACAAAAAATTAAATCAGCTCCTTTTATTGTCTGTGTTTTTGCAGTTCAATCTGTGCCTGTTTCCAAACAAGCCCATCCCTCTCTGCTCCTCCCTAGGTGTTGCTTGTTAACACCTTCTGCCCCCCGAGGGACAACTAACATCCTGAATAGGCAGCATAGAGAGGTCTTAAAGGGCCAACTCTAAAACAAAAGGGTTTTGTTCAAATTCCTGGCCTCTGTAAAACCTGTTTTGCTGGGTTGTGATGAGTTTACTGGTGTAGTTCAAGTTCAAGTTTATTGCAGGAAAGACTCCGTTGAGCAAGCTCATTCACAAGGAGGTCCTGAGGCACATACACATACAATTCGCAATTTATTTATTTAGTTTTTGTTTACCGGGTAGGTGCGCTAGCCAAACAGGTGACTATTTTCAGGCACGACCCGGGAGGTACAGTAACAATACAGAGTTCATTTACATAGTACAGGGAAGCAGTAACAATACAGAGAACAGTTTTCAGTAAAAGGCAATAAAGGAGTACAGCTTCAGAGACAATGAACAGGTCAAGAGAAAAACAGCAGATTTACAGTGTATAGGTAGCATTTAGTGAGCGGGTAAAGGTATACAGGGCAGATCCAAGGACAGGTGGGTCATGGAGGGGAGAGAACGGGAGGGGGAACTGGGTGAGCAGGTAAAAAGGAGGGGGGTGGGAAGACAACCTTGCAGCTAAGTGGTTAAGGGCAGCAGGGATGAAGGAGGCAGGACTGGGGGTCTGGCTTGGGCGGTGAATGGATGGTGGCGGTACATGGTCGAGGTGGGGGGGGAGAGAGTAGGTCAGGCAGAGCTGGAGGCAGGGGAGATACCACCCTCAGTGGGGCTATAGAGGGTTAAAAGGCGGCGCGAAAACAGGGCAGGAAAGGACATGATAGGCATCGGTGGCCAGAGGAGGAGTGAAGCGGGGGAACGGAATACGTCTGGGTGAGGGGGATATGGTGGCATAAGCGGTAGAAGGCTACGGGAAGAGACCGAGTCCATGGAACCGTGCGGCGGCTAGAGAGAGCTGAAGGGGAGGGGATCAGAGGTGAAGATGGCCCCGGGGCAGCTTTACCGGCAGAACCACTCAAGAGGAGCCTGGGTTCAAGGAACCAAGTCGGCAGGGAGAGTTAGGATGGCGGGTTCGGGTGAGGGTACTGCAGGGAGCGCCATCAGTGGCCGGAAGGTGCGGGGCACCGGGTTGTGGTACTGTTCCCGGCAGGGAGTCGGTTCTCAGTCGGGGTAGTCGGGGGGGGGGCTGCGGAGGTTAAGAGCAAACGGGTCTAACTGGGGGGTGTAGAAGCGAAAAGCCAGTGTTAGGGGGATATGGCAGGAATGGCGGCAGGCGGCTGAGGGATGAGACCGTGTCCATGGAAACCGTACGCAGGCTGGACAGATCGATGAGTGTGAGAATACGGGGGTGAAAGCGGCGGGTGAGCGGTTTTAGCAGCAGGAGCCTACTAGAGGAGCCCAGGATTGTAGATACGTGAGGTCATGGGAGGCTAAAGATAGTGGGGGTTCGCGGTAAGGTACGGCGGGTGAGCGGTTTCAGTGGCTGATGGTGCGGCTAATGTCCGGGGTTGTGGAACTGTATTTGGGCAGAGGAAATGGTGTTCAGGCGGGGTGGAAGTGGGGCTGTGGAGGTCCAGGGGCAACAGGAGTAGAGGAACGGGTCCGTTGGGGGGCGCTTAGGCATTGGCTGCGCCAGTACCTGGTACCCCTAGATCATCAGTACAAACATTCCAGTAAGGAGCTGTAACACATAGAGCAGTGCAGACAGCAATAACAGGCTAACAATGCAGTAGTCAAGGCGCAGTAACTTACAACAAAATTACACACTCTAGACAAGTGCAAGTAGAGAGAAGTACCCTGAAACAGGTCCGTTGGGGGGCGCTTAGGCATTGGCTACGCCAGTACCTGGTACCCATAGATCGTCAGTACAAACATTTCAGTAAGCAGCAGTAACAGGTACAATAGTGCAAACAGCAATAACAGGTAAACAATGCAGTAGTCAAGGTGTAGTAACTTACAGCAAAATTACATACTTTAGACAAGTGCAAGTAGGCTTCGAGGTCGGAGTTTTGAACTCGAAATGAAGTGCATATGGGCAGAGACATATATCACAGTGTTAATGCTGTAAGTAAAATAGAGTAAGGAGTAGGAAGGAGGGAGTGGTGAGGCAAGAGAGAGAGGTTGGCAGGACAAGCTCAGGTAGGGTCATAACAGGCACACTGGTCCGTGGAAAGCAGGTGTTCACGTAGCTTGCGCTTAAAGAGATCATGGGGAGATGTCAGTCTAAGGTCGAGGGCAGGAGGTTCCACACTTGAGGGTCTGTGTACCCGAACGCTCCAGACCCTTTGGAGGTGTGGCAGCGGGGTTTTTTTTAGTAGGGATTTGTCCGAAGATCTCAGCTCACATGGAGGGAGGGCTGGCTGAAGCAGTTCAGTTAGGGATGCTGTTCTGTTGAGTCTAATGATGGAGTCACAAAGGCAGCCCAGGTAGTATAGTCTGGTGGCAGAGGGGGAGAGCCAGCCGAGGTCTTTATACAGTTGGCAGTGATGTTTAAGTCTGGGGGCTTTTGAGGCATACCTGCATATATTGTTGAAAGTGACATCCCATTTTTGTAGTGTGGATTTATGCGCCATGGGTAGGATGGGAGCACAGTAGGTCAGAGCAGGTAGGAGGAGACCCCTGGCGATGGCTAGTTTGGCTGCAGGTGTGAGCATGTAGCTGGATCTGTAGGCAGCACACAGTTTGCAGTTCACAGATTTACATGTTTCTTGGATGTGCAGATTTAGGTCCAGAGATTGGTCTAGCAGGATGCCCAGATAACGGAAGGAGGTAACCACCTCAAGGGGGGGTCCCATCCAAGTCAAGGACTTTTAAAGGAGAGTGACAGGACCTTATCTTGTGGGCAGTGCCCAGAAGCATCAGTTTGGTTTTGCTGGAGTTCAGTATAAGGCGGTGGGTGTTTAGCCAGAGTTGGACAGCGTGGCAATTACATAGACAGGAGATATAAAATGTAGAACAACAAGGAAAAAAATATATATAATACAAGAGGTATACATGATAGAAGTCCTTATGCTATATATGCAGTACATTCCAGATTTAACCTTCCCCTAAATTATGCAACACATTTCAGCTTAATAAGTAGAGGGCCA
Source organism: Neoceratodus forsteri (assembly GCA_016271365.2). NCBI lineage: Eukaryota > Metazoa > Chordata > Ceratodontiformes > Ceratodontidae > Neoceratodus > Neoceratodus forsteri. The sequence goes on from CM028136.1 coordinate 629,149,920, forward strand.
GTTGGTACCTAGGAAGTTGACTTGGCATTGGGGCCTAGTAGCACCTACATATGTCTTTTAATTTAGAGATAGCTAGTGTTTTGTAGGAGTTAATTGATACAATGCTGGTTAGCTTCAGCATGGCTTGTAGTTGGTTCCAAATGTTTGGGAGGGCGATGAGACAGCTTTTGGCCAGCTGTGGTACGGTCCTGGGAACATATAGTAGGATAAGGTCAGATTTCCTTAGGGAGTAGGCACTTTGCGAGATGTGTATGAGAGACGTTAAATAGACAGGCAGTTTGTGGAGTAGTAATTTGAGGGTCCAAATGCCAGCATGCAAGAGGCGTCTGGTGGCAAGAGAGGTCCACCCAACTGCTGCATAAAGATCAGAGTGGTGGGTCCTGTACGCAGAGTTAGTAATGAAGTGAACAGCATGGTGATAGAGTACGTCCAGTTTAGATAGGCTCAAGGTTGGGGAGGAGATAAAGATAATGTCTCCGTAGTCAAGCAATGGAAGAAAATGTTGCTTGGACAAGTCTTTTGTGGGTCGTGAGAGAAAAGAGGGTCCTATTTCTAAAGAAAAAACCCAAGCGTGCTTTAAGCCTCTTTGATAGATCCTCGATGTGGTCGTTGAAGGAAAGCTTGTTGTCTATCCACATACCTAGATATTTAAATTTAGGTACGACTTCCAAGGGTTCATCTAGGGAGGTAACTATGAAGTTTTTATGTGGGGTAGATAGGGCACCAGACAAGGCAAGTCTTGAGAAAATCATTGTCTTGTTTTTTTTGGCATTTAAAAGAAGCTTGGCATTGATAAGGTTGCTTTCTAACTGGATAAACTCAGCTTGGAGTGCTTCCCTGACTTCAGTTAAGGACGAGCCTGATTCGTACAAAACCATATCGTTGGCAAAGAAATGTATGCTAGAGTTCTTTATGTTGGAGTCAAGGTTGTTGATGTACAGGGAAAAAAAGGATTGGTCCTAGGATGTAGCCTTGAGGGACTCCTCTGGCAATTGGAAGGGGGGCAGATAGTAGGCCATCAGCTTTGACTTTTTGTATCCTTCCTGTGAGATAACTGTTAAACCACTGTAAGGTAAGTGGAGTGGCACCTATGTAGGCAAGACAGGTGATTAGGAGGTGATGGTCTACAGTGTTGAAGGCCTTACTGAGGTCTAGAAAGACTGCACCAGTAACCTTCTTGGTGTCCATAGCATGGATCCAGTCATTAGAGACTTTAGCCAAGGCTGAGATGGTACTGTGCTCAACCTGAAGCCAGATTGGGCCAGGTTTAGGAGTGAGTGCGCCTGAGGTGATTTTTAGTTGGTTGTATATAAGTTTTCCAGCACTTTGGAGAGAACGGGCAAGATAGAGATAGGACAGTAGTTGTTTAAGTCACAAGGATCTCCTGATTTGAAGAGAGGAAGAATATGGGCAGATTTCCAGCAGGATGGAACAGTGGCTGTGGTAATAGAGAGGTTGAAGATGTGAAGGATGGGGGCTGTGAGCTGGGCATAGCCTAACCGCAAGAAAAATTATTCAAGGCCATCGTTCCCTGCACTTTTCTTGGTGTCAAGGCTAAGAATTATGTCTTCGACTTTTTTGTAGCTAAACAGGCACAACTGGAAGGGATGAGGTGGAGTAACAAGTGTAGTATCTGGGCAAGTGTTGCTATTCACTCGGCAAGCGTATGGGGAGGAGTCGAATGCCAACCCGGCAGTGGCAAAGTGAAGGTTAAGTTCTTCGAGGATTCGCAGTTTATTTTCAACCATCCCATCCTTGACCAGAATCTTGGTGGGAAGGGAGGAAGCAGCAGGATGACCTTCAATGGATCTCAGTGTCTTCCGGACTTTTTGGGAGTTCCCTTTGGCCTGCTCCAGAGTGGAGATGTAGAAGTTTGCTTTGGTAGCACATACACTTTTAACACAGGCATTTCTGGCACTTCTAATGCCTGCCAGTCTGCCAGGTCCTTTGTGTCCTGGCCCTAGCCCATAGCTTGTCAATATTGGTAAGCGCAGATTTGAGCTCTTGGGTGAACCACGGATGCGAGATTTTCCGCACCCTCATTTTAATAAGAGGAGCATGCTTGTTAATTAGGGTGGTGAGGTTGTCATTTAGGACAGAGTAGGCGGCATTAGCAGATTTGGCAAGATATAGGTCTTGCCACCTGATCGTGGCTAGATCGGTGAGGAAGTTTACTGAGTTGAATTTACGGAATGAGCATTTGATTCTGAATTTAGGGTGCTGCTGGGTTTTAGATTGGAATTTTGTACATACAACGATACTGTGGTCGCTCATGTCATTGTGGAAAACTGCAGAATGTGAGATTTTATGGGGATGCAAAGTTAAGATGACATCTAATAGTGAGCTGTTGGCAGAGTTAGAAGCATTGATTCTTGTGGGTTCAGTTACTATCTGTGTAAGACCCAGCTCATCACAGATGGCTTTAAGGGAGTGAGATTTAGCAGTGAGCCAATCCATATTGAAGTGTCCTAAGATTATTGTTTCCATGTTAGCAGCCAAAGTTATGGATTTCAACACGTTAAGAATTTCTGTGCCTCCTGACGGAGGTCTATAGCCACCAGTGATTGTGATGCACTCTGAGGATGGAAGGTGAAGTTTAAGCGAGACAATCTCGTATTCCTTGGGCTTAGTTTTACAGAAAATGCTGCTAACGTAAAATTTTGATTTGGCGTATACAACCGCTCCCCCCCCCCGAATCCCTATCAGCCCTAAAGAGCTTGAAGCCTGGTATAGTAATTTGTGGATCAGTGTTGGTCTTTTTTAGCCATGACTCGGTAATTATAATCAGATCTGGGTCAGTGTGGGCTGCCCAAACTTGAAGATGATCAAGTTTTTTGAGCAGGCTTAGAATATTGACCATCATCAGTTTCATCCCAGGAGCAGCTGCAAACTCTGACGGAGAAGTGATTCGAGTTGGGGGACCTGGATTTAGTTCGACATTGCCTGAACAGAAAAGGAGAATTAGAAATATTTTCTTGAGGGCATTTATCAGGTAGAAGTGGGCTCTTTTCGTATGGGTTCTTGTGTGGTGTTCAGCCACTGAGGTACGTCTAGCCAGGGCATAGGAGATGCTGACATGGCCGTTCAAGGCTAGCAGGGGAAGTGCACGGAAAGACATTGGCGAAGGGAGGAGGGCCAGAGAAGAGGGATGAGAATTCAAATGAAAACCCGACAGATTAAGAGTAGGGAAGCAATATGAAGATGCAGCAGGAACTATGACTGTGGGTTCCCAGGCTGGGATGACTTCTGACTTAGCATGGATCAGTGCTTTATGAGTCATAATTTTTGCCAGGATTAGAAGTAGAACGATAATGCAGGCCATATTGCCCACAATTGAGTACAGTGATTTGTGTAGAAAGACCAAGAATCCCTCTAGTGGCAGGTCTGTATAACCTGCTAATGGAAAACTAGCCAAAAAAAAAACTTCTATTACACAGTTGAAATGTGCTTAGTTCTATCGAAAATCTATTTGTAAAAAGTGCCAGGTGGCTGAAGCAGGGGAAAAGTCCTGGCCAGTCAGAGCAGGTTTGCTGGAAGCGCCCATGTTCCGATTGGCTGCGCTGTCCCGTACCTTCCAAGGAGCTGCAGGCGGGTGTCCTGGTCTCGGTCGTTGGCTGGCTGGGTGCCGGCCGACCGTGGGGGAGCTAAAGCAGCCCCATTCAAGGGTAGGCAGCTGGAGAGAAGAAGGAGTGTAGGGACTGTGAAGGACATACACTCAGTCCTGTGGGCATGCACATTCAGTATTTGAAAACAATAGAAAGTACAGCACACTCAAATAAGGTGAAACTTTATTGCAAGAACGCTAAAAACCCTGGCACTTCAAGCCACTCTGACTCTTCATCAGACCCCCTTCCCCTCCCCCCATGAAGAGTAAGAGTGACTCAAAGTGCTGACAATTTTAGTGTTCTTGCTACAATAAAGTTTTCAAGCTTTTGGAATGTGCTGTTCTCTCTGTTTGTCTGTACCCAATGCCTTTGTACAGCTGCATCCATTCAGTGTGTAGTGTGCAGGTTTGTACTTTGAATATACTTTCAGCATTGCTCTGCAGGACAGTATGAAATCCTTCCCAGTCTCAGCCCAAGACAGAGAAACAGATAATTTGTTGTCTGTCTATTAACTGGTAGCATGTAAGGTGGGTGCCTGAATCATGGCGCCGTCTGAAACGGTGCCATGTTATGGGCAAAAGCCCAAAAGGCAAGGGGACAGGGAGGGTGACCAGTTGTGGTGGGGTGGGCGACCCTAGCGACAGGATGTCGCTACATGTACATGCGTGCGGGGAAGGGGGGAGCACGGTGAGCGCGGCCTGGGAGGGGCCGGAGGGGATGTAGGGGTTGGCGCTGCGGTCGGCTACTGAGCTGCACCGTGGTGTCGGGGGTTGTACTCTGCTTGCGGTGCTGGGGTTCCGGTTTCAGGTCTGGGCCCGGGTGCTACTGTGCTGTTCTTGCACCCGGCCCAAAACTTATTTTTTTTTGCTTTTGCACCCCCTCCGACATGCACCCCCTTGGAGTTGAGAATCCTTAATTAGAGGGATGGGGTGAATCATTATTGGGGTGTGGGGCACAGCCCCCACAGAAAGCAAGTATTAGTCCCCGCGCCGCTTTTGTACGGCGCCGAGATTGTCAGGACGAAATTGTTTTCTCCACCATGACGTCGCGATAATGTGAGTCACCGTTTGCTGCTTGCCATAATCACATAGAACCCTATTAACCAGTTCCTTATCCAGTTTGCCACGTTTTATCCCACCCCTGGAAAGCTCAGTTTCTTTGTCAGTTTTCTGCATGGCACAGTGTAGAAGGCCTTGCTTAAATCCAGATAGGCCATGTCCACTGCCCTCCCCTGATTTAGTTCCCTGGTCACCCAGTCAAAGAAATCAATCAGATTCATCTGACATGACCCCCCCCCTCCAAGAATTCATGCTGCTTGTAGCCCACTAGATTCAAAATACTCTACCAGCCTTTCCTTTAACAGGGTTTTCATTTTTTTCCCCACCACTGATATTAGACTGACTGGCCTATAGTTGCTAGCCTCCTCCCTGCTGCTGCTTCTCTTATGGAGCAGGACCATGTCTGCTATCCCCCAGTCCTCTGGAACTATGCTATTTCCAGTAAGCTGTTGAATAAGTCTGTCAGTGGGGCAGCTAACACCTCCCTGAGTTCTTAAAGTACCTCTGTATGTATACCATCCTGTCCCATAGCATTGTCCAGTTTCAGATCCACAAGTCCCCTCAGGACTCTTTCCTCTGAAAATGGACTTGTGCCCACCTCTCCCTTTTGTTCCTGCTGCTTCCTGGTAGTCTGTCCTCCCCCCATCCATTGTGAAGACTGAGCAGAAGTAGCTGTTCAAGATGTCTGCTTTTCCTTGATCCTCTTCTGTGCAGTCTCCCCATGCCACCTCACTATCCTTCCCCTTGCTTTCATCTTCTCACTTATGTACCTGAAGAAAGCCTTATCCCTGTAGCTACTCCTTTGGCTATCCCTTGCTCTGTCTGTGCTTTTGCTCCCGTCACTAACTTTTCTGCATCTCTCTGTTTTACTTGGTATACCTTCCTGTCTTCCTCCCTTTGCCTTTCCCCAAACTCGCTCCAGAGGGGCAGGATTCCTTGGGCTGCAGTGAATCCCCTTGTGGTCTGGGTCAGAAATAACCCCCTTCTGTCCTTCCAGAATGCTTGCTGTTTCACAACTGAACATCCATCAAGGAAGGCCCAGGATTCCTCTTTCTCTGTGTGAGGGTTGAAAATACAGCCTCAAGTCTGTGTTCCTGGGAGAGAACCCTTTTGGCCACTGTGCAGTGAACTAGAAAAGCCACAGGCATGTATAGGCTTTTGGGAATGCCCTATACACCCTATGTGTGTCTTTTTTCCAGAAAATGCAGAGACTGGTTCAAACCCCACAGACCCTTTTTGAGAGATATTTTGTGTTCCATGTTCAATGTCTTCATCAATGACATTGGGGATGGCATTAAAGGCAAAATGTGCCTATTTGCAAATGACACCAAGCTCTGTGGGAGAGTGGACACAGCTGAAGGGATACAGGACCTACAGGAAGATCTGAAAAAGCTGGTGAGGTGCTCCAGGATCTGGCAGCTTGGCTTTAATGCCAAGAAATGCAAAGTTATGCATATTGGAGCCAAGAATCCCAGGACAGAGTATTACCTGGGTGGAGTCCGAGTAGCTGTATCAGAGAAGGAGAAGGACCCAGGAGAGATGATCACTAGTGACCTGAACCACTCCACGCAATGCAAAAAAGCAGCAGCAAAGGCAAACAAGATACTGGGATGCATAGCTACGGGGATCAGTAGTAGGAGAGAGGAGGTTATATTGCCCTTGTACAGGTCACTGGTAAGGCCGCATCTAGAGTATGGAGTTCAGTACTGGTGCCCACACCTCAAAAAGGACATTAACCTGCTGGAGAAGGTACAGAGGAGGGCTACAAAGATGATAGCTGGTCAGCAGGGCAAGGAATACAAGGAGAAGTTGAGGGTACTGAACATGTACTCCCCAGAAGACAGGAGAGAGAGAGAGAGAGAGAGAGAGAGACAGGGAATAATTGGGACCTTCAAGTACTTGAAAGGGATAAATAATGTTGATAAGGAAAGTTTCTTTAAGCTGAGTGGAAACGATATCACGAGGGGACACAGTCTTAAGCTGGAGGGTGGGAGGTTTAAGAGGGATGTCAGGAAGCACTTCTTCACAGAAAGGGTGGTGGACACTTGGAATGCACTGCCGGAAGAGGTCATCTCATTAAAGACAGTGACTAGCTTTAAGAGAGACTGGGATAGGCATGGGGAAGATAAGAATCATGGGTAGGGAGGATGGGAGGAGTGGGGAGGGAGGGCAGGGACATTAGCTCAAGCTGTGGACCCTGCAATATGAGCAGACTTGATAGACCAAATGACCTTCTTCTGCTGGTTTGTTCATATGTTCGTATGTTCCCCCTTCTTTCGTTCACACAGTCCCTTCTTGGATTCTATCTTGGTAGCATCTGGCCCTTAAGCATTAGACAGGTGTAGATTAACAACTTTCCCAAAACCAACACACACACACACACACACACACACACAAAACAGACGCTAACAGAATTAGTTTAAAGTAAGCCAAAATCTTTACTATTTTGTCTATAAGGACTATAAATAACATACAAATTAAAATTATATACTTTTCTTAATATTGGTTACAGGATATGAAAAGAAAGTTGGAAATATACAAAAAAAGATACTGTATACTGTTTAAATTCTAGTGAATATAGTTCTACCTTGAAAAAGTCCATAGTGCTGGAAATGAAAAGTGTTCATAGCAGGTTGCTGATTCTCTCATCTGTCTGGTGGAAATAGAAAAAGGGGTCCAAAGTCTTGTTGTTACTGCTAGGAGAGTCTTTGAAAGAAAAAAAGCTTCCAGAAATACTCCGCAGGCTTCTTTTAAGAAAATCCGAAAGTCCAGCCTCAGGTATTCCTCAATGTGATAGGCCAGCCTTGTCACATGCTGAGAAAGAACCAACCAGCACTCATGTTCAAGTTTTAAGTGTAACTGAAAGTTTCCTATCTGGGAGGTTTAGGAAAAGACAGGTACCCCCCCCCCCCCCATGTAATTGGAGTCAGCATGTCTCTCCCCCTGCTGGTTTTGCTAGTCCAACGTCCTATGTTTACCCTCTACCCCCAGCAAATTATTTAGACTTAAGTGTCTACCCTTCAAGCTGTAATTGGCTGGTTCGTGTGCAGAACTCTGCAGACAAAAGGTACATCTTTCTGCATCCCTGAGTCTCAGAGATCCCAGCACCAGGCTGTGGGTCTCTGAGCTCAGAATCTTTGTTAAGCAAATGGGCCCAGGAACTTCCAGGCTTTGCTTAATTAGCCAGCTGTTGATTCTTAACAACCCTATTATTCAGCCCAGCCTTGGCAACCAAAAATCAGTTACAAAATTCAAGAAATATTTCAGAGCAGCTAACAGGGTTTCCTGACCTTAAACATAGGATTTTATATTCTTCCAGTGTCCTATAATTTCTTTCTTACCCATGACCCCTTGCAACTTAACTGGGCCACAGGAGCCTTTCTGGTGAATGAAATAATTAAACAAGAAGAAATATGAATCCTGTGACAACCACCTTGGACACTTCTCTGGAGAACTATAACAGACTGCTTTTTCTTCTACTTTTACTCACTTCATTCATGCAGAGGTTGGTTGCCTTAATTATGTCCTCTCTTATTTTTCCTCAGTGTGCCTCTACCGTTCCCTGGCACCCCGCTCCCCAACATGAGGTAGTTTCTGAGGTAATCTACCATTTCTTTAACACCCCATCCCAAAATTCAGGACCCACATACTCGTGTGGTTTGCCATTGTTTCCATTTTAATGTTAAACTACACTGTACAGTGATCACTGGTACATAGGGGACTGTCCACTGTGACATCTATAATGCCATCCCTGTTTGTAAGTACCAGGTCCAGCACTGCCCTGTCCCTAGTGGATTCCTTGACTAGCTGCCTGGGAAAAGGCCCTTGCAGGGACTCAGTGATGGCCCTGCTCCTCGCTGAAGATGCAGTTGGAAGGCTCCATTCCAGATCTTGCAGACTAAAGTCCCCAATTAGCAAGAGCACTGATATTCATTTTTTACTAGAAAATGCAGTAAAATTCTAGAATTTGGTCTTTCTGTACACTGGTAAAAACAAAGCATTTTCACAGAATTTACAATTTCTTACTAGATCAGTGAATCTTCAGAAATCCTTTCCTGTACTATTTTCATTTGCTTTATTTAATTTGATGCACACTTTGCTTTTATTTATTCAGAATATTTATACACATACCAAAAGGGTACTAGGATAAAACAATAGTAAAAACTGATTTTGGCATTGCAGACACTGGCGACAATGCTGTTTTTTCCCATCTGCAAAATGGAATTTTTGTTTACTGCAAGAGAACCCACAATGCTGCTGGGTAAAGACAATGTCACTTGATAGCATATGTTTTTATTTACTGAAGAACTCAGATACATGAATGCAGCGGTTGGGGAAAACAAGTTATTTACAAATATGCCCTGTACTACAAGCTCACAAGTCTAAAAATGTGTGTTTGGAATTTTCTGAAAGTCCAACTCATGAGACATCAAAAATATGACTTTTGTGCATCTGGCTGATGGCAGAAACAAATTATGTCATTTGGAAGTTTTGCTGGAGCTGTTTGAAAAGCCCTTTGACAACTGATGAGGTATGGGCTGTCATCAGCTCACTTCCATGGGGCAGGATTCTCTGCATCACAGCAAATCCCTCCTGTGACAGGGGTCAGGGATACCCCTTCTCTGTCCTTTTAGCACGCTCACTTTTTCACAACTGAATGTACACCAGAGAATCCCAGGGTTCCCTCTCTCCATGTGAGGGGGTACAAATGCAGTCTCAAGTCTGTGTTCCTAGGATAGAACCCTCTCAGCCACTGCACAACAAACCAGAAAGCCACAGGTGTGTATGCTCCAGGGGGCTCTATACACCCAAGTAATACAAAACAAAACACCACAAAGCCCCACAGCTTGGTCTGTGAAGCACTTTATCTAGGAGGTGGCTTGTCTCCACAAAATACAGATCCACATGCAAGAGGTAGTGTGCACAAAGAATGCTCTGATACTTGAAAATTACAAAAAAAGCTTTTTTACTTCAAGCGTTCTTTCACAGCAAGATGCAAGCAGTGTAATCAGCTTATGAAGTTACAGCTTCTCCCCTAGTGCCTCGACTCTCATGAGTCTTCAGTGGGGGTATCATTCTTTGTGCGCACTACCTCTTGCATGTGGGGGCATGTGTGATTTTGTATCTCTTGCATGTGGCCCTATACACTCTATTATGTGTCTTTCCCCAGAAATGCAGAGACCGGTTCAACCCCCCACAGACTCCCACTGAGACCTTTCATATTTCCTTCCCTCCTTTCATCCACAGAGTCCCCAGTGGTACTTCACTTTGGTAGTGTTTGGCCCTTAAAACAGTCACATATCATAGTATAATTTAAACAACCCTCCGCAAGGCAACACACACAATACTGGCAGAATTATCTTAAAAGTAAGCCAAAAGCTTTACTAATTAATTAATAAATGCAGTAAATAACATAAAGACAGATAATTTTAGACATTGGTTACAGGTTATGGAAAACATAATGGAAGTATACAAAAAAAACTAAACTTTAAGAATTCTAATTTGTAAGTTCTACCTCAAGTCCTTAGTTGCTGAATTTAAAGTGCAAAGTGCTCCTAAAAGTGGTAGCTGAAGTCTTGGCTCCTGGCCCAGGAGAAGTCTTGAGAAGAAATTGTCTCTGCTCTCTAAGCAGACAGGGTCCCCAAATGCGAAAGGCTCAGATACAGTTTTGCACCCTTGTTTTATGAGGTTTCTCAAAGGGCAGGTCCATTGAATATTGACTTGCTCTGCAATTGACTAGCATTCCATCTCCATGGCTACACAACCAATGAGCTTACAGTAATTGATTACAAAACAACAAATGTGCATTTCTGAATATAAGAGAAAAAAGGCTCAGAGGTCAACTAGTCTAAACCAGAATTTTAGGAAAACATCCAGCGCCCCCCCAACCCAAAATAGCTGTAATTAAGCTACACTCAGTACAGCCATTTACTTAAATGGTAGCATATTCAGTTGTAACTAGATTAACTCAGAGTAGACTTGTAGGCACAATAGGAATCCAGATGAAATGGCACCACTAGATGCTGAGGGCCGTTCAAATACAAATGGATGTGCCTACTTCCAGCTCTGCTTAATTATTCTTTTGTCTCCTTTTAAATGATTTAATCAAACACTATTCCGTGACTAGCAGCAAATAGCTTCTCTGCCTAGTAGCAAGAAATTACATTTTTCGGGGCCCATGGCTTTTCTTTGTACCCATGATCCCTTGCAAGTTACACTGGGCTACCATTGGCATCTCTGATGCATTTCTCACATACAATACCATGAAATATGATTAGAACAATAAGGTGTGGCCTTATCTCACAACATGGACCATGTGTCCAAGCTTCAGAACAAAGGGAAGATTCACTCAGGACCAATTTTGGAACTTTTCAACCATTTCCTAAGAGATTACTTGTAAAAAAAAAAAACCAAATACCTAATTTTAAAGCACAGAAAGTTAGGATTAAACAGATGTGACTTTTGGGGAACTATCTGCTTGGAAACAATGTTTAGAACCATCATTGACTCATCTTGTGAACTACAGACATTAGAGACGAAAGGTTCATATCAAAATGTGGCAAATAATGTACTGCGTTCACAGAAGTATATTATAGTGGTGCGGTAGTGCCACTATGGTTACGGTTGAGCAGGGTGTTCAATGTTAAACCCCTAACTTTGCACATTAATATCTTTGCCACTGTTTGATGAAATGAGCTGAAATTGTGCATGTGTTGTCTAGGAGGCAAGGTCTTGATCTTTGCAATGGCAGCTTGTGCAGTTTCTGAGATCCGCATGTGTCGTTTTTGGAAATGTCTAACTTTTTTCTTATACTTTACAGCCCAGATATTCAAAAGGGTTGCGCATGGCACAACAGTGTTGTGCCATGCACAACCCACTGATGTGCCCCGGCACGATATTCAAAAGGGAAAAGTGCGCGGCACAAATTCCAATGCACCGGAGCGCATCAGTAATGTATGCAGGCACAGGTGGGGAGGTGCCCATGCATAACCTGCACAGCCAGATATTCAGCCCAGGATGTGCAGAGCCATGCATGCGCAACCCCTACCTGCACCAGCACAAAGTTAAGCCCCAAAAAAGGAACAACTGATGGCACCACAGGTGAGCTGCCGCATTGCAGGGTGCAACACGGGAAGCTGCCACCTGTGGGTGGCCACCGAAGTTCGGGCTGCACCTGACAGTGCCCCCCATGCCCGATCACGGGCATATGTTTAAAAATAAAGTCCCTGTCCTATATCCCTGGTGGTCCAGTGGACCACTGTCTGCCCGATAGCGGGCATCTGTCACAATATACGTCCTCGTCCAATATCCCTGGTGGTCCAGTGGACCGCTATGTGCCTGATCGCGGGCATCTGTTATAATAAAAAAAAACAGCCAATATCCCTGGCGGTCCAGTGGACAGAATGCTGCCTGATCACGGGCATCTGTTTAAATAAACCCCCCCAGCCAATATCCCTGGTGGTCCAGTGGACCGAATGGTGCCCGATCATTCACATATCTGGAATGTGTAGTACGGTAGGGGCTGCATGCCCATTGGCTCACACTGTGAACCAATGGGCATGCAGCCCTACCAAGGTGTCAGTCAGCGGAGGCGGGGCAGCAGGCGGGTGGGGTGCTGCCACCCGCTGGCTGACTGGGGGAGGCGGTGGGGCTCAATGGGTGGGTGGGAGGGGTACCTAGACCACCAGGGTAATAGGACATTTTCTGTTGAACAGATGCCGGCGATCGGGCAGCATTTGGTCCACTGGACCACCAGGGATATTGGCCGGGGGGGGTTTATTTAAACAGATGCCCACGATCGGACAGCATTCGGTCCACTGGACCACCAGGGATATTGGCCGGGGGGGTTATTTAAACAGATGCCCATGATCGGGCAGCATTCGGTCCACTGGACTATTGGACGAGGACGTATATTGTCACAGATGCCCACGATCGGGCAGAGAGCGGTCCACTGGACCACCATGGATATTGGACGGGGACTTTATTTTTAAACATATGCCCGTGATTGGGCTGCAGGGGCATTGGTCCCCGACGGCTGCTGCCTGGCAGGGCGCCAGGCACAAGTCGTCGGGGATCGGCGCACCTGCATGCAAATGGGATGCAAATGGGGCCATAATGACATGCAAATGGCCCCATGTGCGCCTTGCACAAATTATGGCCCCATTTGCATGTCACCTTTTGAATATCGTGGGTGCTGTGAATGGTGCAATGGCACTTGCGCCAGCGCATCACCATGCTCCACTCTGGCCACTTGCCCTGGCACAGTGCCACTGTGCCATGCACAGTGGGGGTGGCAAGGATGCGATATTCAAAGCTGCTGAGCCATGGCGCATCTCCTTTGAATATCACCCAGGCCACACCCCTGCGCAGCCAAGTTGAGCTGTGCCCAAGCTTGCACCATAGCCTGGTGCAGTTTGAATATCTGGGCCAACATGTTTTGTTTTGTTTTGCTCTTCCCTACAGCGTACGTGGAATGGAATTTTTATCCCAGACTTGCAGGGGACATGTGTCCTGTCTTAAAGTAGTGCCTTTGACAGGTCTGGTGAAAAAATATTAAAGGGTTCCAGAGTTATAAGGCTTTAAAATTTAGAGGTTTCCGACCTGAGCATGCGAAGTATGATTTTTGAGATAATGTTTTGCAGCAAAAAGTAAAAATTGCCACAAATGCCCATTTTTGATTTTGTGCCACTTGCTTGGCAGGGCACCAAACATTTTTTGTGCCGTGCCAACTGCCATCTTGTTGATTTTTTCCACAAACTCACAAATGTGGAAAATACATAAAAATGTTGAGATTTAAAAAGCAAACATCCATCAGAACCTAGCTAATTCTGATGTTTGTTTCTTAACATAATGGCCACAAATACACCCAAAATCCTGGGTGCCCAGCTTAGTGAGAGAAATACTTTCCATGTGTTTTCTGTATGAGAACAATGGGAATTTCTTGACTTCTGCAGCCACAGCTGAACTCGTGCTGCCGGCTGCAGTGTGAGCTATGAACCGTCGTTTCCCATGGTGTTTTGTGATGCCCCTCCACACTTCATTGCCATATCTGGCAATGTGTCATGTTGATCTGGTGTCTAGTGGCAACCCCAACCCTTCCAATCACTGTCTGCTTAATTATATCAATTTTTCTTGGGTGTCTAGTGGCACCCTCTACCCACCGATTGCTGTCCTCCTATTAATATATTTCCCTTCTGTCCCCACCCAATGATCGTCCCTGTAAATAAATAAATAAATATTTTCCCTGTTGTCTAGTGGCACCCCCCCACCCGTCGATCGCTGTTCCTGATTTCCCTGGTATCTAGTGGTACCTCCTCCACCCTCCCATGTCCCTATCAACCTGCAAATAAGAAAACCGTCCCTCAATGTCGTGTTTTTTTTTTTTTTTACAGCTTGTAAAAATAAAGTCCACTGCTAATCACACCTGCACCACCCAGCTGACCTCCCACTGTGCACCCACCTCTCTGTACCCCCTTTGACCCCCCACATACCTTTACTCACCTGAACTGGCAACACACTGAAGATCTACTCTCCGATCAAAGACACGTCTTGCTGCTGCAACTAATGACTGCTGTCTAACAAGGTCAGGTAACTGCGGTTCAATGTATTTTCTGACCGCAGTTACCTAACTTGTCAGACAGAAGCTATCAGTTTCAACAGCAAGATGTGTCTTTGATCAAACAGTGAATCTTCAGTCTGTTGGCAGTTTAGTTGAGTGAGGGCATGTGGGTGGCCAAGGGGAGTACAGGGAAGTGGGTGCACAGTGGGAGTCCAGGTGGGTGATGCAGGTGTGGTTGGTAGTGACTTTTATTTTTACAGGTTGTAAAAATAAATAACAAAAAACACAACATCGAGGGACGGTTTTCTTATTTGCAGGTTGTCAGGACATGGGAGGGTGGGGTGCCACTAACCACCAACGGGTAAACAATTATAATAAATATGGTGATCGGAGGGTGAGGGTGCCACAAGACACCAGAGAAATCGGGATGGTGGGATGTGCCACTAACCACCAATGGCGTAAAAAATAATAATACATATGTAGATTGAAGGGTGCCACTAGACACCAGGGATATACACTATGGACATGGGAGGTTGGGGGGTGACACTGAACACCAATGGGGCTTTACAATATGATAAATATGGGGACTGGAGGGTGGGGGTGCCACTAGACACCAAGGATATGCAATAGCTACATGGGAGGGTGGGAGGTGCCACTAGCCACCAATGGGGATTTACTTTTAAGTACTCATGTAGTACAATGAACGGGTAGAGATTACCAGAGTGCAGGAAAAGAGTGCATGGGAGTGCAGGGTCCAAAGGACCCTGCACTCCCACAACAAAATAAGGATACTATTATACTATCTCAAAAAGTAAGGAATAAATTACAAGAAACTTTGTTAATACTCCAGTTAGGGTCAAAGTAACAAAAGCTGGGAAAAGTGGCATTAGGATTTCCAAATCTACCCCAAAGCAGGCAGGAGAGCAGGTGTTGGGTGTGCCTTGGGCTTCTCAAGCCTAATGCTCACCTTTTTCTCATAAAGCCTACACATCTGATCTTAATTACAAATGGGATGAGTGTTAGGCTTAAGAAGTCCAAGGCATACTCCACACCTGCTTCCTGCCTGCTTTGGGGGAGTTAGGGTTGAAACCTAATGCCACAATTCCCAACTTTTGTCGCTTTGACCCTAATTGGAGCATTAGCAAAGTTTTTTGCAATTTATATCAAATATATACCTGGTTGCATTCAAATGCAAGGAAGGAAAATTACTTTGATCTTTAAAAGTAGGCAAGAACCAGAGAGAGGTATGTCTAAGGACAGAAACTTAACATTCCTTCCCTAATTGCAAGATCCAATCAGAGTTGATAAATTAGCCTATGTGATGTCATAGCATCACTGATTATAAACATCGAGCTACCAGAGAGATGCCTAAATTTCCTCACACCTCCATGCTGTAAGGGCCTATGTTGGTAGAGGCTGTGGGCCAGATATTCAAAAGGGTTGCGCATGCGCAAGTCCGGAATTGCGCCATTCTGCGATATTCAGCAGGAGGCTGTTGCGCCACTGAAAACAGGCTGAGCAACAGCGCAATGCAAATGAATACATGCTCAATTGGTGGGGGAGGAACCATGCATAAACTGCACAGCCCGATATTCAGCCGGGCTGTGCAGAGTTGTGCAGGCACAACCCCCAACCTGCGCCTGCAGGACTTTGAGCCAAAAGAAAAGGCTTAAGTCGAGGGCCACCCACAGGTGAGCTGCTGTATTGCAGGGCGCAACACAGCAGCTGCCACCTGTGGCTGGCCCCCAACTCAGTCCCTGTGCCCCCCTGGCCCGATCGCGGGCATAGTGTACTCCCCCCCCACCAGCCCGATCGCGGGCATCAATGTGGCTCCCCCTCCGTTCACATCCCTGGTGGTCCAGTGGACCCGAAGTATGTTTAATAAATCCCCCCTCCCGTTCCACATCCCTGGTGGTCCAGTGGACGAAATGCCCGATCAGCGGACAGACAGTAAACTGAACCCCGAACATCTCCTTGGTGCCCGATCGCGGGCAGAAAGTAGAACCCCGAACATCTCCTGGTGGTCCAGTGGACGAAATGCCTGATCGCAGGCAGTAAGTAATTAAACCCCCAAACATCTTCCTGGTGGCTAGTGTCCCCCACCCCACCCACTCACGAGCCCCACCACCCTGCTCCCCCGCAGCGGCGGGCGGCAGCATCCCCGCCTGCCGCCCGCCGCCCGCCGACTGACTGCCGGTAGGGCTGCACGCCAGTGGTGCAGAGCAAGAGCCAATAGGTGTGCAGCCCATACCATTACATGACAGTCAGATTTGTGAATGAATTCATTCGCCCAAATCTGGACTGTCATGTACGGTATGGGCTGCATGCCCATTGGCTCTTGCCTGCACCATGGGCGTGAGCCCTACCGGCAGTCAGTCGGCGGGTGCGGGCGGGCGCAGACGGGTGGATGCTGCCGCCGCCGCCGGGGAGCGGGTGGTAGGGCTTCATGGGTGGTGGGGTGGGGGACACTAGCCACCAGGAGATGTTTGTGGGGGTTCAATTTACTTTACTGCCCGCGATCGGGCATTTCGGGTCCACTGACCACCAGGGAGATGTTCGGGGGTTCTGCTACTTTCTGCCCGCGATCGGCACCAGGGAGATGTTCGGGGGTTAATTTACTTATTGCCCGCGATCGGGTATTTAGGTCCACTGGACCACCAGGGAGATGTCGGGGGTTCAGTTTACTTTCTGCCCACGATCGGGCATTTCGGTCCACTGGACCACCAGGAAAATGTTCGGGAGGGGGGGCCACATTGCTGCCCATGATCGGGCTGGTGGGGGGGAGAGAGTGCACTATGCCCGCGATCAGGCTGCAGGGGGCATCGGTCCCCGACGGCTGCTGCCTGGCAGGGCGCCAGGTGCAGGTCCTCGGGGATCGGTGCACCTACATGCTAATGGCATGCAAATGGGGTCATAATCAGATGCAAATGGCCCCCCCTGCTCCTTGCATGAATTATGGCCCCATTTGCATGTCACCTTTTGAATATCATAATTTTGCGCATGGCACAATGGTACTTGCGCCACCGCAAGGTGAATGCTCCACTCTGACAACTTGCGGTGGCGCAAGTTCCACTGCACCATGCACAGTGGCTGTGGCTGGGGGGTGATATTCAAAGGAGTTGCTCAATAGCGCAACTCCTTTGAATATTGCCCTGGCCACACCCCTGCACAACTATTTTGCGCAGCGCAAGGGCTTGCGCCTCAGAATGGCGCAGTTTGAATATCCAGCCCTGTCTCTTTTGTCTGATAAGATTTCATGCCAAAAGTTAAACCTGTTTCTGTCCACTGAGAACCAAGCTGTTCCTGTGTATTCGAAAAGTAGGATCTGTGTCATGGTGTGTGAAGCAAAACCAAGAGCCAACAGCACCAAAAGGACACTTAACAGCAAGAGGAAGAAGAAGAACTCTCACCAGTATTCTTGCATCGTGAAGAAATCCTATGTTCTTAACCATTTCCAAATATCTGGGTATTACTTTAATATTTTTTGACATTTTAGAGTAGCTTAGCAAAGAAGGTTGGTTACACAATGGAGAATTTCTTAAATATATTAGAATATGGGTATGCAAAGAAATTGATCAAAATATATATGCAAAAAGATATTTAAACATCCTGCATGCAAAGAAGTATTTGAAGATATTTTCTTTTATATGCAAGAATAGTGTTGCTAATTTCAAATGTTTGCTAAAACAGCATATTGTATCTGCTTACTTTTTTTTTTTTTTAAAGTTTTTGTTGCTTTGTTGTTTTGTGTTTATTCTGCTTTTACAGTGTTTAGAAGACTTGATAGTTATGAAACAGTTATTAGTAACTAGTGTATATTGTTCAGAAATAATGTGTGTGAGTGTGTGTGTATATATATATATATATCTATATCTATATATTTATATCTATATATATATATATATATATATAGATATATATATCTATATATATATATATATATATATCTCCAAGGTTGCCTCCCTCATGCAGATTAATTCATAGTCATCAGAATATTTTATGCAATAGGTTGTGAAGTAAGAACCAGAGCCAATCTTATGTGGTTTTGTGTGGTTTATGATGCTGGGGCTCAAGGCTGAACTAAGTGGTTATAATAAGCAAATTATATTCTAGCCTGTTGTTCCGACAGCACCACAGCTTTGTTATGGCCATTAAAGCCATGCTAGCTTCCACCATCATGACCTCCAGGTATGGAATTTTATTTCCCAAACTCCTTGCAATGGTACATATGGCTCTCCGTATCTTATTCCTTCCCTGCCTGCTTCCCTGCTTCCTTCTCCTGCCTGTGCTGTTCCCTGAAGCCCCCCACTGACCCATCTCTTTCCTTGTTACCATCTGTTACCCATCCCCTTTACTCCTTTCTCCTTGCTTTCCTGATTTATACCCCTTTGTTATGTGCTTTTCCTCATTCATTTTCTTGTACCGCTGCCTTGGAGGAGGTTACTCCACTCCTCTCAGGCTCTCCCTCTCTGCTGATTCACCATCAAGGGAGGCAGTTGTTGCCTCCCTTGGTTTTACGGCTTCCCCCACCAGCAAGTTTAAATACTCCTTCCAGTAGCATTTAAACCTCCCCCTAAGGACTGTGATCTCTCTCCTGAAAAGATGTGGGCTGTATCTCCAATAGAGACCCATATCCTCTCAAGTTGGCCCCCAGTCCCCAATGTAGCTGAAGCCCTCCTCCATGCACTATGCCTTCAACGAATTGTTTGTGGTTAATTTTTTATTGAAAATTTCACAGCTACAGCACTGGCATCTGACACAGTTCATAATAGTTGTGAAACATAGCAGATAATAGCTTACGGTGAAATCTGTACTAAGCTTACAGAAAATTGTACTCTAGGATATGCACCTTTTAACACTAAGGTAAAACACATAGCATAATCAGGGTGCTTATTCTGTTAACTTCTATTCTAGTTGGGGGGTTGGGAGGAGGACCCCCAGCTCCAGGTAAATGCCCAGAAATTACAGCAGTTTACAGAACTATGTACAGTTATAACCATAAGGGAGAGACTCTCAAACATTGGTTGTGCATGAAGGGGTGTTTGAGCACCTGTACCCACTGATCTGTACCCAGCCACTGTCCTAACATAACCTTGTACTGTAGCTTGTTCAGTCACAATTGACAGAATTGCAGAGTGACCAGAAATGTGCCACATGGGGGCACACCCATAGCCTATGTGTGTGTGTCTTTGGCAATGGGGCAGAGGGTTGTCCCATATGGTCTGTAATCTGTAGGTGAGCGAGGGAGAGGGGGACCATACAGCATAGTACTTAGGAAGTGTGTTACTGCCTAGGTGTGACAGCCTTTCATATTTTGCAAGGAGTGTTAGGCCAGTGAACAGTTCCCAGAAAGCAGGGATCTTAGTGGATTGCCATTTACTCACAGTCAGTCTCTTTACTTCCACAGCCACCTGCAGAACTTATTTAAGAATATTAGAATTTAGATCTGGGACTTCTTCGGGAGAGCCAAAAATGAGAAATTCTGGTGATAGTGGGATATGTAGTGCTAGCACTTTCGAGACATATTGTGTGAGCTGCTCATAGAAACATAGAAACATAGACTTTGACAGCAGATAAAGACCGCTTGGCCCACCCAGTCCACCCATTTCCCTACCTATTGGATACACTGCAGATCCTAGTTAATTAACAGCCAACTTCCTCCTACCCCCCACTAGAATTCCCTTATGTCTGTCCCACGCATTCTTGAATTCCCCCACTGTTTTTGACCCCACAACCTCCTCAGGAAGGCAGTTCCATGTATTCACCACTCTCTCCATGAAAAAAATACTTCAAGTTGCCCCTGAGCCATCCCCCTTATATATTCAAATTATGCCCCCTTGTTCTTGCACATCTTTATTTCTGAAACCTGCTACCTTCTTGGACTTTGTAGATTCCCTTGAGGTACTTGAAAGTTTCTATCATGTCCCCCCTCTCCCTCCTTTCCTCGAGGGTATGCATATTAAGCTCCTTTAGTCTCTCTTCATATGGCTTCTGGTGCAGACCCTGCACCATTTTAGTTGCCCTCTTCTGGGCGCCTCCATCCTGTCTATGTCCTTGCAGAGGCGGGGTCTCCAAAACTGAACGCAGTATTCCAGATGGGGTCTCACCAGCTGTCTGTACAGAAAGATAACAACTTCCTATTTTCTACTGGTGATGCCTCTCCCTATGCATCCCAGTATCCCCCCCCCAGTCCTCCTTACTGCCTTTTCACATTGCTTGCCTACTTTTAGGTCATCTGACATGACTACCCCCAGGTCCCTTTCCATTTTTATGTTTGCTTGCGCTCAGCGAAAGAAACATATTGTGGCAGCTTGGTGTCGAAGCAGGTTCTGGAGGTGCAGCACTGTTAAGGCCAATACCTGCACAGCATTTTGGGGCGGGTGCGATGTCCACCAATAATGGGGAACACAGCCGGTGACAGACAAGCAATAATACCCGACAGGGTGGGCGGTATTGGGCAATACCTGACCACCTGGGCATAATGAGCCCGACATCGCAGGCGGAGGGCCTTATAGCCCCTGGGCGGTCTGGTATTGCCCATACCGCCCACCCTGGAAGGTATTATTGCACTTAGAAATTGGGCACAGTGTCATTTTGTATAGGATTACAAAAAAAGTTAAGTAATTCTATAAAGAAATGACTACAGTTCAATTGTTTGTTCTTTCTTGGAAAAGTAGTCCCTCTGTTACTGGCAGTAGAGGGTGCCGTAATGTTTGCTAATGTGCTTCAGGCCCCTTCCCTACCTAATTAGTGTGCTTTCTTTTGGACCCCATTTATTTATTTATTTAAAGTTCTTTTAGTGAAAACGAGGGATGATGATGATGATGATGATGATGAATGGACAGACAAAAGCCATTAGTGGAGCGCCTGATTGGTGACTGGTAAACTGTAAGTGAAACATTTTTGGGTGCTGGCAGTTGAGAACATAGAGGCATTTTAGGTTGGTGGAAGTTAAGCACATTGAGGCATTTTAGTTTTGATAGTTGTGATGTGCTTCTCGGAGGTAGGGCGTGTGTGAAAGGAAGGCGAGACAAGCAGCATTTCTTAGTTCAGCTGTTGTGTGGAGTCTCGCGCTGCATGGTCGAAAACAGAGTGGCAGGAGGCAGTTCCGTAAGCTGATCGTTGTCACAGCTTTCTTTCTGTAAATCAAGTTTTCTTTTTCTATTGATGACTACATTTTTTTTATATTATTTTACATAAAAATAAGGCAGGCTATTTGGGGGGGAAGTTTCTCTTGCCGGTGGTGGCTGTGTCGTCTGGTTGCCATGAAGACAAGGAACGATTCTGGGAGTGAGTGGGCAGGTGGCCGACTGTACTACGAAGGAGGGAGAGTGAGTTCAATTGTGAAATACTGGAGGTACTGTTATAATATTGGGGAAAAAAAAAAACACCTGTAAAGAAATACCACAAAGGAGCTCAGTTGCCCACAATGTGGTAGTATAACTGGGGAGCGCTATGTCTCGCTTAGCGAGACAAAAAAATGGCAGCTATTTTGAATTGAGTTGCCAGGTTTGGGCCAATTAGCAAACAGGGTTGACACTATGATATTAGTTATGTTGGTGATGGGGGTCAGGTGACTGGCACTTTTTATTTGCTGGGCATCTATTGAAAGTTAATGTAACCCCCTGGCAGGGGTGCTAGCCAATCAGAACCAAGCAAATAAAAAGCCCATTTTCTAATAGTTTGGAACATTGTCACCAACTTGTGAAAAAATATCTGCTGCAATCAGAGGCCACCTCGTCATTGCAGCGTCAGCCATTCGCTGCAATGAGGGAGCAACCCGTCATTGCAGGGCGGGATGTTCACATTGATATTGTTTGTGAACATGGCGGCGGTTTGCTGCCTGTTCACAAACAATATTAACCCCCTCCCCTACTGAGGGGGTGCCCAATCCCCCTGGCAGCATGAGCCCCCCAACATGTTTGTTTGCCAACGGGGGCCCCGATCCCTGTCGGCAGCAGTGGCCCAGATGTATGTTGCCGTTGGAGGAGCCCACTCCCCTCAGCCATATGTAATGCCCCCGCTTTTCTTGTCTGCCAATGGGGTACCCAATCCCGTCGGCATAATCAACCCCGTTTATTGTGCCGACAGAGTGCCCAATCCCTGCTGGTAACATACCCCTTGTTATAGCTTCGACAGGTGCCCAATCCCTGTCGGCTACAGCGGCCCCCCAAAAAAAGACTCAGTTGTCACACTGGGAGCCCACCCCAGCGCCACATTGCTCCTGTAAATAAAAAA
Source organism: Neoceratodus forsteri (assembly GCA_016271365.2). Lineage (NCBI taxonomy): Eukaryota > Metazoa > Chordata > Ceratodontiformes > Ceratodontidae > Neoceratodus > Neoceratodus forsteri. The sequence continues at coordinate 629,172,380 of CM028136.1, forward strand.
CATCCAGCAATGTCTTTTTTTTTTTTTTTTTTACCTGTAACGAGAAACGGTCCCCAGTGCTCTCCCTGGCCCCCACTCCCACAACACGCACCCACCCACTGTGCACCCTGCCTCTCCACCTCCCTCACCCCATACTTACCTCCAGAGTCTGGCGCAACGATCTTCGGTGGACCGGGAACACGTCTGCACTCTTCAAAGCCGACCGCGAACTGAGGAAATGCCGGTAAGCTGTATAATGGAATAAATAGGGATTTTCCAACTTTGCTGCATATCTCAGGCATTTTTTAGAATTTTGCCACCAACTTTTCAACATGGGGTCTTTGGGACCTCTCCTCGTGAATTTTATCACTGTCATGGCGTTAATCGGCCCGGAAAGGTGGTTTTGTGGTCACTGAGTGGAATCACCTTTCTGGACCAATTAACAAATCGACAGTGCCAGTGTTCATGAGGTGGGCTCTCAAAAAGCCTATGTTGCAAATTTGGTGGGAAAAATCCCAAAAATGACTGTTTTATGAGTGTACATTGCGCAGTTGCTATGCACGCTCGTAACTTTGCGAATTTACAATATTTTCACCCCAGATTTTCAACACTGTCATTTTTTCAGACCTCCTTGTGAACAGTACAACTGTCATTTTTCACACCCTGGAAGAAATGTGTTTTCGCACTTGCGGCATGGAATAGCATGGTCAGGGTGGAAAATCGGTGTTTCACACAGATTAAGAAACTGACAGTGGCACTGTTCATGAGCAGAGGTCCTAAAATGCTTATGTTGAAAATTTGGTGACGATACTCCATAAAATGACTGTGTTATGAGCATGCGTTGCACTGTTCCTATGCATGCTCGTAAGTTCGCGAATTTTCAATATTTTCACTCCAGATTTTCAACATTGTCATTTTACCACACCTCCTTATGCGCAGTACAACTCTCATTTTTCACATTTTTCCCAAAATGTGTTTCCGCGCATGTAGCGCACAATGGCGCAGTCAGTGTGCAAAATCAATGTTCGAGACAGATTAAGAAAATCACAGTGACACTGGTCATGAGCAGAAGTGTTAAAATGGCTATGTTAAAAATTTGGTGAAAAAAGTCCATAAAATGACTGTTATGAGCGACCATTGCTCAGTTTCCACGCACCCTCGTAAATTCATGGATTTCTAATATTTTCAGTCCAGATTTTCACCACTGGCATTTTTCCACACTTCCTTATGAACAGTACAGCTGTCATTTTTCACACCATGGCCGAAATGTGTTTTCACACTTTCAGCGCAGAAATGCATGGTCGCTGTGGGAAATCACTGTTCGGGACAGATTAAGAAAATCACAGTGACACTGTTCATGAGCGGAGATTTCAAAATGCCTGTGTTGACAATCTGCTGTAAAACATCCCCAAACTAATTGCATTATGGGTGTGCATTGCTCAGTTTCTACACACACTCGTGACTTTACCAGGTTTTTTTTATATTTTCACTGCAGATTTTCAACATTGCCATTTTTTCCACCTCCCCATGAACAGTACAGCTGTCATTTTTCACATCCTGTTCAAAATAAGTTTTCGCACCTGTGGTGCCAAATGGATGCAGCTCTGACCCACCATCCTGGTGAGTGCTTTCTTTCCTTTTACCAAGACAACCTGCACAACAATATAACAGAAAATATACCCTGCAAAAAACAATTTAAATCAGAGGAAAAAAAGCAGTTGAGCCCAAACCCTGTGTTCTGCCCTCTGACGCTCCTGCATCTAGCCACGAGGGAGAACTGCCTTAGGAACCACCACGCTATTCTTTTTAAATTGTCACTATTCCTTTTAAGGTATCACCTAGCAGAGGCCCCGGGCCAAACAATCAGGCCAAACAATTCCCACCTAGCCCCCAAACTACACTGCAAAAATACAGCTCTAGTTTAAGGTCCTTAAAATGTGGGTTACTGTACTTTCAATTTACTTTACAGACAAAAAGAAAAACACAAGTTCAGAAAGTTTCTCCACAACTCACCCCACTTAGCTTGTTTCAAACAACCTCCTCAAGTCCATCCGTGAGTAACACACAAAGACTCTGTTTTAAGGCAGCAACCTGAGTGAAAGAGAGTCTTTACAGTGTACACCAAAACCAACCTGCACTCAGAACTGTGACACACTCAGCCCCTCCTCCAAGTTATCAACTAGCAGAGGCCCCAAGACAAACAATCAGGCCAAACAAGTTTCACCTAGCCCCGACACTACAGGGCAAAAACACAGCTCTAGTGTAAGGCTCTTAAAATGTAGGCTACTGTACTTTCAATTTACTTTACAGGCAAAAAAGAAAAACACAAGTTCAGCAAGTTTCTCCACAACTTACCCCACTTAGCTTGTTTAAAAAAAGTCTTGTCTGTGAGTAACACACACAGACGTCCCAAAAGGGTTGGATCTTAGGACACTGCCATATGATATGGAATAAGTCTCTGTGAGATGTGCCATATATCTAGCACTTTGAGTTTGGCATAACGTACAGTAGGCTATGCGTAACACATCAGGGATTTTGTACCAGAGGTGGTGCATTTTGGTTTGGGTCAGACGGGCTTTTGGGTCGCATGTGACAGCGTGAGCAAGCCGATAGCAGGTTGCCCAGTCTATATCAGTGATATACTTGTCTAGACCGACTGCCAATTGCCCTTGCACTTTAAGGGTCTGATCAGAAATATTGTCCCTAATGTGCTGATAGATAGAGCCTGCCCTCCTTTTGTTGGATTTGAGCCATCTGAGCAGCGCATGCTGAGGAATAGTAGTGGTGACTTCTGCAAGTTGCCTAAGGTAGGGGTTAACAGCACTTTTAATCTGCAAATAGTGCCAGAATTAATCTTTCCCAACTTATATCATTCACAGAGCCCTTGGAAGGAGCCCATATGAGTGGAGTTTGGCAACAGCAGGTCTTGCAGCACCCAAATTCCCTTGTTTGCCCACCTAGGCCGTTCCAAGGGGGAACCTCCTATTTTGATGCAGGGGTTGTCCCATAGTGGAATCATGGCTGGGCATGCTATCACTCAGTGAAGCTGTCATTGTACCTTCTTCCAAGTTGTAAGGGGAGGCCCAAGGGAGTTGCACCAGTGAGGTGTACAGGCACATGGTCAGAGAACCTTCTCATAACTGGGAGGCCTCCAGGTTTAGCCACTATGGGGGCATCTGCCCTTGGTACCAGGTGAATAAGTCATGCAGATTAGTGTATGTACAATCCACGTGGCAAAAATAGTGTCAGGCAAAATAGCTACAGGGATAGCATAGTGTAAGTACATTATCACTATCCCTGTAGCTGTTGTTACGAGGGATGAAGACAATAAGGCATCCCCTGCGTGTTGCCTTGCCAAGCAGCTGCTGTGGCACAGAGGTTAGAGTCATGAGCAGAGGAAAGGGGCAGAATGAGGGGATGACCTGGGTTTGATTCCTGGTCCTATGACTTTTGTTTTTTTTTCCCCTCCCCATCCCGACTTATTTTTAATGTGTTTGTCTCCATCCTGCTCTTTTGCCCCCCACCCCAGTTGTTGTGTATTATTGAAGTCTTCATCCTTAGTACAGGCTTTTCCTGAAGCATCTTTGAGCCTGACAAGGTTTCATTCAGCCTGCTGTTTTCTAAAGCAGTAGGCCATAACCCTGCTGCACTTTTCACCATTTTCCCAGTACCTGTGTCATAGTTTTATCAGGGCATGCTCCATCTTCCTGATGAGCAGAGAATCTGTCTCCAGCCAAGGCTTAAGGATCTTCTCATGGAGGGAGGAATCAAAGCTCCCCACAGGCAGGGCCTTCAGCTGTGACTCCTTGAGCTTGAGTTTGGCTTCCAGGTCTGTTAGTTCTGCCTCCCTTTCTTTCCGACGCTTGGTAATGTACCTGATTATTAGCCCCTGTATAGTAGCTTGAAGGCCTCCCACATTATACAGACTGAAGTTTCTCCATTGTCATTAGTTTAAAAAAGGCCAAGGCCTCAGTTTGTATCTATGCCTTTAGAGTGTGAATCATGCATCAGCAGTAGGTCAAGTCAGCAGGAGGGGTTTGGGCTGGTATGAGGGTCCCAGGGGACATCAAGCTGAACTGGGGCATGATCAGAGTACTAGTGGTTGAATAGTAACTGCTGTCAGAATATGCAGGCGGTTAGGTGAGGCCATTCACATATCTAGTCTTCTTTAGGATTAGTGGGTTGCAGAGTAGCATGTATAGTCTTTGTCTCTGGGATTATGCATCCGCCATACATCAGCCAGGACCTGGTCTGCCATCCACATCTGAACTGCCTGCTGTGCCCTGGGGTGGGGTCTCCTCTGACCTGAGGCTTCTGTCCACATTGTGGCACAGTACAATGTTACAGTACCTGCCTAAAAGTACTGGAGCATTACGGTGGTTAAATTGTAAGGCATTATCCACCATTGGTGGAGAAAGGAGGGCAATTTACATTCGGGGCATAAAACTTGTCCATGAATAGGGGGCCAGACCTGGTTTCCAGCATTGCCAGAATCCATCTACCATCAGGGTTGACCTCTTTTTTTGGTGATGGTCCAGTGTAGGGATTTGTAAATCAGGACTGAGACTCCTCTTTTCCTGACCCGTGAACTATGTATTTCTGTCCCCACCCATTCCCTTTTTAATTTCTCAGCATCTTGAGATAGAAGTTTGGTTTCCTGAAAAAATGCCACGTGGATGTGTAGTCTCCTGAGATGAGTGAGAACCTGTTTCTGCTTCACAGGGGTATTCATCCCTCGAACATCCCAACTATGAAATCCTAAATCTGTCATTATAACTCCAGAAGTGTAAGTGCATGTCAATGTGATCTGTCTGTGAGATGGAAACAAGCACTTCTGGAGACTGTATGGTGCTTTCAGGTAGATTCCATGAAGAACAAATAGGGTGTAGCAAAGGTGGGGGATACTTTTTTATCCCAACCCCACAAACAGTGAGCTCAAGAGTATATTGACATTTGAAACACAGTGAAACACAAGGTGCATCTGTGGAAAAAAAACAACAGCAATGGATAAGAAATCCACAATAAAATATAACTATATACAAAAAGCAGCGGTCTGAGGCATACAGCTAGAAACTGGGCACCAGCTGGTATTCCAAGGCAGCCTATAGCTCTCACAAGGGTGAACTAGCTTGCTAGCTAGATTGAGGTGAGCTTTGCGTTAAGTAACTAGGAAAACACAGCTGACTGTAGTTCCCCAGGTGGAACCGTATTTTGAACAGTGCTAAGCAGTTATAACAACGAGTAGGAGGGTGTTGCCAACCCCCTCAATATGCAAGAGGTAACCATCGCAGGCCCCCTGTGCCTTGTTGCTGGTGACTGCAGGGAGGTCTCAGTACCGTAGCATGAAGGGAGGAGTATTGGGAGGAGAGTGGCTGCAGTATGGCTTGCTCTTGTCCCAGTAAAGGGAACAGAGGTAGGTGTTTTTTGCCCAACATTGATGAGCTACAGATGGGATCAGCAGCCCTATGCCCCTGACCAGGACCGATAATTGCTGACAATACCCACAGGCATTGGGACTCAGAGGGGCAAACTAACAGAGGCAGAGAGAACCAAAAGCAACAACAGACAGAGCCCAGGTTAATGGCATGCCCGATGTGGAACAGCATAAAGGTATGGCTCACTTCTACTGCCTCCACCCATATCTTGGCACATCAAGATGCTATGAAAAAGGAGCTTTGTCATCTTTGTGGGCATGGCTATTCCTGGGGTCAATAAGGCTAAAGTTCCTACCAGTAATTATTCATGCTAAGTTCTCTACTTTTCTTTGCCATACCCATCAATGGTGTTAAAATGCCCCTAGCTAGTAATCATTTCAGTATATCTCAGGTCAAAAAAGGGGTGTAGAATGAGGGGAATGATGACCAATGCCAGAGGTGGGTAGCACATCATTTCAGTGCAAACATTTCACTGCAAACATTATAGCACATAAATCTTGGCGTAAAACATTACCTCAAATGGCACTCTACAGTGCATGTCAAATACAGCGCATTTAGTATTGCCACAGTTCTCCTTTAAGTTTTTATACTCAAGACCCCCTGTAAAATAAGCAGTCTGGCAGCACTGGTACAAAAAGAACAATAGGTCTACCTGTAAAACCACCACTCTGAAGGACTCAACACTGACCGGAGGGACAAGTGGTAGGGGCATGTGTCAGGCAGTTCTAGCCCTCACCATGTCACCAAACCTTATTGCTAAAATACGATTGGCTGAGAGACTTACACTTATATGCCTATACTGGGCCTGTAGCCTCTAAGAGCCAGCAGCAAGTACATTACAGCTTGTGTAGATGAGAATGGTGCAACAACAAAGTCCAGAAAAATCAAACTTCAGCAAAAAAAATTTGTTTTCAGGGGCATTATTTTTTTTTTTTTTACCTGAAGTCAAAGTCTAGTCAGAGAAACTGATGTACTGCAGAAATCCAATCAAGAGTTAATCATGGCATCAGCAAGCTGCAGGAGTGGTGTCAGCAGAGAGACTGGGGGGGGGGTTCTGTGCTGCCAATTCAGAATTTAATTGTGCAAATTCTAACATTGTTAGTTTCTGACAAAATGTTTTAACAGAGTGGGTTCTCTGGGTGGAGTGTTTTGGGATGGACTGTGGATCATATTTGGGTTCAGAGGAGCTGACTGGCATTCCCTATTTAGATTGCTATCACTGCGTGTTGCGCTGCACTGTCAAATGCTTTAAACATTAAATGCTTAGAATGCACACGCTGAAATATCCACGCGGTAATTGACTGTGACAAAATGTTTTGCGTGCAGTTGACATGGAACCCTGGAGGTGACATACTTTAGGTTTATCCTATATTTTTAAATTTCTAGATGCTCAGGGGGTTTGCTCATTTGCTTACCTCCAGGCCACCTACCCATTAACCAGCAGAGAGCACTTTAGATATCTGCAGATTTGCACTTTCTTACTTCACAAGGGTCCTCAGAGAAGCCACCTCCTTGACCCGCCCCCTCAGTTGCTACACATTATAATGACATCCATCAAAGGTGCACACTGGCAACACGTGATTAGGGCTTTGTATAAAGGTCTCCAGGAATACCTAGGAGACTCCACTCAGGGGATATTGGATGCTTGGAATAGGAAGCTTTCCCCATCCATCCCTTTTGAAGTGGGGTTGAAATATACTGTCCCATCTGTAACATGATAACCATCTACTAGTTATGAGCATATAATTTTGATAGAAATATATGTTTTAGAGTTCTGCCTAGGAAACAGGCCAAGCAGCAAAGCATCATGGAACATAGGATTTGAACAGAGAGAAAAGAAGGATCTGGACCTCCTTGACCCAGTGGATAAACTAAGAGCTCCCTTTTGACACCTACCTGTCAAAGCTTGTGTTAGCTGATATAACAGGTTGTAAAACTAGTCACTGCTTTGAGCCTAGGAAACCTGTTATAAAATATTGCATTTTACGACATCAGGAGGGAAGCCAACTCTGACAGATACCTGTGAAACTCCTCATAGCTAAGAGAAGTGTCTTGCAGGATGTTGTTCTGAGAGATCAAAGGGATATTCTGTCCTTTCACAATTCATGCTCTGTGGCTCACTAATTAAAAAGGATATATTTTTTTAATTGGAATGTTTAGCAGGGTGCAGTGGCTTGTGACTAATTCAGTATGCAGGAATGAGAGTGACCTCACAACCAGCATCACCACAGAGCTGTGACCTTACAAGCTGGGTGGGACCCTTTTCCCCCCGATATTGTTAAGTTGCTAAGGCAACATTGCATACTTGTGTTTGGACTTTCAAGAGACACTTGTGTTCTGGACTCTTAAGAAGCACTTCTACCAAAATTAGATAATTTCGGCACCACAATTTACCAGCTGAAACTGGGGTAGGATCAGTTACTCAGTATAAGGCAGTTTGTTTATACTTGTCCATTTATTTTATGACTGCACCATTAATGTTATATGTTCTGAGTTTTGTATTTTATTTACTATTTTTAATTTTAACAAACTCTGTTTTCCTTGAAATCCTGCCTGAGACATTTTCTCATTTTGAATGTGAATGCTGAGACAGTGTTGATAATTCTGACACAACTGGTAAAGTGCTTATAGTGTGTCACCATATGCAGCCAGGTAACAAAATACCTAAGTCTTAATTGAATCAGAAGGGGGATTGTGAACCAGGTTGTGTGCCACTGGGTTAAGTGTTGCACTGCTTTCCCCAAAGAGGATGTGATATTTGGACCTGTTACCTGGGTGTGCTAGCAAAAAAGGGTTCATATTTGACCCCAGGACTTGAGACTGGTAGTTGCTCAGACTCAAAACAGACAGGAGGGTGTCCCTGCTTGTCTCCTGTTCACATATTGCACTTTGAGGTTGGGCACTTTGGGAGCAGAGGGCCTGACCCCCAGAGTGCATTTGTGACAGATCTGGTTGGCAGCAGTGCGATCTAAAAGATTTGGTTTGCAGTGCTGCGACCAAAAAGATTTGTTTGCATACTGTAAAGTTATTTGGTGACATGACCATTAACAGTCCAGTGTGTCAGATTGATAAACTGTAACAGTTCAAACACAAAACAAGGCAGTGATTAAAAAAAAAAGAAAGAAATATTTCGTTGTGGTTGCAGTCTAAGTTCCCTACCTGTTTTATTCTTTTTTTTCGGGTGCAAACTAGTGTAACCATAGATGAGGGAAGAAGATGGCTTCCACCTACAGCGAGTACACTGTGGAATACCTGAGGCAGTTGTGCCAGGAGAGAGGATTCCATTGTGAGGAGCAAAACAAACAGCACCTTGTGGAGGCTCTTGTGGCAGCCGATGCACGAGCAACTACCCAAGACCTTAAGTCATAGTCGGTGACTGACAGGGACCAGACCTTGGGCGTGGAGAGGCCAGGGTCCACTGCAGTGTCCAGTCCCAGGGAGGAGGACAGCGGAATCAGTGTGAACTGAGAGCCACAGCCTCAGGGGAAGGTCACCACCATGCTGGAGCCAGAAGGGATCAGGCTGCAGATAGAGTTGAGGAAAATGGAGATGGAATTTGAGCAGAAAAGCTTTGAAGTCCAGCAACAGAGGGAGTTTGAACAGAGAAAGCTGGAGATAGATATATATATATATATAGAGAGAGAGAGAGAGAGAGAGAGAGAGAGAGAGAGAGGAGAAGTGAGAGCAGCGAGAGGCCGAGCGAGAGGAGAGAGCGCGCCAGAGGAAATTTGAACTGGAGAAGCTACAACTCCAAAGACCAGCACCAGAGCAGGTAAATGGCATGGGTGAACCTGGACTTCCAGGACTGGGTTACAAATTAAATTCTAAATTGATAGCTGAATTTAAAGAGGGGGAGGATACAGATGCAATTTTAAATTTATTTGTTTGTTTGTAAAAATGTATTCAAATTCATAATAAAATGAACAAGAATATAGGATAAACTCCATTGCGTTAAAAACTCATTTCTCAGGAGGTCCAAAACCATGCATTCAGTTTCCGGCTATTAAAACATATACATATATCTTTACAAACAATTACTACATAAATATAATAAGTACTTATGCACAAAACATATACAAATGGGAGGCAGTATAGTGCAGTGGTCTAAGGCTCTGAGCTGCAAATTTGGTGACATCCAGCAGACCAAACCTGGGTTTGAATCCCACAGCTTCCACTTACATACTGTGTGACCCTGAGCAAGTCACTTAACCTTCTTGTGCTCCCAGGTCGCTCCTGTAAAAAAAGCTTTCAGCTTAGTGTGCTATACCTGGTTAAACAATAAAAATAAAATAAAAAATACATGCATCACAAAACAAACATATCCATACCATTATAACAATGGGATAATACTAAATACAGGGAATAAACGTTGTACCATCTAATACAATACCCTATAAAAAGCTATGGTAGAATGCTTTCATGTTATTTTTGTGTAAAGCACCTTAACTTTAGGTCAAGAGTAATTCTTATTACGATATATGTATAAGGGCAACCCCCCCCCCCCCAGACTAATTCATTGACAACACTGTTTTGAACTATGTTTAAATTTCATAAACCATTTTTTTAATATCCCTGAGTTGATAAACACATTACCTTCCCTCAATTCCAAAGAAAGAGCATTCCATATTTTGGAGCCCCTATATATAACCAAGGTTCTACCCACCCCTAAGTTACATTTTGGAATAACATATTGAATACCCCTTGAAGATCGCAAACCCTCTCTCTGTTCTCTAACAGCGAACATACTCAAAATATAGTTGAGCAATTTTATACACCCTATTTTACCCATAAAAATTGCAAGATGAAGATTTCTCCTGTCTTTCAAACACCACCAATCTAATGCCCTGTACAGATCACAATGATGGGTATTTCTGGGGGCACTGAGAATGAAGCGGGCAAGCCTGTTGTACATTATATCCTGCTTAGCCAGCTCGACTCCCGATGCTACCCCATACACCAAGTCCCCATAATCAAGTATCAGCAAGATCATGGTTTCCACGATCCTGCATCATATTTCTTTGGTCATATAGTGTTTTAGTTTGTACAGCATTCCCAGTTTCCTACCGAGACTACTCAACAAACATTCCAAATACTTATCCCATTTTAACCTACAATCCAACCACATCCTCAAATACTTATAACTTGAAACTTGTTGAACTTTCTCCCCCATTTTGGTTCTAATAACTAAGGGTGGGTATAAAGTAGCCAAGCCCCTAAAATGAACCACCTGCATTTTCTTTACATTTATTATCAAATTCAAGGTATCAAAAAATGTTTGCATTTCACAAAAAGCATGTTGTACAGTAGTTTATTATTTATGCCTTCCAGTGAACTTCCCTCCACATATATCAACGTATCATCAGCATATACATGGTACTTAACTTCCAGGTCACTAAATTCTAGACCATTGATATAAATATTAAAAAGTCTTTTGGTGGGGTTAGATCTATTAGGATTTCTGGATGCTAGCAAGGGTCGAGAGAATCTAGTACATGCCTATAAGGCTGTGGTGGGTGCTTTGGATTCCATTGCTCCTGTCTGAGTTCACCCCCTCACTCTTTGCCTTTGGTCCCCTTGGTTTGATGGGACCTCAAGGGAGTTGAGGCGAGTGGGACGAAAGCTAGAGCGGCACTGGTGGAGATCTGCCCTGGATGCCGACTGCCTTAGATTGATGGAACATTATCAAGTCTATCAATCAGCAATCTCCCATTAGAAGGAGGCAGAGTTCCTGTCCAGGGAGATTGCTGTGGCTCAGAATCAACTGGCTCAGCTCTTTCAAACTGTGGACAGGTTGTGCAATCGTAGAGCATTTTCACAGGATAAGTGTGATGAGTTTGCTCAATTCTTTGCTAATAAAGTGTTCAACATTAGGGCGGCGATCCATTCAACTCATTCTACAGGGGTTTACAGTTGTTGGTGTATGGTTACTACACCTCAGTTTTCTTGGATCCACTTTAACCGGCTGGCAATCTCTGATGTCATGCGGATTGTCCAGAGTATGCGGCCTACATGCTGTAGTTTGTACCCGGGCCCTACACGCCTCATTTTGGGGTGTGTGGATACCATTGGTCCTGTCCTGGCAGAGATAGTTTGGTGCTCTTTAGAGTTAGGTGAGTTCCTGAACTCTCTGAAGGAGGCGGTGGTTACATCGCTCCTTAAAAAATCTTCTCTGGACCCAACCCTGCCAACTACAGACCAATCTCTAACCTTCCCTTTGTTTGGGAAGGTGATAGAGAAAGTAGTTGCCCTACAGCTGGAGAACCATTTAACCATCCATGACATCTATGAACCCCTCCAGTTTGGTTTTTGGAAGAGGCATAGTACTGAGACCACTCTGGTTCAGTTGCTCAATGGTATCCTGATTGCAAGAGATCAGAAGTGCCATTCAATCTTGGTCCTTCTTGATCTCTCATCAGCCTTTGACACCATGGACCATGGGGGCTGCTGAAGTGCCTGAGGGACATCTGTGGCCTGTCAGGTACAGTCCTCAGTTGGTTTAGATTCTTCCTCACTGGCAGAACTCAGAGAGTGGTGTTTGGGATTTATTCCTCTGCCATGTGGGGTTCCTCAGGGCTCTGTGCTGTTCCCTATGTTGTTCGCGGTGCATTTGCTGCCATTGGGAGACATTGCAAGATGGTATGGGCTGAGGTTTCACTGTTATGCAGATGACACCCAGCTCTACCTGTCTTTTGCACCCGACCAGGATAGTGCGATCTCTGTCTTAAATAGCTGCCTCATAGAAATCTAGGACTGGATGCGGGCCAACTGGTTAAGGTTGAATCCCAATAAGACTGAGGTGATGGTGGTGCATCTGAGTCGCGGGACAGAAAGGGCTGGGGCACTGCCTCTGGGCTTTGCCTTGGAGGTAACCAGCTCATGCCCTCCATTTAGGTGTGAAATCTTGGGGTGATTTTTGACAAGGGGCTGACACTGTACGCAGGTGTCAGCAGTAGTCAAGTCCTCTTTCTACCATCTGAGGAACATTGCCTGGATTAAGCACCTTGTTCTGTCTCATGACCTTCCAACATTGATCCATGCCTTTGTAACCTCATGCCTTGTCTACTGTAATTCCCTATATATAAGGCTTCCGGGGGTTGATATTCACCGCTTACAGCTGGTGCAGAACGCTGTAGCCAGGCTACTGACTGGGGTATCCTGGGTCAGTCATATCACCCCTGTGCTGCGCAAACTGCACTGGCTGCCTGTACAGTGGCTGATCATTTTCAAGGTTGGTTTGCTGACCTATAAGGCCCTACACTGAAGGGTCCAGGCAACCTGCAAGAGCTCCTGGTTCCTTACTGCCCCCTCCATTCCCTCCACGCAGCCGACGAGGGATTGCTAGAGGTTTCCAGGGTTAGATTGAAAACTTCCGGTGCTTGAGCATTTATGTATGCAGACCCGACCCTGTGGAACTCTCTACCTCACAGGATTTGAGAGTGCCAGACCGTGGAGAGCTTTAAGATGGCTTTAAAAACTGATTTGTTTTATTGTGCTTTTGGGGATTAAGTTTAAGAAGTATCACTGAATGTATAGTCTTTTAATGTTTGTTTTACTGTATTTTATCTTTTTATCCTGCTTTTATTTTCTTACTGTACAGTGCATTTCACTAAGGCTATGTGAGCTGTCTCTTTCTTTACATTAGGACAGTTTCTTACATAATGTCCCTTCTTTTGGCACCCATGACATACAATCTCTGCTACTGGGATTTGTCACCCTCTTTCTGCTCTCCAGTCTTGTTTCACTGGGGCTGGATTTGACAGTTTATAAGTAAAAGGGTTCCTTACCGGATTGCTGATGGTCACAGCTGCTGATGGCCCTTGGAACCCTCTGGGTCTGGATGGTCGGGCTGCTAGGAAATCTTCTGTCAACGTGATGGTTTTATCCACAGAATCAGGCTTATGCTCCCGAACCCAAAGTTGTACATCCTGGGGTAAGACTTTAATAAAGTGTTCAGTAATTACCACCTCCAGAAGTTTGTCCTTGCTCTTGTTATCTGGTTGCAACCATTTGTAGCAGAGTTCTTTGAGACAGGCAAAAGTCTCTCGGGGGGTTATCCAGTGACTGCATTTTAAGAAACCTAAGTTTCCGATGATAGGTTTCAGTGTTAATGTCATAGCGCATGAGGATCTCCTGTTTCACATGGTCATAGTCCTCTGCCTCTTGGGAGTCCATGTGGCTATAAACCAACTGGGCACTCCCTGTCAGGTGCAATGCCAGTTGAACAACCCACTGTTCCCGTGGCCATGCACATGTTCGAGTGATCCTCTCAAATGTTGTGAGGTAGGCTTCAGTGACATCACAGTCCAAACATTTAGACAGTTTAATATCTTTTGGGCTACTGGCTCTATCTGTTTGCCCTGCATTAATGGCATGCAAGACCCTCATGGTATCCACCCATCTGGCATCTTGCCTTCGCCATTCAATGTCTCTATCTCTCTGCCCAATGTCTCTATCTCTTTCCATCTGCACCTGTTTTATGCAGAGCCATTTCAACAACTCCCCTAATTCCTCAGGTGGAGCACCTTGAAGAAGAGGCAGCTTCCTCGATTCTTCCTCATCCTCTTGAATCTCTTCATCATCTTCAAGCTTGACCTTCCTCCTAGCTCCCAGGTCCAGTCCAGGCAGTAGCTTCTCTCCCAGCCTGTCGCCCATGGTTCTGGTCAGAACTCCATGGACTTTCTTCTTCAGGTTCTCCTCTGGCAACTCCTGGTGCATTGGTCCATCTGGGATATCTTAGGCCAGTCCAGATGTTTCCAGCAAATTATCCTACTTCTAACACCAAGTCTGTAGAGGGGTTGTGGGATGACAGATGGACCAGACACAGAACTTCAGGTTCAACACACAATCTCTGTGTGATGTTTATTCAAAATATAGGACATAACCTTCTGCAATGGCATATCCCTTCTTTAATACATCAGTTTGCAACAACAGGCAATGAATGTCCTTCCTCTGCACTTAATCAGCACCCACTGATCTACTGATCTAACTTTTCAGTTGAGATTCAGCTTCCCCTATGTGGGCCTTGTTTGCTTGGGTGTTGGGGGCTCAAATAAAAAAAAAAAAAAAAGCTAAAGAGCACTGAAGCAAGGGTTACCCCAAAGGGCATTGGCAATAAAGCCAAGTTTCAAAGAAACACAACATCACACATACCCCAATAATGCAAAGCAGCATGGGATGTATATGCAAATCACCATGAAATTTAAGACTGGCTCAGTTTACAGCAGAACTGCATGGTGCCAAAGGACCTGTCCAACAATCTGTAACTTACATGCATTTTAAATAACACAACAGGGGGTTTTCTGATATCTGTACCTCGGTAACTTAATTTCTATAATACAGTCAACTAGTACATTTTACCTTTATCAAACACCCTTATTGCCATGGTTTTTCAACATTTACAGGTTTCATAAGGTATATACATCAAGGTATTTTATGACATAGTGCCATTGCATACTAAATCCAAAAATGAGGAACACAGCCTGTTGTTTTACATCGGCTCAGAGGTCACAACAGTAACCTCCCTGTATGAGGCCCTGAAAGGGAAAAGGGGAAATTAAAGAGGACACTACAGCATAGTGAAGAAAGGGGAGGGGGTACCCATAGGTGGCCAACCTTATGGACTAGAAATTGTAAAGGATAGATTAGGCTAAGAAATAAAAGAACTGTTGCAACAAATTTAAGAAAAGGTCAGTTCGCAAGAGTGGCTGGATCTCCCTGTCACATGCGCCTACGTGTTCCCAGTGGCATTAGGTAATTAATTTTATGCATGCCATGGAGCGTCTTATTGCACGATGCTCGTGTAGGACCACCCCACTCAAGATTAAATGGAGAAGTTGGGTATTTTATATCTCAGTAGAGGATGATTCTTTTGTCCCCTGACTCAGGGGAGGGATTTGAGCCTTGGGGGAAGGGGGGATGGAGGTGACGGGGTTGGGGTTTTCATGGTGCGGGAAGCTAGAGCAGCCTTGGCCAATTGCCATCCTCATACACTTTGGTTTTGTAACCTTAATAGGGATGAATCATATAAGTGTTAGAGCCTAGAATCAATTTTGACATGAAGATGTCATCTTACTAGGTACAACAGTAATGGATGCACGGTATTGATGCTTTCTCTGCTGTATGTGCCTTATATGCAGTAAGTTGTTAAATCTTGCTGAGTGCCTGTACTTCAACTGATATGACCATATTAATAAAATAAAGAATATAAAAAAAGCACATGGTCTGACTAGGGTTGCACTAGTGTATTACTTGGCACCCCCATCCACCATACCTTGATCATGAGGGATCTGTGCTCCCAGGAAGAAACTACACACATATTTCCATATGACCCTGGGGATGGCCACTGTATTAGTGATTCCTCATACGTGCATATGCCTGCAGTCTGGGTCATCAGCATCCGGTTTGGCATCTTAGCAATGAATAACAAAGTTTTTGTCATTACAATTAACACATCTCCCTTCAAACCTTTTGGTAAAATCCCAGTAATAGAGCACTAAACTTTCTAGTGAGCAGCAGTGCTATTCGTGATCTTGGTAATGTTTGCTCTGCATAGCTACAGTTGACTAAAGAGTCTATGAAAGCCTAGCACAAGTGCCTGCAATGTGACATAGTGGCTACGATCGGGCAGAAGAGGAGCAAAGTTCAGTTGTCACACGTGCAAAGTTTAAAATCTGTGGAGTCAAAGAAAGTACAAGTTGGCCAAGCTTAAAGGTAGCCCAAGGTTGGAGATTGCATCCATTCTCTTAAAAGATTGGAATTGTTTCAGCAAGCCACAGGATTCAGTGTGCCTTGCTTTTGGAGCAGGAATTCTGAAGCCAGTAGGGTAAGAAGCCATCTGGGAAAAATAGCTTTTGCTCATTACAGCCATGCAGATTTAGCAGCGTATGTCACCGGCTGAACATATTGTCACCAGTTTGCAGTTGAGAGGTGTAACGTGATTATGTTAGCACCCTTACTCCTATTTGTTAGTCTTCAGAAAGATGAGGGGGTCTGAAATAGGATAATTCCTGTCTCAGCCTGGGTATAACTGTTGGTGATCTGGAACAGCCTGGTGAGGAAGATACTGTACCTGCTAGGGTCATGTCTGTAGAATTAGGCTTTGTGTGTGAAATCAAGCAATGTTCAGCTGTGTGGATGTTGCCTTTATGCTCAGATGTGTATTTGGGATTTACAGTTCAAATGCAGATGGTGGAGGAGGATTTGTAGATTGCCTATACAGTGTTGAACTTTGGCTTTCAGAGCCATGTTGGAGCTAAGAATAGTAGGAAATTCCTGGGGGTTGCACACACTTCCACACACTTGCGGAGCAGTGCTGGAGGTGCAAGCAGGCAAAATGGCGGGAATCTCTGCCTGAGGTGTTGTCTGACATGGGTAGAGAGGGAGATGAGGAAACAACAAGGCATATTATATTCTACTGTGTTCAAAGCATGCATTTTACCTCATAAGGTTTCAGGACATGATGACATTCAGTTTCCTACCCTCATAGAAGACATGTTCTAGCAGGTGAGAGAAGAACATAGTCAAGTCAGCATTAAGTTTACAGGTTACTGAGCCTCTCCAGAAAAAGGAGCCTATCTTGCCATGTAGGGGTAGTCCTTCACCTGTTGAGGTTTGTGGTGTTGTAGAAGTAGCAGAAGTGGTATTTTGTGGGCCTGTCGAGCTTGTAGGCGACAGAGGAACTGATGCAGCACCACCTCATCCCATGATATTGGAGGAGGTACAGGGGCTGTGGCTGCCCCCAATTTTGAGGGTGTTTGTGGAGCTTTGGCTGCTGACTGTGGCACCTGGAGAGTTTTTTGTGTGTTCCCATCTTCTGGGTAGCATCCGAGGAGTCTGATGCAAAGGAGACATTTATTAGTGGCAAGCAAGGCAGAACATTTATTTTCTTCCTCCTCCTCCCCAATTCATCATCCATGCAGATATGACTGCAGGAGCAGATAGGAATGGCTTGATCTTTTCTAATCCTAGCCTAATTCCTGTTCCATCTCTTGGTTTTGGGCAGGAGGGACCACTGCTCATCTATGATGTTCTGAGGAAACATTTGGGCTTTGTCTGAATGGCCAGACAGGGTGGTATCTATGGGTGTAGCAGCCAGAGCAGGCTGGGCTGCTGTGATCTGCCTCTTGTACCAAAGGTATATGTTCCATCAGTCACAGATCTAGGCCTCAGGGTGTTTAGAAAATTGGTCGCAGCTTCAGGAGAGTCAAAAACTTTGGGCACTCCATAGATTACCATTCTGAGAGAGACAGGGTAGCACAAAGTGAAGAGGATGCCCAACTGGTGAAGCCGTTGTCACACAGCCAAGTAGGCCCTCTGCCTGGTAGCTAAGTTTCAGGAAAAGTCTTAGAGGATCATCACGGGGTATCCCTGCACCTTGTGGTGCCCTAGCTCTCTAGCCCCACTCAGGATATCTTCCTTAACTTGATACCACAGAAACGTCACCAGTATGGGTTGAGGTTTCTTGCCTTTTTTTGTGGAGGTGCAAGAGACCAGTGGGCCCTCTCTATTTTGAAGTGGAGCTTCATGGGAAGCTTAAGCAGGGAGGGAGGGAAGGATGTGGCACAGAAAGCTAATGGTGTCATTGAGCTCAGCCTTCTCAGGCAGACCCACAAACCTGAGGTTGATTCATCTCCCCGCCCTGTTCTTGACATCATCCACCTTTTCCTGTAGTTGGTGGATGATCTTTACCTAGTACTGATATTGCGCCTGAAGGTGGTGGGTGGTTGTGTCAGTTCTAGACACAGCATTGTTCTGCTGCAGTCACTGTCATGTCCGGCCTTTGTATGGCATTACTATTAGTAGCTCTAAAGCTCATTAATTCCTGCTAGAAGCCATGCAAATGTTGCCTCAACATGATCAACCAGCATTGCGGCAGCCACGATTCTACAAGGTGGAAGGGTTGGACCATTACTGCCTGAGTGAAAACTTTGATGGTGGATATTGCAGCGGTTCAGGCAGGGTGATTCAAAAAATAAAAACCAAGAGTTGCAACCAACACTTAACTGAGTCAGAGGATAACTTTGATTAGTACATCACTACTGGGAAACTGTCAGATTTAGGATATTTATTTCTGTCACACAGAGGCAACAATCTAAGTGGTCATCTTTGTTGTGCGCAGGCCATGCCCTCTTCAACCAATTGTACAAAGCCTTGGTACAGTATCCTATCTTCTCCCTGGCCATACATGGATAACACTTCCACAAAAGGCACCGTGTGTGACACCTGATGAGGCCCCTTCCCAGCTTCCTGAAATAACTCTGCACTACACCTACCCTGTCCCTTTTCAGGTCATTTCTCCACAGGTGAACAATGACATCTAGCTTTCTCCCATCTCCTGCAGCTCTAGTGATCCTCTGGATCCACTCTCCAACCCTCCAAGCTGAAGAACCTCTCAGGCACTTTATCCCTGTCTCCCTTCACTACCAAGTATATCCCCATAACAACAGAGTCCCCCACAAGCAGCTGCATGCTCCACAGCTGGAGGCCTCTTTCTCCCTCCTTGGGGCTGCCCCTTCTGAGGACCCCGACTTCATCCATTTCCACCGCTATGGGTGACAAACAGTAGGACTATGGACCAAGTAGTAAGACTACTGACCAAGGAAAGGTTTTGGAAATTTCCACTTTTATTATTCCTGCCCAGTTCCCTACTTGTATCCATAGTGGGGCCATAAAGTTTTTACAGGTATCTTCTTGTATGCAGGCAATGTTTATGGGATCTAGCCACCGATTTAGGTTGGGTTCTGCCACCGATCCAGTGTCTGCCCACACCCGAAATCCACCAGAGCCATAATTGTTTGGTTCCCCACATTCACTGGTTTTGTATATGAGTTTCTGGCCTGGGACTCATATGTGGGGGCTGCATATATGCATTCCACAAAGTCACAGTCCATGTAGTCACAAAGTGGTAAAAAGTAGAAAAAGGCAACACTCTGAACGTGAAAATAGAAAAGTACTCACATGGTAGTCTATGTATCTTGCCAACCAGTTTACTCCACACAAAAATAAAAGAACAATTCTGTGCCCTGGCATTTTGTGGCATTAACCTGATGCTTTGTCAGGGGGCATGGCTATTTGTTGCTGCTCCATGTAATTCAGCTTATTAAAGGTGCACAGTGCAATTTCTATTAGTGAGCTGCAATTTGATAGCACATCAGTTCATATACACAGTTTATATTGCTCCACAGTGTAAGAAACAGACTTAGACTTAAAATGCCTGCAGTGAAGAACATAAAATCAGAGTGTTTACAAGGTTATGATGTTGGTCTTATGGCTCTTGAATATCATCTGACCCAAAATTCAGTTGCTAAAATTGTTCCTACAGATTTCAGTCTTCAGGCTACTGAATTGGTTCTAACAAGTAATTACTTTGCTTTCGATAAGAAGTACTATCTTCAAACCATGGTACTGCCATGGGGACCATGATGGCACCTTACTACTCAAACCTATTTTTGACTTGGTGGGGGGGCCATTGTCTTTAACCATGGCAGGAACCCCTTTCTACCTCACATTCACATGTGGGGTAGATTTATTGATGACATTTGGCAAGGGGACATGCTTTCGATCTTCTCCTTTGTTGATTTCCTGAACACCGGTAAAACTGGCTTGAGCTCCACATATTCCTGTAATCTTATGAATATGTCTTTCTTAGATCTATGCCTAAGTGATAGGACAGGGGTGACGGTGTTTTGTAAAACATTCAGAAAACCTATTGCTGGCAATATGCTTTTACATGTGTCAAGTGCCCACCCACCACATTTAGAGAAAGGTATACTGTACAGAAAATGTGTCCACTTTCATAGACACTGTACCAGTATTATTAGTTTTGAATCACAAGCACAAGCACTGAGAGAATGGTTCCACTCTAGAGGTTACAGAGAGGTTGTTTTGGAATACGCACTGAGCAATTGAGTGAATATTTTTCTATTTTCATGTTCAGAGTGCTGCCTTTTTGTGCTTTACTTCACGGTTCTTTTTTCAGCTTAGCACCCATCCCCCTGGCCAAGAGCACATATGTCTGTGGTTTCCATGTTGTCACAAAAGCTACTGATATAGATCACTGTACCACAATGAAAACATTTAATGTTACTAGAAGGGCTATGACCAGCACCCCCTCCTTGGGTCACTGGGGACCAAAGCCTTGGGACTATAGCAATTACATCAGACCTTGGGTTTATACCTTATTAGCATGGAGGGTTAAGAATCTTCAAGCAGTTTACCACTTATCCATACCTGTATGAAGGTTCCCACCCCCATACCTGCTCTAAACTCTTAACTGGCCCTCACTTAATGGTATGATGGAATAAGGATCCATGACTGGTCATCAACAAAAATTTTGTCGAATGACCAGACAGTGAAACTGGCAGGTCAACCACTTTTCATGGTCAGCTGCCAGTTCCAAAGAAAACAAAGTGTTTTCTTCAGGGGACTTTGCCCCCCGAACCCCCACACGGGGGTATGTCCCTACTCCTTTCTTCTGTGGGAACCTTTTCCTTGAATGTTCACCTGAGGTTAGTCATAGGTTCTACTCTTCTTAGCAGCTTCTTGGCTTTCAGCCCCCAGGCTTATGTTTTTAACTCAGTCATGGGCTTGATCTGGCAAAATGCTTTGATGCTGCTCCAATGCAATCAAGTTGATAATCTCCTCTTTTGGTGCTTACCTCTGACTTTAACCTCCAGGTAGCCATGTCTTGTAATTTTTGAGCCAGCTCTCTAGGTCGTGTTCCAACCTTGAACTCTAAAGTGCAAAACTGTCTTTAAAAGCTGAGCAGTTTCATTCATCAGCAGTAATTCCATCCTGCAGGGGCAGCTCTCAACTGCCATTTGTTCCAGATGCCTCTTGGTGCAACAGACCATTTGCAGTCTCCACTGTTGTCAGCTTCAGACATTTAGATGACATTTCAGCCACATGCTGTGCCCCACTGAAGAACTGACTACACCTGCCCGCCTTACACGTATTCATTCACCTGTTCAGTAAGTGTGGGGGGGGCTAACGGGTGGTGGAGGCAGGGCAGGAGTTGCAGGGGGCAGAGACTTCACTTATACCTTCATTGTAGTGCAAGCGGCTGCCCACAGATTGGCTGCAAGCGTGAGTGCTACACGCAGGAGTGGGAGAGTCGCTGGTGGGAGTCAGCTGTGGGAGGCTGCATAGAAAAAATTATTATATAGTGTTCAGAGAAGTTTAAGTATATTTTATTGTTTTTAGACTGTTTTAAACATGAGAGCTTCCTATGTAAGTATGTTGTCTTGCTTGATTGGGCTAGTTCTGTTTGATCAGAGTGTACACTGCATGACATCATGTGTAGTTCAGTGTGAACAACTTAGCCCCTTTACTGATTTTATATTTTCAAATACCCTGTTCGCCTCTATACATCCCATTTCTTTACCTGTGAGGTATTAGGGTAGTTTAAATCAAGGGGCTGTATATAACATTGTGCAGTATATGAAACCAGGTAATAATTCACAAATCACTCTGATCATGCTGGTATCCATTGCAGCATGTTCTATATTGCTTTTAGCGGGTGATATTGAGACAAACTCTGGACCCTTTGTGCTGGATGAGTTAGTCAGAGGCTACTGGCAGATGGGTGGTATTAGATTTGCCCACCTTAATGTTACAAGCTTTTTGTCTAAAAAAATGGAGCTTGAGGCCTGGGTGGTCCGATATGATCCTGATATTTTTAGTGTAACTGAATCATAGTTAAAGCCAACTATAGCTGACCATTTAGTTACACTTGAAGGCTACAGGCATTATCAGATGGACAGGGGTGGTAGGAAAAAGGCGGGAGGTAGTATTGTTTTTTTTTATACTGAATTTTCTTTGACTGAATTAAGATTGGATTATAAATCCATCTCAGACTGTGAATGGTTATTGTTAGAATTAAAACGGGGTGATTCTTATAAATTGATGTTCGGCATGGTTTGTAATCCCTCCAAAACAGGTAGAAACGAGTTAGAGGACCTCCTGAATTTGTTCTCTTCCCTAAACTCTAGAAGTGATCTCTTAATCTTGGGGGATCTAAATTTACATTGAGACCCACTGAAAGATCTAAGTTTGGAGATTTCCCTTATGAATGCTGGGTTGTCTCAACTTATTCATGATTTTACTTGCAAGAATATGGGGAGTCTAAATCACACAATTCTTGATTGGGTATTAACAAACAATATTCCTAATGTTAAGAGTGTTGGTGTTTTTCCGGGTGTGATAAGTGATCATTTGGCCACCCGTTGCACTTGGAAATGCAAAAGACCTAAACCACCCCCTAGATTTATCTCTTATAGGAAATGTATAACTAAGTTAAGCGAAGAACTAGAATTTGACTTACAATAGGTGGACTGGACTTATTTAAATGCTATCCCTGATGTGAGTTTTGCAGTTGATTTCTTTACTTCTGTCCTTTTGGACTTACAAAACAAACACTTTCCTAAAGTGATAAAAAGAGTACGTGGAATAGCAAATGAATGGATTACACCAACCCTGCTTCATTTAATGAAACTCAGAGATTTAGCATGGAATCATTTTAAAATTACTACTAATATTACTGATTTTAATGATTATAGGAAGCTAAGGAACTAGTGTAAAATAAAAGTCAGGCTGCATAAATCTAAGTATTGTCATGACTTAACAGAAATCAGGATTGCAGAACCCTAGAAAGTTTTGGTCACTATACATTCACTCATTAAACCTAACGTTCAAGAACAGGTTGAAGTATTTTGTAATGAAGGTTGTAATTTGACAAATCCTCAGGAGATCTGTGATGTTGTTCTGGATAAGTTTTTGAACTTGACTAGATATACACAGGGTTTTGAATATACCTCTAATTAGGTTATTAATTTGTCTAAAAATCCTAATGTACTGACAACATTTTACTTTAGAGTTATAAAGTCTCATCAAGTTAAAAAACTATTACAACACATGATCAATTCTAGCCCTGGGGCTAGTGAACTGTAGCCTAAGTTCTTAAAATTAATCTCAGACTATATTATCCATCCATTAACTTTGATTTTTAATTTGTCGTTTGTCACAGGCTGCTTCCCTGATCAATGGAAGCAGACTTTGATAAGGCCCATTTGTAAATCTGGTGGTACTGAAAATATGGACAATTATTGTCCCATTTCACTGCTTCCCTCTTTGGGAAAAATTCTTAAGAAACTGGTAAATGAACAGTTAACTGAATACCTCCACTCCACTGGCCTTAGGGCTCCCAAGCAGCATGGTTTCCATAAGTTCCATGGTATTGGTACAGCCTTGGACAGGTTCACGGTCTTATTTACTGGTGCTGTGTTCATGGGCCTATCCAAGGCCTTTGATTTAGTTGATCACCATTTACTGCTCTGGAGTCTTAGGGACATCGGACTGGAGGATTCTCCTCTTCATTGATTTAATAGCTATCTATCACAGCGGCCATTGAGAGTTGATGTAAGTGGTAGTTTATCTAATTGTAGGCTGTTGGAACAGGGGTGCCTCAGGCTTCAATTCTTGGGTCCCTCATGTTTGCACTGTTCATTGATGCTATTCCTTCCTTAATGAGACAGTTGCATTGTCTATTATATGCCAATGATATTATTTTATTTTACAGCTCAGACGTGGCAGAAGACATAAACAAAAGACAAAATGAAGACTTTTATGGTTTGGGTGATTGGTTAGTAGAAAAACATCTTTCCCTGAACAGTAAGAATACTAAAAGTATGCTATTCGGGTCAAGACAGAAATTGGTTAAAGTTCTTGATCTCTTGATAACCGATTCTCATGGTCACAAATTGGATCAAGTTGCCCAGTTTAAATATATGGGTATCCTTTTGTATGCAAATGCAACTTTTTCCCCCTACATTAGATCTGTTAACCATCAGGTAAATCAAAAACTGGGACCTTTATTTAAATTGCAGTCTATGCTTACTGTTCAGGCATGGATGGCCATTGCAAAGGGTATACATCTTCCAATTCCAAATTATAATTCTTTTCTCTTTTCCAATTTGGCTAAGTAAGATTTTTCCATTCTTACTTCTGCAGTTCATAGTATTTGCCGATTCGCTTTTAAGTTATCATATTCCACTCACCACTGTGCATTGTATAGTACTTCTGGATGGCTTTCTCCAAGCTGAGCAGCTTATACAGTTTAGGTTGTTTGACTGATAATATTTTCCATGAAAGGGAAAATTATCCATTGTTCTCGTTGCTTCATGTTAGTAAAAATATTAGGGATCTCCTTCCAAATGATATCTTCAGACTTACAGTACCAAGAACCAAAACTAAAATGGGTAATCAATCATTTTCTTTCAGTGCTTCCTCAAAATGGAACAATCTTCCTAGATTATTTTTTAGCAATATAAGTCATCAAACTTTTAAAGTTAAATTAAGGAAATATTTGTTAGATTAATTATGCTGTAATTGTTTTTGATTATTCATATGTTTTTCTAGTGTTTTCTGACTCTGTGTATTATTCAGTGTTAATTATGTTTACTTCTACGTAACATACTGACTGTATTTGTACAGTCCCGGGTCATGCACGAAAACGGGCCTTTGGCTCATTGTGTTTACCTGGTAAACAAAAGTAAAATAAAATAAATAAATACATTTCCATTGTGGCTAGACAGTGTTACTGGAAACTCCCACAAAATTCATAAGGTAAGCTTTGGAGTCATCCTCCGGCCCCATTTTTGTTAGCATGAGGTAGGGTCTTATAATGACTGGATTCTCTGAGACCTGGAGATGGGGCTCAGTTTCTTTTTGTGCTTTCAGTACATGTTTCTTAAACTCTTGATGTTACTGGTCTCTCTCTTGGCCTTCTGCACCAGCTGTTGATCTCTCTGTGCCTGCTGCTGCACAAGATGTTAACTTATGTGTGCCAGCTGTTGGTCTCTCTGGCTTGCAAATGTGCTTGCTGGGCCATCTGGACCCTTCGCATCTAGGCCTGTTGTGCTTGCATTTGGGCCTGTTGTGCTTGTTGCTCTGCCAGCCATTTCAGCACTTTGTCCTGGTCCATCTTACCCTTCTGTAGAAAAGGGGGAGTTCGGTTCCACCACTAAAGCCAACACGGTTTTGTATCCTTCAAGGAATAGTCAAAAGATGGAGTCTACACCAAGTATTCCTTTTTAATAAAACATTAGCTTTGCTTTAGCTTCTAACATAGTTCAGTTCAACAAAATAAGGCATTCCTGGAGCATTCAGAATCATACTTAAGTCTAGAAAAAAAAAATCAAGCCAGCTCCTTTCTTTGTCCTTGTTGCAGTTTAATCTCTGCATGTCCTAAGTACACTCAGCCTCCTCTGCCTCTCACTCTTTATTGAGCCCAGGTGTTGCTTGTTATTGCTTCTCCCCCTAAGGGACAACCAACACCATGTATGGGCAGTGCAGTGACGTCTGAAAGGGCCAACTCTAAAATAAGAGGGGTTTGAGTCAAATCCCTTCCCTGCCCCTGTGAAAACCTGTATTGCAGGGTTGTGGTGAGGTTTACGGGTGTAGGGAGCATGGCATCACCTACTTTGTCACAGTGTGCAAATCCTTTTGCAAGGCGCACTGTCAAGGCTTCACCATACCAGACATCATCTTTTTAAACAGGCTTGTATATCTTATTCTGTAGAGGCTAAGAATAACAAACTAAGGTGTGTTTTGTCATATTGGGACTCCTCAATGAAGTGCAGTCATTACTTCAGCCAAGAACCAAGTCAGGACCCCAAAGCACTGTGCATTTAGAACACTCAGTTAGCATACCAAAAAGGCAGTTTGCCAAAAGGGTAGTGTATATGATCTGTAAATGGATGCTAGGAGGAAGAAATATCTAAATTGTTTGTTTTTTGTGTATCACTCTAGGAGAGGAGAAATATCCAGATTGTTTTTTCTGTATCACTTCAAAATACACACATACTCATAAGCATCAAACTCAGAGCAAGGGATCATGGGTATCTACCTTGCTGCTGTACCATGGGCCTGATCCACAAATAGCTGACAAGGCCTTGCACACCTGTGTAGAGGTGTATGGTGTGAAAAGGGGTGTGCAGATGTCCCACTCAGTATGAACAAGGATCTTTAAATATCCACAGTCCTGGGTGTGTGCCCCATCAGCACCCAGTCCTGATCTGTGCACGTGTGTATATGGGTGGACAGGTAGTGGGTGTGCACGAGGTGCAGCCATGCACATGTGTCATTTTCAAAATGGTTCATATGTATCTGGTGATGCATAGAGGTCCACAGCCTTATGCAGTTCAAGGATCTGCTGTACTGATATCTGGCCAGCTACAAAACACAACATTGGTATGCACCTTCCTTTGCTAGGACATGATCCACCCTGTCCCCCAGCCCTCCAAGGTGGTAATGAGGGCTGGGGGTTCTGTTGTGACTTATTTGAATTTTTATTTACTCTGGCATTACAATTAAAGAGGTTAGGCAGTCCTTGGAGGACTACTATATCCCACACCTCTCTGCACTGTGCAGGGTAAGGGATCCACTATGGAACTGAAGCAGTCATCTGACTGGATACACAATTTCTGGCATAGCTCTTCCCCTTGGAATGCTTCTTGCTCCTATGCAAAGCTCTGCACTTGCAGAGTGTGGCAGGTAGGATTTTGGATGCCACATGGCATGGAGCAGCATCAGGGTACAGGGCTCTGCGCTTGGGATACACATGATTTACACATATCCCAGCCTCCTCTGAGGATCAGACCCTTAGTCTTGGGAGGGCAACAGGACTGGCGACTAGCAAAAAGCAGCTATGAATAACTCCAATACAATATCTGGTCTGATGGGATTCTTCTATGGCTCAACCTTGGACTTGACATAAATGTTGAGTGTGTTTTTTGTTCTGTTTGTGTTGAAAATGAATGTGTACATTCTTCTAAAGAGGAACATCCCCTTAATAGTATTTCAATGAGATGTGAGACTCTTCAAGATTCAAGTACTCAAACCTCATGTCATCATGCATCTTCACATGGCTTCCTTGTTTGGTCATGACTACTTACATGACAGCAGGTTAGCAGAGCAGTGGTGCACTATGGGAATGCAGGGCTCTCTGGCAGGAGTCATATGCCAGTTGTCCTTGACAGGCTATATGTGGTGGTAGTGGAAATGCATTCCACAGACCCTGGAGGTGTTTCCATACCCTGAGGTGCTGTGCAGGAAGTAGTCAAGTGCCGCCAGTATGTGCCCCTGATGGTTGTGTTCTGCACTACATCCATAGACATTCAGTACTTCTGTAAGTCAGCTACTGTTCAATGTGGCAGTGTTTTAGGTGTTGTTAGTGTTTATAAAGTTTTGCCTAGCTCTTTAACTACTATGCAAGTGTCTTGAGCGTGAGATAAGCGTAGGTTTACAATTCTTAACTTAGTTAGTCAAAAATCCATTATTTATGAGTGAGTGTCAGAAAGCTTTGACTATATCATTTTGGCCTTAAGTCATGGGACAGCACTATATTTGTGATTATGAACACCGCTATTGTGAGACAGAGCACAGACATAATTATAGGCCCATTTAGGCGTGTTCCAATGTACAGTAGCAACCAATCACAATTTGGGCAGAGATGGCTGTTTTGCACTCATGATACACCTTATCTGTATTGCCTACCCCACCCCAACCCCTAACAAAAAGTATCTGGAAACAAGCTGTTACCAGTTCAGTATGTCTCTCCTGGTAAAACATTTGAAATAACTAACTAAATAAAAAAATAAAATAAATGTTCAATTATGGAGCCAGTCTTTCCTTATGCAAATATTGGGTTATACGTTTTCTGGTTTAAGAAGAAATATAAGTTAGCAAGCCCACTGGTGCAGCAGTAGCATTGTTGCTCACGATACCAGTGACTCAGGTTTTGAACCAAGTCTGGGCCACTGGGGGGATCACTGGGGAGATGAGATTGAGCATTCCGGAGGATACACTTTTTACCCCAGGAAGGAAGGGAGGGTGTGCAGCCCATTTCATTACCACCACCTGAGAAACCACAGATTGTGATGCAGTTTCAGGGGCTTGTGAGGTGCACTTGAAGGGAAAGGCATGCAAGTCAGTGCATCAGACATGCTAGCACCTGATGACAAAAGCAAACTATTGTAGGTGGGATGCTAATGGAGAAAAATACCCCCAGTTGGAGAGATGAAATTACCCACAATCAAATTGGGCTCCTTCCTCCTGACCTCCTGGAAGGCATTAGGTGGACATACATCCTAGAAAGCTGGATTAAGCAGGGAAGACTACCATGGTGCAGAAGGCAGGACCCCACCACAGTAATTAACAGGAAGAGGGGGGCACACTGGTATATCGCTGATGCCCTAAGGTCCCAGAGAACCTTGAGGTCAGGAAGGTCACCCTGGCAGCAGCCAAAAGAGGTTCTGGTTAGAGGAGCCAACAGAGATTAAAACAATTGGAAAAAATCGGCCTGGTGGCACAGAGGGTTGAGGTGCTTCAAGCGCCTTACCTCTTCCATGCCAATGATGCAGGTTTGGGAACGAGCTTGGACCACGGGAGTTGGCCAAGGGGAGGAGGGCTGAGAGAGGATTAAGCAGCGGATTGTCAGCTGTCCTCTCCCAAATTGGGGAGGTAAGGTCTTCCTGACTCTTGGCTGCCACCAAGTGGAGGCTTGGTGGTAGCATCAGGCAAATGTGGGGCTGGTGCTAGGCTAAGTGGGTGGATGGGGTCACCAGTTCCAGAACTCGTGTGCACCTCCATGCACAAGCGCATCCATGTTGCTGAGGCCACAGGATATAAGGGGAGGAAAAAGGGGAAAATGGCAGTTGCAGGCTCCATTTATGTATGTTTCTATTACTGACTGCAGGTCATGCCTGAAAATGAAATGTTAATATTCCAGTGTACCAACCTGTAATTACAAAATAAATGAAATGAGATGAAGCTATGCCTGCCCTCTCCCCATGCTGCTACCAGTTTGCAGAGCCACAAATCTGGATGCTGGGTCTCCATGTGGGGGGAGGACAGCCCTCCCCTTCCTGCATATGGGGCTTGGTAGATCGAGGAGGCAGTTGCTGGGCAAGGGAGATGGGAAGGGGGATGAGACGCTACCTGTGATGCACCTGTAGGATAAAAAAACTTAATGGAAAAAACAAAATTTTTAAAAACAAAAGACAAAATCAATGTTTACAAATGTATTATTTCTCAAGTAGTACCAGCCTTGCCATTATATTGCCTATTTCTTTAAAAAAAATCTTGCTTTTATGTTTTACAGGTTGGGGTTTCTGTGACCTTCATGGTGTTTATAATTATGAGATGTTACATGAAGGGTCTTGCTAACATCTCCTGCAGGGATGAAAGTGGACAGTCTGTGGACTGGTGAGCAAATGTTTTGCTGAATGAAATATTATACTGTAATATATGGAAAATAAAAATAATACCCCCAAAATACATACAAAAATTCCCCTGTAATACACCGCCCAAAACGCAGTAATACCATCGATGGAACTCAATAATACTATCGTTGAGATCTCGTAATACTATCGATTGAAGATCTCAACGATAGTATTATTGCAAACTCACAACAGCGCAAGCGCCACCGGACAACTTCGAGAAGCTTTCACTGATCGGAATGGGCTTTTTACTGTAACTGTCGTGATACAGTAAAAGCCGACTACAGATTCACATCATGTAAGCTGCCTGACTAAAAATGTCTGTGGCAAAAGAACAAAACCTGTCAGAAGAAAGGAAAACTTTTATAAAAGAGCAAGAAAACATAAACACTGCAAAAAACAGCTTCGACCTAGGGCTGCTTCAAAGACACTACCGTGATGTACTCCGACCTCGAGTAACACTCTGTACTAGGTGTCACTGGTTCCACAACAAAAAGAAAAATTACTACTGTTTTGTTTGCAGTTTCATTAACACTGCTTGCTTTTCTTTGTTAAACTGTTCAAAAGTTATCCAAGTTGCCGTAATCATTGGCTGTGAATTACTTCACCACCAACTCGACCCACCATTCCTGACTATTGCAAAGGTAAGAAACTACTATTTTATTTTCCATATATTACAAAATAACAATGCATTCTGGTAATAGTATCTCGATCTGGGTATTCTAAAACCTCTCGAGCTTCGCTCTCGAGGTTTACTGTGCCCCCAGATCCTCTCGATGAATTACTGTCTTGTAATACACCAGACTGCATCTATTATTCTATTTGTATTTACTAAGTATCATAGTATTATAAGAATAAAAATTAATGAAAAGTAAACCATTCATATTCTTGATAATGTTTTTTTTAAAGGCAATTATCCTTATTTTTTTATTTATTTATTGAAATGTTTCACCAAGAAGGCACACTGAACAACAAGTTGCTTGTCTCTCAGTGCAACCTGGGGGAAGGGGAACATGGGGATTGTGTACAGTGAATTTGTACACTGGAGGAGAGAAGAGACAGGGGTGACATGATTGAAACCTTTAAATACATGGAAGGAATAAACAAGACGGGTACAGAGGGGCTGTTCAAAGTAAGGGAGGGCCACCAGGGGCCATGACATGAGACTGGAGCGAGGAAGGTTCAGGAGGGAGATGAGGAGACACTTTTTTACAGAGAGGGTGGTGGCTGGGTGGAATGCGTTACCTGCTGAAGTGGTATGCAGTAGAACAGTGGACTGCTTCAAACGAGGATGGGACAGGACAAGGGGGAGGGTTAATGAAAGGAAAGGGTGGAAGGGAGGGGCAGCTGCAGAATAAGGGTTGCTAGCTGCACATTCAAGCAGACTTGATAGACCTCTAAGCCTTTATCTGCTGGCAAATTTCGTATGTTCGTATATAACAAAGTGACATATTTTTATATAGTGAATTGTATACAGTTAATTGGTGCAAAACGTAAAACATATGTACCATAAAATATACATAGTAATACATACAATAAAAATGCATCAGCTATACAGTGAATAATAAGCAGAAAACTAGCAGTTTGGGGCTTAGGTATATATGGAAAAATACACTTGAGAAAATACATGGCTTGTGATTACGATTGAATGCAAGCGTTAGGTAGGTCTAACTGCATAGGGAATGACTGAGAGGCACTAGCTATTAATATTATGTAAGGCAGGAGTGTAAGGAGAGATTTAGAAAGTGCTAGATTACAAGGTAAAATCTGAGGGACAAGTGATCAAGAAGTGCGGTGAGTTGGGGCAAACATAGAGGTGATTGGTAAAAAGGCAGGAGGAGAGTGGATGAAGGAGGAGAAAAGTGAGAAGAAATGGATGTAAGAAGGGTAGTAATGTCCAGCCCTTGCTGGAGGCGAGTACACAAACCAGGCTGGGGAAGGGGAATGGATGACTACATGGAGGAAATGTAGAAAGGAGGGGGATGCTGGAGAGGTAGGAGAATATGAGTATGGAGAGGTGGGAGGCTTTGCCAGCCTGAACTCTTTCAGGAGGCTGAGAACCCTGCCAGGGGATGAGCAGGCAAAGGAGAAGGAGGGTTTTGAGAATATTATGGGTAGTAAGTGGAGGGAGTGAAAAGGGTAGTAGAGAATGGAGAACACCTCTGGGAGCTAGAACAGGCAGATGTAGGAGAGGGAAGTGGGATTATAGGAGGAGAGAGGACTGCCAGGGCATGTTCCACTGAGCTGGTAGGTACCCTGCCTGCACAAGGTAGAGGAAGATCTCATCAGGAGAGGTAAGGTAGCAGGCAGAGAAGAGATGGGGTAGGTGGGAACGGATGCAGAGATCCCTACGAAAAGATGAGATAAGCATGGGAGAAGGTAGCTTAGAGACCTAATTGTGGGGAGTTGTAGGGGAGGAGTAGAAGGTAGCAGAGGGTAATGTAGATGGTGGGGGGATAGGCTTTCAAGTGCAGAGTACCATGGGGGTAGAGCCCTATTGGGAGAAGGGGGAGGTACAAAGGAGGAAAGGGGATTGCCAGGGTCTGACCCCACCAGGAAGGTGCATACCCTGCCTGCACAAGGCAGAGGTACGCTCACCGGAGGGTGTCAGGTAGGAGGCAGGGGTGGAGTAGTCATAGCAGAGAATGCCCAAGTAGGAGGCAGTTGGGGGGGAGAATTCAAAGAGGAGGGAGGCAGGTAGTAGATGGTGGCAGGGGAGGAGGGAGGGAGGGAGGTGACTGGGAGGGAGTAGGGTTAGGTGGGGGTGAAGGGAATGTTTGAAAGGGAGATTAAGAGGGATGGGGAAGGACAGTAGAGGTAAGGAGAAGGAAGCAGAGTATGGGGGGAAGGCGGAGGACAATTAAGGTGGATTATAACAGGAGCTGTTAGAGAAGATGAAGTTGTGTAAGGCTATGCCAATGGAGCAAGAGGAGGAAGAGTGGCATATGTGAGGTGGGAGGGAGTTCCATGATTTACGGAAGCAATAAGAGAAGGCAGACTGACTGATAAGTGCAGATTGGCGTGGGACCACCAGAGTATGAGTGTCAAAGGACCTGAGAGAGTGGGGAGGTGGGGGGGTTGATAGGAGAGGAGGTATGGCAGGAGCTTCCCCATCCAGTATTTTGAGGTGAATTTGGTGCAGTGTGAGAGGCGTCTGTTTGCTAGCGGGGGGAAAGGACAGGGTTTGATAGAACTCACAGTGATGGGTCCAAGGGGGAGCATTAAGAACAAAATGGCAGAAACAGTTAAAGAGAGTATCCAGTCTGGCTAGGGAGGACTTAGGGGCGGCACCGTAAACTTGATCACAGTAGTCAAAAATTGGGAGTATCATCTTCTGGACAAGTTCACATTTGGCCATAGGAGGGATGCAGATTCAGCGCAGTCTGTTGTAAAATTCCAGTTAACTGAATATACTAAACTGACTTTACATTTTCTCTGGTAGCAGACAGCCTCCAACACAAAAAGATTCTTGTTTTGGCCAAAATATTTGTAAAAAAAAAAAAGAATCATGTCTCTGAAACATGGCCGTATAACAGGGTGCGTGTGCCCCCTAAGTTGTAACAGCTCACTTCCATTTCTTTTCCCCATGGTCACTTAGACGGAGAATAACTGCACTGCTGTGGTTTTTGATTCATGGCTGCCACACTGGGGATGTAATCAGACTTACAACCTGAGGCTGTACCCCTCAAAGCATTTCTTTGATTTAATCCTGCATGTAGCATCAAGCTGTAAATGATGCCATGAAGCATGCTACAAGGCATAGCTGGGGGGGGCGGGGACGGCACATTGATGACTATTAGGATAATGATTATTAAAGCTCAGCTGCAAGTTGGCATTTTTTTTGTTTTCACGTTTAAGATCGTATTGATGTGACTGATGTGGTCTCTGAGCTGAGAAGCTGTCTGGGTGAAACTAATGACTAGATGGTCACAAGCTGGCTTAACCTCAACCCTGGTAAAACAGGGGTCTTGGTGGTCCTTTTTGGTCCTCTTTGGCAGCAGAAAGGGTGATAATGCCAGTTTACTATCTCTGGCACTACACTCATAGCTGAAGTTAGGGTGAGAAGTCTGGGGGGGGGGGTCATTGTGAGTGCGACCTAACTCAGCAACATGACATCAGCAGTAGTCTGCGGTGACTTTTTATTCTGTGGAACATCACCTAGATTAAGCCATATCTAGTGCCAGGTGAGCTGACTATAATTATTAATGCCTTCACGATATCCATACTGGATTATTGCAGTATTCTGTCTTGGAGATCTCATGTGCTGCTTGCAGCTCATCCAGAATGCGATGGCCTGGTTAACAGATGAGACTCTATAGTTACAGCATATCCCACTGGTGCTGCACTAGCTGCTATTCAGTGACATACCTACTCTAAGATAGGCTTACTAACATTCAAGGCCCTATATTGATTGGTCCCTAGCTGCCTACAAAATCTCCTGGCTGCATACACCCATGTTCCAGTTTGAAGGCACTCAAGTGTCATTTGTTTACATTAGTGTACAATAACTTATTATAACGTTGCTGGAAGCTCTGATTATTTTTTATATGACTGATTTATGTTCTTTGGTTGTAAACTGCCCTCAGTCTCATGGATTAGGAGCCATAACAATACAATTGCCTTGCCTTGTGCAAAGTGCTCTTTAAGAAATTAAAATGATACTGAACGTACCACAGTACTGTATTTTTGTGCTCTGTCTCTGCCCAGGTTTGATTCAATGGTTGTGTCCTTCCTTCACTGGGGTACCTAATCATCTGTGATTCAATTGGTGATTCTTTCTGTCCAGGCGTCTGCTCAGGTTTTAATTCACAAAATGGGTATCTCCTTATCGTGGGTACCCAAAGCATTTGAGTTACCGGTTAGTAGGCTCTCCCTATTTAGTCCTTTGCCCAGGTTTAATTTCAATAACTGTGTGCCTCCTTGTCAGGATTACCCCAACTCTAATTTGTGGGCTCTTCCTGTTCAAACCACTACCCAAATTTAATTAAATAATTGTGTGCCTCCTCAAATGGGGTGCCTAATCATCTGTAATTCAAATGGTGCGTCCCCCTGTCCAGTTATCTGCCCAGGTTGTAATTCAACAGCTGGGTACTTCCTTATCTTGGTACTCAAACATTTTAGTTACCAATTGGTGAGCTCTCCCAGTTCAGTACTCTAACCAGGTTTAATTAAAAAACTCTGTGCCTCTTTGTCTGGGATTCCTTAATATTTGTAATTCACTTGGTGATTATCCCTGTCCAATCCTCTGCCTAAGTTTGATTCACTAGTTTAATACCTCCACATCTGGGTCATCTGTTTACTCCTGTATCACTAGGTGCCTCTTTTATCATAGTATTATTGGTAACTATTGTACCACCTCTCCTGGAGTTTCCAAATTATACTAACATTGCCAAGAGGACCTCACTGTCTAGATCCCTTTATCTCATCACCATACATTTTTCATCCCCATCTCTAGCTTTTATTTCTCCACCTTTCCCAACCTACAGTTTTCTCATTCCCCCCTTCCCTCCTTTTTAACCGCCTTCTCCTCTTTCTACTCTCTAGTCCCCCTCCTCCCCTCTGCTTTTATTATTCTTCATGTCCATGCCAGCATCCTACCCTCCTCCTGTATCCACATGGAAGGGCTAAACTACCATGTATTTCATTTTACTTCTGCTCTCTTACTTTGCAGGCATTGCAAATTATTTATTCTGCTTCTTCTGTTCATTCTCCTTCTCCTCCTTGCTGGGGATGTTGAGTCTAACCTGGTCCCAACTCTCTGTTTGCCTCCTTCACCTCTCCCTGAAGGTTTATGGATATGCTATCTAAACTCACAATAACCTTTTTCCAAAACTCAACCAGGTCAGGATTTGGACCCTACAGCACCAGCCTGACATCCTGGTCATTACAAAATTCTAGCTGTCCTCCAGAGTCAATGATGGTGATGTTGCCATTCCTTACCATGTGCTCCAGAGGTAAGACCATGTTAAATGTGGAGACAGTGTTGCCCTTTATTTTAATCTCGGTATCCCTTGTGATGTGGTCTGCAGGTCTGCTGTCTCTTCATGTTATGAACTACTCTTGTGTTGGCTTCCTTTCTGCCTCTCACGTCTTATATTTGTTGGTGGCATATATGTCTATCCTAAATGTAAAACTGATTCCATCGCAACTTCCGTTCTCTCTCTTTCTTCCTTCACCTCCTTTGATGAACTCCTGATTCTAAGGAACTTCAACCCTGATTGGCTCTCTCCCTCCTCACTGTCCATACAACTGAGGTCCTAAATCTTACTTGGCTCATTACTGAGCCCACCCATCTTAAACACTGAACCCCCAATCACTCATTGCTAGACTGGGTTCTCTCTTCCCATCCCCATCACTGTATCTTTGGAAGATTCAGCATCCCAGTCACTCCGCCCTGAAGTTCATTTGTGATGAAGCAAGCAGGTCTCTCAACCTTGCTGCTCTTCTTGATGAATTTGACTGTACAAGTACAAGTACAAATTGTTATTAAATGTTTGACTATAAGTCTGTACTTAAAACAAAATCCAGCTTAAAAGGAAGAAATGTTTACAGATTTTACAGTAAAAACTAACAGACCATTAACAAGTACATTCAGTAAACTTTCTATTTCTAAAATTGTGCAAGCACAGCTGATATTTCCATCTTAATTCTCTTAATTCTGCATATTTTAACAATTTAAATGCATCTAAGTCCAGTTTATATCACAAATGAATAGTTGCTAAGAAACCACATAGCTTGGATAACATTTTAGGGTTACTATATGAAAGTAATATTTGTACGATTGTATCGGGGAATCGAGATCCCGAAGAATTGGGCCTAACCATTCTGGTCTTCTTTGTTTGTACAACGGACACAAGAGCAGCAAATGCTTCAAGTCATCCTGCACTTTATTATTGCATTTACAATAAGGACAAGTAAAACCCGATCTGTCCTGTTTAAATAAGATATTTGCATTATAAATCTCAAATCGGTATTGAGTCAGTAATCTCCTCTGATTATAATCTGAAATGACCTGTAAGTAAGGTTCAAACTCACAATCTGTTTTAAATATTTTGTACCATCTGGCCCGATCACGTGGTGCAGAGCATGAGATAGTCGCTCCTCTCAGAGCTCCCTCCTCCCAAGCGTTATTTTGGCTTTTTTTCCTACCCCACACAGCTCCATTCGACCAGAAAAAGGCATCGGAACTTTTTATCTGTCATCCGGAGGACGGAGATGGACGCGGAGATTAAAGATGCCTTACTTAGCCACACGCCCCACGACTCCCGAGAAGGCCCCTAAGAAAGCCAGGGCCTCGGGTACTCTTCTGCCAACCTCGCAGGCTTTCGGTACGTCCAAAGGGGAACCACTCACACTAGCCAGCTTTCTTAAAGAGTTTCAACCCTTCAGGGACGAGATGAAAGAGCTGGCTAATGAGGTGAAAGGGGTCTCTCGTGCCGTTGAGGAGTTAGCTCGTCGCACCACAGATGTGGAGGCCCGCGTCAGCTCGGTCGAGTGTAAGCAGGATGGACTGGCCCCTGAAATATCCCTACTGAGGCAGCGGATATTAAAGCTGGAAAATAAGGTCGAGGACCTTGAAGGCCGGAGTCGCCGCAACAATGTGGTTGTAATTGGCCTCCCGGAGAAGGAAGAAGGGACGGAACTGGTTAAATTCGCCCAACGTCTTGTCCAGAAGATCGCTGGTCCCTCGCCATTTGGGCAAGCTTATGTGATTGAAAGGGCCCATCGGGCGTTGAAGGCTATGCCCCTGAATGGAGCCCCGCCATGGCCCTTCATCTTTAAGTTCTTGAACTTCTTGGAGCGGCAGCATTTTTTGAACAAAGCAAGGGACCTGAAGGAACTGACCTGGGAGGGCACTGGGCTGCGGGTGGCTCAAGATCTCCCCCTTTCTATCCGCCAAAAGAGAGCGTCTTTCCACCCGGCAGTCTCCAAGTTAATCGCTGCAAATGTGCGCTTCCGAGTGAGATATCCTGCTCGACTTCAAGTTATGGTGAAGGGGTCCTGGCAGAGCTTTGATAATCCGGAGACCGTGCTCCCATTGTTAAAACAGGTTTTCCCGGACTTGTTCAGGGACTCATGAAGGTAGTACCTGAAGTTGGAGAAGCCCGGTTATGCTTAGAGGATATACTGACATGGAAAGCAATTTGAGCCTTACTTTGGTTTCGGAGTACGGGAGTCCCGGTCGCTTTGGAATTGATGGCCCTGGTCTCAGTGTGTCTCTGGATGCCACCCGTTCCTTGCGATAGCCAACCCCCCCTACTGGTTTCTGGTTGGCTCCCCCCTTTTTTTTTATCCCCCTAACAAGAAGTGTGACAATTCGACCAGTGCCAGCGCATGTTTGTTTATTTTCCCCAATGGTCTGAGACTTCTCGGGGCATAGTTTTACATTATAGAGACCTTTATGTTTTACAGACTTGAACTACAGTGGCTGGCATAATGACTGTTAGTGTGGGGAATGTTCTTTCATGAACTTGTTCAGACATTTGTTCTGGGGGGAATTTTGTGGGCCAGTTTGTGTAGGGCCAAGTTGTATCAATACATTATAAGTCCATTTAGCTATGGTATGTATATAATTGATAATGGGGGGGTCCTTTTTTCTATCCTTTCTATGTCTGTCCCTAAGTAGTTATATAGTTGTGTTTGGGGCTTTTGGGATGGCTTAGACCTAATGTTATAGGTAGAAGGGTATGGAATGGGAAGGGTAACCCTGTTCCAGACTATTACGGGGTAAATTTGGTTATTTATGATCTAGTCTGGTTGGGAGGGGCGGGGGGATGGAGTGTGTCATGGTGCTGGAACCACGTTCATTGGCAGCTCGGGTGGGTTTGGGGTGGAGGGGTTGTTGGGGATTTGGGGTTATTAGTGTAATGGGTTATTTGGAGGTTATGGGATTCGGGTGGGGGAAGGGACCCTTAGCACAGCACCCTTTATTTCTCTCTAGGTCTTTGTTTATGGTACTGGAGTTTCAACAATTTAAGTCTTCCGATTTAGTTAGCGTGTGGCTAGGCGTCTAAATGTAGTGACTTGGAATGTACATGGGCTTCGCCATAGAGCAAAGCAATATAAGGTTTTAAAGCACCTGGGCTATGTACAAGCAGATATCATATTCCTGCAAGAGACTCATTTATTGAAGGCGGAGAGTAATCAGTTATGCAGACTGCAAATGGGTCAGAATTTTGCCGCTGAAGGTAATTCTCATAGTAAAGGGGTGATGATACTGATACACAAATCTATTCCATTTCACCCGATTCAGGTGTTGGAGGATAGTTGTGGGAGGTATATTTTGTTAGGGTAACTTACATGCTCAAGAGATTATCTTGGCCTCTATCTACGGCCCCAATTCTGATAGTCCAACTTTTTGTCCAAATCATGGAGTTACTTTTCCTTGGGGCAATCTCCCTATAGTAGTGGGAGGCTACCTGAATCTGGTTATGGATCCGTCTCTGGACAGATCTTCTCCTACTAAAAGAGGGCTCACCCGGGCAAAAAGCTGTTAGGGAGATGATGGATGGATTGGGTCTCATGTGTGGAGAGTGTTCCACCTAATGTACGTGATTTTACTTTTACTCACAGGTGCACAACACCCAGTCCAGAATCGACTATGTACTAGTCTCAACAAGCTTCTAGCTGGGGTGTTAGACTCTAGTATAGTATCCGGGCCGCTGTCGGACCACTTTAGTTAGGTGCCTTTAACTTTTTCTCTCTTCCCAAACCAGGGAGTAGGTGGAAAGTGAATAACCAAATACTAAAAGACCCTAAGATGGTTGAGTACATTTCGTCCCAAATAAGCGAATTTATATCCTTCAATCAGGGGTCCACCAATAGGCCAGATATAGAATGGGGAGCTTTTAAGGTCTTTATTCATGGTATTCTGATTGGGCTCGCATCCCGTAGGAAGAAGGAGAGGCTAAATCACATTTCTGAGCTACTTATTAAGATTCGTGATAAGGAGCGAGGACTTTCTGTCTGTTCCTCGGACGCCTACAGACAGGAACTAACCCTGTTAAGGGACTCATATCTCAAGATATTAAGTGAGAAAACTGAGTGGGCATTTATAAGGACCAAAGCTAGATTCACAGATCAAGGAGAAAAGGCCGGCCGCCTATTAGCTAGGAGAATCAAACAGTTACAGTCCTCTAGATGGTGTCGCCATCCGCATCATGAAGGGGTCAAATCAAGACATCCCCGAAGGTATTTTGGGGAATTTGTTGATTACTTTAAAGGGATTTATGGGCCTATGAAGGACCCTCTGTCGGATGAGAAAATTAACCACTTTCTAGGGGAGTTAAAATTTCCCTCTTTAGATGAAACGGATCAACTCCAACTCCTGGCCCCTATATCGGCAGACGAAATAGATCAGGTCATTAAGTCCCTTCCTTTAGATAGAACGCCGGGTCCAGACGGTCTTTCTGCTAACTTTTTCAAGACTTTTTCAAAGGAATTAATCCCTTTTCTGCTAAGGCTCTTCCAATGTATTTTGGATGGTGAGGCCTCTGATCATACTCTTTTCGAAGCTTTAATTGTACTTCTACCTAAGCCGGGGAAGCCGCTTGACTCGGTCGCCAATTATAGGCCTATATCCCTCCTAAACCAGGATATTAAAATTCTCACTAAATTGTTGGCTGATAGAATCAGCAGAGTTCTTCCCGGCCTAATTGGAGCTGAGCAGGTGGGCTTTATGAAAGGTAGGTCTTCCACCGATCATTTTCGAGTCTTGGCCCATTCTTCTCGGCCTCCAGGGATTCCGATCAACCTAGGGTCATGGTCTCTGGATGCAGAAGGCCTTTGACAGGGTTTATAATTATTTTCTCATGAAGGTCATGGATTGTTTTGGTTTCCCTCAACAATTCTCAGGTTGGATTAAAAATATTTGTAAGTTTCCATCAGCTAGAATTACATGTAACGGTGCAACCTCAGCGCCATTCAGGCTTTTTTTAGGCACTAGGCAAGGTTGCCCCCTTTCCCCGCTCCTTTTTAATTTATATATTGAACCGCTCATTATGCGGATTAAACAGGAGCAACAGATCCAGGGTATCCAGATATGGGGACATACCTTTAAGGTGCTGGCATACGCGGATGACCTGCTCCTACTTGTTTCCCATCCTTCCTCTTCTATTCCAAGTTTATTGGATATTATAGATAGATTTGGTAGTATTGCCAACTACCGGCTTAACATTAACAAATCAGTGGTTTCCCCTCTAAATTTTAGGACATACGCGCACGATATCGCCCCCTTTGGTCTAACTTGGAGTGCCGAGTCTATCAGATACCTCAGCCTTACCCTTACTAGGGATACTTCACGTTTGGTGCAGCAAAACTTAGAACTGGTGTTACATGATGTTGAGGCTGACCTGTGGAGATGGGCGATTATCCCCTTGTCTATTTGGGGTAGGATTAATTTGATTAAAATGAATGTTTTTCGCCGCCTATTTTACCCCATTAATATGTTAAGTATATGGCTTCCATTGAAATCGTTTAAGAGAGTGCATAAAATGGTATCTGATTTTATTTGGAACTACAAGAAGCCTAGATTATCGTATTTTAAATTGTCTGCCATCAAATCGTCTGGTGGTCTGAGACTTCCCCATTTTGCGCTATATTACTGGGCCTGTCATGCATCTAAATATCTCTGCTGGGCTAAGGGCATAGATGAGGCACAACTTAACACTTACATACCATTATGGTTAAATTTAGAAATCTCCCGAATTGTGGGTTCTGGTCTTAAACCGAGGGCCCTGTTATATTGTTCGTTGAAAGCTCTCCCATCTGTACTGCGCAGTTCCCCTATTGGGACCTCAATTAGAGTACATACACAATTATGCTCCTTCCTCAAATACGCTCACATCGGGGACCCGGCTCAACCACTACTGGGTAATCCAAATTTTTCAATAGACGGTAAGCCTATTAAAGATTCTTGGTTGCCACCTTTGGGGAAGGTGTCGGTCAAAGACCTATTTGACGAGGGGGGGTAAAGTACTCACCTCTATTGAAATTTTGAATAAGTTCCAAATTTCCCAACGTCTAATTTTTAGACTATTTCAACTCCGCCACCTACTGGTGGGGAAATTAGACAGTGTTACAAGGGGAAGTGGCTTATACGACTTTGAGGAGGCTTTGACCCCTCTGGTTGGAAAACCTCATGCTATATCGGCCGTCTATAATAACCTGATTAGATGGTTACACCAACCACCCTCGCTCCTAAAAGATATTGGTTCCTGCGGTTTCCTGAGCATGATTTCGATTGGGCGACATCTGGGGGCCTGTCACAAATTTTGTTGCAGGATAGACTTAGATTAATGCAATTTAAACTCTTACACAATTGCTATTATTCCCCTGTGCAGCTAGTGGATCGGGGCCTGATTGCTTCCGTTTCTTGCTTTAGGTGTTGGCAAGGGGTGGGGGATCTGCTTCATATTTTTTGGCACTGCCCGAAAGTGACAGTCTTATGGGAGGCTATTAAAAGAAATCTTGACCCTTTGCTGGGTCTGGACAGTTTATTCACCCGGAGATCTGTATCCTAGGGGACATGTCCCAGGTGGATGTTCGAATAGGAAATACCACATGGGGCTGATATCGGCCTCAGTTAAAAAGTAGTGTTGAGGCATTGGAAGGACACTACAGAAATTTCTATGCATAGTGGCTGCAAGAACTTTAGCCAATCTTAGAACAGACAGAACCATAGCTAGTTTGCAACATAAACTCCATAAATTTAACAGTATCTGGGGTTCTCTATACACCTTTTTTTCTGCTTCTCTATGATTCACTATGTGACTTCCAGTTAGTCTATACCTTGTGCTGTGCTTGGGGAGAGGGGGGTAGGGGGGATGGGACTGGGACTGCATCCTGTTGGTTTTTTCTCATTAATGGTATGGTTTTTTTTCTGTCAATTTCTTTTTCTCGTTGGATGCTGTCCTTTTTTGGTGTAAAATCTTTAATAAAAGTTGAACTGAAAAAAAATATGTATTTTGTACCATCTATAATTTTTAAGTGAAAGAATACATTTATGTCTGATTTTCCAGAATAATATTTTATTTTGGTTTGGATGACTTCATAGATTTCCTCTTTCTGAGAGAACAGGACTCAGCTTTAAAGGAAACACACAATACCTTATAATTTCCAAATAAGGATATGTGAAGCCCTTGGAAGAATAAATAATTTGTTCTTTAAGACAATGACTGGAAAGGCATGATTCTTTTAAGAGGATTGAAAGCAGAAATTAAATTTGTTTTTCTGTGATCATGTATTGGTATTTAACCCAATTCTGCTATCAATACTGCTGCAGGAATGAATTAAGGGACCATTAGTACATAACGATAACATTTTGTTTATCAGTTTTTTGAGATTCTTATACTGAAAGTAATTTGACAATATATACTGGTCTCCCCTCTCTGTGTTCACATGAACAAGATTCTCTCTCTAATTTCTAATCCAAAGTCACAGTGGTCTGGGACAAGCATGCCCCATTCTACCACTCTTGGCTCTTGGGGTTCCACCTACCCTGGATTTCAGCAGAATTCATTGATTTGTGTAAAGCTCATGACTCAACCTGGCTTTTCCACAAAGCGATCAACTCTCCCTCTGATCTGAGACATTACAAACAGCCCAGAAACACCTGCACCAAAGCCATCAGAGAATTTAAATCATGCTTACTTCTTTGTAAGTGCCCAGACAAACCATAACTCCCAGAATAAGTTCTGGAAAGTCATCCACTCCCTTTTTTGATTCCCCCCCCCACACACAATCTACCATACGTAGCCAAATTTCTGATGTTTCTCATATTTCTGACCCTGGGTCAGTGGCAGTTGTGTTCAATACATTTCTCACTTCCTGTGTTGCTTCTATTCTTCCCCCTTCACCC
Organism: Neoceratodus forsteri; assembly: GCA_016271365.2. NCBI lineage: Eukaryota > Metazoa > Chordata > Ceratodontiformes > Ceratodontidae > Neoceratodus > Neoceratodus forsteri. The sequence continues at coordinate 629,215,927 of CM028136.1, forward strand.
TCGGTCCTCCTCACTTCACCTCATCTTCCTCTTCAACTGTCATCTCTCTCCTTGCTTTCTCCCTCTTCTCTGTCACACACTCTGACACATTTTGTACTATTTTGAGATTAAGTCCCTTCAAGGCTCATAGTCCCCATGGTCTTCTCAACCCTAAACTGTTTTTCCTCTCTGCTCTGGCAATTGCTTCTCATCTCTTTATTCTTCTCAGTCTCTCTTTTGCTGCTGGTACAGTTCCTCCACTTTAGAAGCAGTCCAAGGTTCTCTCTTTGCTTAAAGTAAGGGACCTGGTCTCAACTGGGAACTACTGCCACATCTGTCTTCTTTCTACCAACCCTGTATTGCAGGAACATTTTGTTTTCTCCCAGCTCTCTTCCTTCCTGCTTCCTCAAACTTCCTCTCTCAGTTCCAGTCTGGTTTCCAGAAATACCACTCTACTGTTTCTTCCCTAATTAGGGTCACTGACTCCATCCTTATAAGACTGGACCAGGGTCATATCATCTCAGCCATCTTTTTTGACCTCATCAAGGCCTTTGATTCTGTTTACCACCCCTCTCCTGTTAGACTGGCTGAGACTTGTGGACCTCTCTGCCCCAGCAGTGAACTGGTTCCACTCCAACCTTGCTCACCATTGCCAGTCAGTTCACTGGCCCAGTGGATAACTAAGTATGTAGGATGTTTGCACAACATGGTAGTGCCTGTGTTAGTATAGAAGAGGATGTGGTTGGATGCAAGTGACCTTTAGCATTCTCTGTTCCAGAGGAGCTATCACCTTTTTGGGGCACGATGACACTGAACCCTCTTGAGGAGGGTTCCACCATAGAGGTATTGCAGGAGAAAGGTTCATTGGCTGAAGGTACAATAGGCAAGATGCCCACATGAAGAGATGCAAGTCACCTGAGGAGAAGGAGATGGATGGTGGAAACAACAAAACAAGCATTCAGAGGATGCCTGGAAATGGCCACACTCTTATAGTGCTCGGTGGGGGGTGTAGTGAGGTCACCCATTACCCCATCGAACCTCAGGTAAATCTGCCATTTCACTGGTCCAGTGGACACCTAGATGCATTGTATGCTTCTGCAACATGGTAGTGTTTGTGCTACTATGGAAGAGGACATGGTTAGGTGTGTATGGCATTTTGCACTCTCTCTTCCAGAGGAACAACCACTTTTTCAAGGTGCAAGGATACTGAACCATCTTAAGGAGGGTCTACTCCTAGAGGTGCCACAGGAGTGAAGTCCTCTGGATGAAGGCACTGTATGGATGTTGTCCAAAAACTCAGAGCTGAAGGTATAGAAAACCATTTGGGATATTATTCTGCTGTAGCGTGAGTGAAGGTCACAGCTGTACCAAAGAGAGAAGCCACAATGTGAATCCAAACTCCACCAGTGGACGAACTACAAATTCAAACTATCTATCCACTATTTATGACCTTAAGCACACAGGAAAGGAATAACCCCCTATGTAGGAAACCTTTGAGAATCCAAGGCTTTAGACAACCATCCCTCCAGGCAGCACAATTGTCTCTTAGGTCTCAGTTTAATAGAAAACACTGAAAACTGGCTTTGGAGAGGAAAATTGTGTGATTGAGGTAGGGACAGAGGATTGGCATACTTTGGAGGAAATAGGAACTTGCTCCATTCACCTTATTGAATGATCATCCTCGAAGGTGTCATCAAGCTGATATCTTATGACTAAAGGAACCCAGAGAGAAAGCTGCACCTTTGGGGGAAGCAAGTTTGGCTCGCATAATAAGGAAGATTAGCCTGCTATGAGGAGCTGAGCTCTGCTATGGAGGATGCCGAACCTATGCACCCATAGGAAGTCTATACCTAAGTAAGTGTCACAGAGTTGCAGTTGTATGACTAACAGAGCCCTAAACACTGGAGGCCCCACCCCATGATTAGGGAGCAAGGTCCCAGTAAAGGATGGGGTATGGGTAGATAATGGGCACAAGCATAGCAGGTGCAGTGGATAAATCAGTGCCCAGTAAAAGAGCTGCCCAAACATCTCCTTAGCTTGACAGATTGAGGGTGTCACAGAGTTACATTTACGTGACTGAAGGAACCCTTAGAGAGGGTTATATCTCTACAATATGTTATTTCTGTGGCTCCCCTCTGGAGGACGTTCTTTCTTTAAATGCCTTGGCCTGTTGCTTGACTGGAACCTTGATTTCTACCTGCATATCGACACCTTCCACAAGAGGTTACATTCCAGACTTGGAGACCTATATCATAATAAGGCTTGCTTATCACCACTGGTCTTCCGTGAGATTGTTTGTACAATGATCTTGCTGATGTTTGACTATGCAGATGTGATCTATGGGTCTGCTTCCAACACCTCTCTAGCCAGGCTGGGCCCCATCTTCCACTCCTTCTGCTGCTCTACTTCAAACTCCCCTCCATACACTCATCACTGTCTTCTCTACCAATCCATTTCCTTGCCATCTTTGGATTACCATCATCTGCTTCATTGAGCATCGTTTCTGTCCAAATTCTGGTTCTACGCTCTTCCTCACTATCTCAGTCATCTTCTATCTCCTCTGCCTCCTTCCAGCTACTCCATCTGTTCCTTCAGTTCCCATAGCCTCTCTGTTCCTTCCCGCTGCATTTCCTCTGGCTGCGCTGCTTTCTCATTCTGGCTCCCTGCTGTCTGGAATACATTTGTTGTCTCTCTTTGACTTCCCCCTTCTATCTATCTGTTAAGTCCACACTGCTAAGCTTATTTCACCTTCCTGTTTCTGCTTCTAGTCTGCCCTGTCCCTCTCTGTCATCTCTCCTTTGTGTCCCTGGGCCCACTCGTTGAAATTTAACTGGTCTCATAACATGCCTTTTGACCCTATACTATTTCTGTATATAATAGTATGCTCTAGGGCAGCACTGCTGTATGGTCTCTTGTTAATTTTACCTACTGGATTCTAGTATATATCATTCATGGTTGTGATATTTATGCTTGGCTTTACTGTACTTAATTAATTGTTCATTGCTACTTTGTACCCCTTATTCTCCTCTCCTGGGTTTCACCCTGCACACCAATTTTCAAATAAATAAAATGAATGAAATTGTGTCCATCCTTCTGCTTTCCTGGCTCTCAGCAATGCATCAGTTCATAGGAGTAGCATGATATCACTTGAGTTTTCTTCCTGTGAACATGCAGCATATGGAAGCCTGTGAAGGATTAAAAGAATGAATAATAATTAATAAATGTATTTATATTTTAGTAGCATATGATCAGTAGGTTTGAGACATTTTTCAGGAACATACTGAATTGAAAAGTTACACAATCGATACAAGAAATGCAAGTATTAAAACAGAGCTAATACAATAAATCTACAATAAAATCACAATAAAAAGAAATCCATTTAAGGACAGCTGCTTTAAATTGGGTATAGTTGGGTAACTGGCACTATTTAGTGGGTAATTAATTCAAAGAGGGAGCTGACCTGGTATTTAAATGGTGGCCAGAAAAAAAAAAGGCTGCATAAGATATAAAATGTTCTTTTTTGGGGGGGGAGGGGGCACAGGGCAGAAAAGCAGTCCAACAGTATAAAAGGATAAGTTGAAAAAAAACTAGTTTGCACTGTTTGAAAGTTGAAAAAATTAGTTTGCACTGTTTGAAACAGTTGAAAAAAAACTAGTTTGCACTGTTCTTGATCGTGCTGCCAGCCTTGAGCAGCCAGCTCTACCAATGTGGATTATACTGACACCCCTTTCCCGTACTCAGTCATAAACATAACAAACAAAACTTAATTAGGTGTGCAAGTGCAAGCAACATTTATTACAAGAGTGTACACTAACCACAGTGCTTCACTTCAAACTGAAACTTTGTCAGAAGGCGGAGCTATAGGAACAGTAACTGCCTGCCTTAAATACAGAGTCAGTTATTTGACTAGTCAAACAAACAAAATAGAGCATCCATTAATACTGTTGTGTCAAAAGGAACACCACATGAGAAAATGGCTCCACCTAAACTGAATAAGTGATTGTAGGTATCAATCTCAACCTGGGGGGCACAAGGAAAATCACAAAGTTGTTAAGAGCAGCTAGGTATAACTGTACCAATTATTCTAAACAAATATCTATTTGCCTTATCAAGAAAAAAGGGGGAGGAAAAAGTTCCTATTCTTTATAATTATCCCACTCACTCTGTTTAAAGAAATGTATCTTAATATTATACATTAATAATAATAATAATATATTAAAGTTACCCTGTGTCCAAAAGGTAAACACTTTACCCAAAAAAAGTTTTGGAGCTCAAAAGAAGTATAATAAATGCCAAACATATAGTAGCTTCTAAAGAAGGTTGCTCAAAATGGCACCGTCTCCTCATCTACTGCACTTCAAACTTGTGGTAACAGGCTTACAAACGTGTCTAACATTAAATCATATTTTAAGCAAATACTCAGTAAAAAGGCATACAACTGTTTCTTAACACAACAATACAGTGCTAAATAATCAGAAATAGTGATTATAGAAAAATGTGCTATCAAAGCCACTAAAGATAAAAGCCTTAATTAATTGATTACTATTCTGATCCAATGAATCTAATTCCATTTAGCTTACTGTATAAGCTAACATATTCATAAATATTAAATTAAAATATATTAAAAATTATAAATCTAATATCAGGAACTACCAGACAATAATATTTTATAAATTATCAGTGAACCATCTTGAATTACAGAGAAGCATGGATTTTGCTCTTCTTTTTTCTCAGTTCATTGGAATAAGAACCTGGGAAGTAAACAGGACTGTTTATATGAATCCCAAGTGACACAAAGCAGAAGAAAGGAAACCCTGAATGATAAGCAACATTTGTAACCAAATGAAAAATGCTAAAATAAAAATGTAACACATTTAAAGTAAGAATCAATAGCCAAATAAAAATAAAATGATAACGTATAAAGTATAACTCCATATATTACAATAAACCAAGAATTCTAAATTTCACAGGTACAGATACAGAGTGGGGGACCAATAGGAATGAATGGTGTAAAATCTACTTCTTCATTCAGACTCTGAATAGCCAGGTTGTGTAAGTGAAAAATCAGCCTGAACCCTTTCTGCAGCAGGATCTGAACATGATTACTCATTTGTTCCTGAGGGTCGCAAAGTCCATAACCCCATGATCTTCAGTCCTTTTGGGTCACCTCCAAAGAGAAATAGTGGAAAAAAAGGAAGATGAGGTGGAACTGTTATGCTATTGGAGGGAAGTATGTTAAGTAGGTTAATAGAGGAGGATGGTCAAAAGGCAGCCATCCTAAATGACTACTTTTGCTCTGTTTTCACCAGGGAGGATAATACCAGGGAGTGGCATCAAAGTGACCACTAAAGAGTTCTGGTGATGAGGCAGCAAGTATTCACCAGTGCAAGGGTCTGGAATGAGCTAGCAGCTCTTAAGACAGATAAGGCCCAAGGACTGGACTAGATGCATCTGAGGGTGCTCAGAAAGCTAGAAGCAGAACTGGTTGAACCTCTGATAGGGCTATTCAACAGCTTGCTACAGTCAGGGGTAGTTCTGAAGGACTGTAGGTTTGTGATCGTGGTTCTGCTCCACAAGGTGGGGGAGAGGAAGCAAGCTGTCAGTCTTAATTCAGTGGTAGATAAAATGAAGAAGTCACTAGTCAAAGAGGACCTTGTGGACTACCTGGAGAGCAATGGCACTATGATAGTAGGCAGCATGGGTCTGTGGAAGGAAGGTCTTGTCAGAAGAACATAATTGTTTTCTTTGACTGGATGACAAAGACTGGATCAGGGCCACACTGTGGATCTAGTCAATTTTGATTTCAGCAAAGCCTTCAACTCAGTGCCTTACAGGTGTTTGCTGAAAAAGATAGAGGATCTGCTGGTGGCAAGGGATACAGCAAGATAGGTAGGAAATTAGCTGAGAAGGAGGCAGCAAAGGGCCATGGTAAATGGGGTCAAATCAGAAGACACGGAGGTCACTAGTGGGGTGTCACAGGCATCTGTCTTAGGCCCAGTCCTCTTCAAATGTTCATCAGTGATATTGCAGAAGGAATCCAGGGCAGATTGCGTCTCTTTGCAGATGACACATAGCTCTGTGGGAGGGTGGACAGCAACAAGGGAATCTGGGAAATGCGGAGTGACCTGCATAGACTGGAGAGGTGTTCTAAGGTCTGGCAGTTGAAGTTCAATGCTAAAAAGTGCGAAGTGTTGCACCTAGGGAGCAAGAACCCCAAGACAGAGTACTGTATGGGACAGGTTAAGCTGAGCACTACGACTAAGGAAAGGGACCTAGGAGTCATCATTAGTGACACCCTCAAACAAACAAGTCAATGAAATAAGGCCATTAGTAAGGCAAGTAGGATGTTTGGATGTATCGGGAAGGGTACAGACAGTAGAAGAGAAGTGGTAATAATACCTCTTTAAAGGTCAATGGTAAGGCTGCATCAGGAGTACTGCACCCAGTTCTGGAGTCCTTACCTACAGAAGGAAAAGGACAGGCTAGAGGCGATACAATGAAGAGTGACCAGGATGATGCAGGGCCAGCAGGGCAGATCTTATGGAAAGCAGATAAAGGTGCTAAACATGTGCTCACTTTAGACCAGATGGGAGAGGAGTGATATGACAGAGGCCTTGAAATTCCTGAAAAAAACAAATAAGGTGAACTGTCAGGACTTGTTTAGTATAACCACAAATTCGAGGTATGGGGGCAGGCGTGGAAACTGAAAGGGGAAGGTTTAAGAGAGATCTGAGGAAGTATTACATTACTGAAAACATGGTGGAACCTTAGAACAAAATTGAAGAGGTGGCTCAGGACTCCTACTGATGGAGTTGAATTATCAAGAGCACTGCAAAGTCGAAAAAGTTGAGACGACGGCTCTACATCAAAAAACTTAGTCTTGTTCCAGTGTTAGGATATGACAAAAAACCTTTTTTTTAAACTTTTGTTACAGTGCTGCAAAATTCATAGCACCCTCTGAACACATAAGCCAACATTTCATGTCACTCTGATGCTTTCTCAAGACCAGACCTTGAGAAAGCATCAGAGTGAGTTGAAATGTCAACCTCCATGTTGATGGGATGCTGGAATTTTAGCAATGCTGTAATAAAAGTTTTAAACGTTTTTTTTTTATGTCTTAACACTGGAACAAGTCTGCATTTCTTGATGTAAAGCCATCATCTCAATTTTTTTAACTTTGTAGGAACATTGGAACAGTCTGCCAGTTGAGGTGGTATGAGCCCAAACCATTAATTGTTTCAATCAGAGTTGGGACAGAGTGAAGGCTACTGTGGCTACTAAGGTGATAGCACTAAGGCACAGATTAGGAGGGAGGAAGGGTGGGCTAGTGCCTTGAATGACAGTTAGGTCCAAGGGTTTTTTATGACGACATTGTCTGCGCTTCTCTGCTTCTAGTTTCAGGATGACTTGCCCAGGACTTTGCTTGTAGTATAGGAAAATAAAAGCACTAAGTTTGAAAAAGGGAAAAAGGTTTATGAACAGTTTTTATTTGCAACTAATCTCCCTCAGCTTATTAAATACAGCTTTCTTAAAGTAGTGTGTCCAGGTCATTTTTCTTTGAGAAGTCGCTTACCCCACCACCTTAAATTCAGTCCTGCTATGGACACTGTCACACCCTGGCCCCAATGTTTACTATTCTGTCCACATCATCCTCACTACTCAGTAACTGTTTAGGAACCATATTCCCTCTTGTCCTACATCCAATGTGCTGCAGAAGGAAGCAGGCCTTCATGACTGAGAATAAATCCTTCCCTTTTTCCCTTGGGCAGTTTTCCTTCTCTCAGTCAATGTTAGTTAGTGTAGGTAGGTTGACATCACCATGAGACCCCAGTGCCCCACTGTTGTTGCTTTTTAATTTTACTTGGCAATTCCAAATCATGCTGTGTTCTACTAGCTGGCAATCTTTAACATTCCCAGAGTTGTCATGTTGCTGTCTGTGAAACCTTATTTCAGCTATAGGATTTCTGCAGAGCTCCTATCCCTCCTAACTCACTTTTCCCCACTTGGTTCAGTTTATTCCTTGACATGTAAAAACCCTACCACTCCTCTAATCTATCCATCCTGAAGAGTCTGCATCCTTCTACCCTTGCAAACTCAATCCATAAGTCACTCTGTATTGCTGCTTGCCTTAAGCAGCTCATCCATCTTGTTAGGTAGGCCCTGCAGTGGACGGTAATGCTAGAATTATGAAAGGAGGTACTGGAAGCCAAGATAGCAGTAGAAGCTGCAGACAACAGCAAAGTCTTCTTTCGGTACATCAATGGAAGGAGTAGGGTCCAGTAGTTTACTGCACCACTGTAAACAGGGAATGGGGGAGGGACCAATGAGAGATCCATGGGCAATGGGTAAAATGCTGAATAAATACTTAGCTTTGGTGTTTACCATTAGGCCCCTAAGAAAAGGGGATGCTTATTGGGAAGACCCATGGCATCAGGAGTGGCCATGATGCAGCCTGTGGAGATCACAGCCACCATGGTAGTTGACTACCTGGTGAAGATCAAGCCAGGTAAGTCCCATAAGGTGGTCAGGATACACGTCAGGATTATAATAAAGCTACAGTAACAATTAGCCAGGCCACTTGCTGTAATCTTTGAGAAGTCTTTCTGGACAGATGGTGTGCTGAAGGATTGGAAATATCTCTCCAGACAGGTGTGGTGCCGGAAAACTGGAAAGTGATCAGTGTGGCACCCATCTTCAAGAAAGGGGTAAGGTCTGAACCTGGCAACTATCTGCTAGTTTGCCTGACTTCAGTGTTTGGAAGGTCCTGGAAGCCATTATCAAGTAAAAAATAATGGAGCACTTAAGCTGAGGCCAATGTTCATACCCCCATTCAACAGGATGTTATGAGGGGCCAATCAGATCAAACCAACCTGATAAGCTTCTTTAAAGGCTGTAACCAGGGGCTTAGACAGGAGCAAGGTCATAAATGTAGCATTTTTGAACTTTAGTAAGGCCTTTGACATTCTGGTTCATGGCAAGTTCTGGACAAAGTATATCAGTGTAATACACTACACAAGGCATACAAAAGGAGGATTGCCAACTTGGTTCTTTTTGGATATTGTGATGGATGGGCACTACTCTGAGTGGAAAGAGGTACTCCACAGCGTTCCTCGTGGATCAGTGCTGGGCCACTGCAGTTCAATATTTTGTCAACAGTCTGGAAGCTGGAGTCTCTGGTAGGCTGCTGAAGTTCACTGATGACACTAAGCTGCCCAAGATGGTGGCTTCCTTGAGGATTGGGACAAACTTCAACTACATGTATCCTGTAATCTCTAATGTTTTTGAAGAGTAATAACCACAAAATCTTCCCCCTTCCCCCTTCCGTATCACCAGAATATTGTACCAGTGATTCCTGGAAGCCCTACAAGTCATAAAAAAGTTGAAAAATGTTACATGAAGGGAGAACTAAAAGTAAACATAATCATTGCTAACATTCTTAATTTAGCAATAAGGAATGACCAGGGGTTATGTTAATGGTCTGTTAGTCACCCTCTAGGGGGTGCAATGTGGCATGTGGCATAGTCGAGTGTGACATACTCCTAGAGGGACTTACCTGGCCAAAAATATAACTTCAGGGAGTGCCTTATTGCAATTATAATAAAAATGTTTTAATAGTGTTAAACCTTGTTCAAGATGTGATTTGATGTATATTAAATTAAAAATTAACATGAGACTGACAGAATGTTTACAGGCAATCAGAAAGCTCTGTTTCTCAGAACCTTTTTATAACAGCCTTTGCAACAGCCTCTTGCAAAGCTGTTCAATCTATCCCTTCATGTGGGGAGGGTCCCGGAGGACTGGAAGTGGGTGGAGGTGGTGCCACTTCACAATTGGGTGTAATGATGAGCCGGGCAACTACTGCCCAGTTAGTCTTACCTCCATGGTAGGAAAATTGATGGAAACTATCATAAAAGAAAGACTAATGCGGCACCTAGAGGAGGAGGGCCTCACTGATGACAGCTAGCATGGATTCACTGGTGGTAGGTCATGTCAGACCAACCTGATGGACTTTTTCGAAGGTGTTACGGAGGTGTATGATTGGGGGGGTAGTGGACATGGCCTACCTGGATTTCAGGAATGTGTTTGACTCCATCCCCCATAGGAGACTGGTAAGCAAGCTAAGAAGTTTAGGGGTGGGATGCAAGCTGACAAACTGGGTGGAAGATTGGCTGAGGGAAGGACTCAGAGGGTAAGTGGTCAATGGGGTGCACTCCAGGGAATGAGGGATGACTAGTGGGGTTCTACAGGGATCAGTGTTGGGACCCATATTGTTCAACATATACGTAGGGGACTTAGCAGGGGATCTAAATGGGAAAGTGTGTCTGATGCAGATGATACAAAGGTCTATTACAGAGTGGACACTCCGGGGGTATGGAGAAAATGGGTCAAGAGCTGGCCAAGCTGGAGAAGTGGCAAGAAAGATGGCAGCTTCAGTTCAATGCAGAAAATGTAAGATAATGCACATAGGCTGCAGTAATCCCAGTGCTACATACCAGCTTGGGGGGGGGGCACTGCAGATTATAGAGCTAGAAAAGGACCTGGACTTTGGATTTCAGATACCCTAAAGGTTAGGAAACAGTATGATCGGGTGGCAGGAAAAGCAACGAGAATGCTGGCGTGCATAGGGAGGGACTTCACAAGTAGGAAGAGGGAGGTGATAATGCCACTCTACAAAGTGCTAGTCAGACCACAGCTGGAGTATGGTGTGCAGTTCTGGGGGCCACACTTGCAAGGAGACAAGGATAGGCTGGAGAGGGTCCAGAGGAGGGCAACCAAAATGGTCCAGGGGATGCAGGGGAGGCCATACGAGAAAAGGCTGGAAGACTTAGGTCAGCATACACTGGAAATGAGAAGAGAAGGGGGGGTATGGTGGAAACCTTCAAGTATCTGAAGGGAATTAACAAAGTGTGGGGAGGAAGACTCTTCAGGCTGAGTGAAAACAGAACCACCAGAGGTCATGCAGTCAAGCTGGAAGGGGGTAGATTTCAGGGAGATGTAAGGGGCATTATGTCTCAGACAGAGTGGTAGGTCCATGGAACAGATTACCTGAATGGGTTGTAGGGGTGGATACAGTGGACAAGTTCAAAGGAGCATGGGACTGATATGTGGGCCTAAACAAAAGAAGAGCGGTAGTACAGAGAAGTAAATGGTAGGAGGGTGGGAGGGGTTGGGCCATTTCTCAGGCAGACTAGATGGGCCAGTCAGTCCTTTTGTGCTGGCAGGATTCTATGATTCTATGAATTCCAAGACTCCAACATTAATCTCTGTTGCTCTGTCATGTACAGTCTGATTACCATGGCACATGAACTCTTCCTGTAATACAATCATAGAATCTTGTCAGCAGAAAAAGACCCTCAGGCCCATCTAGTCTGCCCTTCCCATCCCTTTAATTATTCCATCCCCTTTCCTGTGGCCCCTTTCCCGTTCTGTCATTATAGATCAAGGGAGCGCTCCTGACCAATCGGTGTACTCCTTTTCTCTGTGCATGGGACATTCTTATTCTGTGGAGAGTACCTCACAGGCAGCTGCCCTGGAGATGGGCATGCCAAGGAAGCTTTTTAAAAATGTTAACATACTGATCAATTGCAATCAGTAATATATTTGTAGGGTTCACAGGAAAGGTATGAGCAAGGTAGGCTGCACAGCCTTTTTTATGCTTGCCATTTCATCAATGGTTATACCTGTGGATACCATTTCCATTCCGTTCATATGTTTATCAAGGCAATCTTTGAAACTATCCATTGTTTTGCTTTGAATTACTGTATCCAGTAACAAATTCCATAGGGACACCACCCTCTGGGTAATCCAAGCACCTTTTTTTGCTGATTTATATAAGCTCCCTTCTTATTAATACCACCCTTGAGACCACTCTTATGGCTGAAAGAGTGGTCTCTTGAAAGGGGGGGGGTGCTGATGAGTAGCCAAAGAGAGTAGATGCATGGTTTTAGAGCCTGCAGGTCAACTTCTACAAAACAGCTATTGATACCACATTTTACTCAACTTTTTGAACTTATATTGATTTTCTGGTGGTGGGTGAGCTTATGTACCCACAATGGGAAAGTCTAACGGAGCAACGTCCAGCATAGATTTCTTTCAACCAAAAGAAGGGCCATCTGGACAGCTGAGGAGTGATGAAGCTGAAGAAGCAGCATGTTCCAGTGCTGATGGGGCACAGAAGGTGTCCCTAGCTACAATTATCAAAACCTTTCAACTGCTAGCCTGATCGATGTAAGATTTTGATAAGGAACTCAGTATGCATGATTGGATTTATGGTGTGGAAACCCAGCTAGATATAAAGGAAGTGTAGATGTCCACAGTAGCCAAACACTTAAAACAAGCAGTAAAAGCCATGGAAAAAATGGCCCAAGAGAATGTGCTGCTGAGACAGAGACGAGAAAATGTGGAAAACGTACAGCACACTAAAAATGTATATATGTAGGGCATCCCTGAGAAAACAGAGGGGCAGGAGAAAAAATAGCTGTAAGAACAACTAAAGGTCTACATAGTAACCCCCCACCCAGTGCAACAAGCTGAGGCTGGACCCTACAGCATTTTGGCAGTCTTGCATGGGATACAGGAAAAAGATTTAATATTTAGTGTGATGAGATGAAAAGGACCCACCAACAGTAAAGACTCAATGATTTCTGTCTATGCCAATGTGAAATATTCCAGCAGGCAGAAAAGGAAAGCTTTTGATGGGGTAAGGTGTACACTGAGAGAAACTGAGATATAGCACCAGTGGTTCTTTCCATCCCAACTCCAGGTGGCAGCCAGCAGAGATAAATATGTATTTTCTGACCCATGAGATGTAGGCAAACAGGTGGAGAGTTTGAGAACCGATCATCATTAGGACTGGGAAGATGAACCCTCCGATGCAGAAACTTAAACGTTGCTCTGTAGAGACTGATGCAGCAGGTTGGTGGGGAGCAAACTGTATGATGGTGAGGGGTAAGATAAAAAATATTTAGTCAAACACAGACACTCCAAGGTCCTTTGTGTTGTAGCTTGAAACTGAATAAATGTACGTAAGGAGAGGAATAAGTTTTGAATGTTACAACACACATACAAAATTATGGGAATTCAGGACTGAACTATTAAAATGGAGACTCTTGTAATATTTCCCACCAGTCTGGACTTATCCTTTCTGAAAATGGAACTGTTAGTAGGACCTCCAAGTACACTGGATTTATTTTTACTTCTCTCCACTTGTACGACATTCACTCACAATGGACCCTGAATATTTGTTACTGTTTGACATTTGTTTGGTTTTGAAGTGCTCCTGTATTAAATGGGTAAATACTTAAGAGATCACATACATTGTTTGGGGAGTAAAACTGTGGGTTACGTGAGTATTAACTGTTTACTTCATCTCTGAAGTAGTAGAAGGTTATTCAGACTTAGATAGTTTGATTGTTCTGTTGAGCCTCTTCAGAAGGGACGCATTAGGCTAATGCCTTTTAGTAATTTCAACAGTGTTAAATATAACAGTAATTAGTGACCTCATGATAGTCCCATGGCATGTTGTCCACCATAAGTAGTGTAGTGCTGATTTAAAATACTGTATATGTTGTGGGAACCCTCGATGCTATAACTACTGAGGGAGTATGCTGAATTTATATTAACTACTGGCATAGATCTGTTTCATTGCTATCTCTCTATTGGTATTTATTGTACATTGTGTGATGTATCATACAAGCTTAAAAAAATAAAAAGTAAATAAAAACAAAACAGTGGTCTCTTACATCCATAGGGTATCAGAACGGCTCATCTTTGGTTCATGATTCTCATGCCCAGCATGTGAGACCACTCTTACAACCTTATGAGTGGTCTCAGCAGTGGGACTAATGTACAGAATTCCACCCTCTAAACACTGCCAAATGATTGGAATGATGTTTTCCAATTCTGAACCAGCATTTCAAAATAGTTGGAGGATGAACAAATTTGTATGTTGATACCACTATTGATACCACTCTTATGATTGTAAGAGTGGTCTCCCACACATTCTTAGGGTATGAGAACCATGAACTAAAGGTGAATGGTTCTGATACTCTTCAGTATGAGAGGCCCTGTCCACACTGGGGATCTTAAAATGTTACAGACATCTTGTAACATTTTAAAATTGGGGAACACAGATCGCTTCCACACTGGTAACGTTATTGAACCATGCTTCAAAATCATGTTTAAAACCTGATACAAGCAGTGTTTTAGCATGGTTTTGAAAATGGTTTAAATGAGAAATGTTTTCACTTACCAGTGTGTACAGGCATCTGATCCGTGTTCCCTGCCAGTGATCCTCTTAATGTCCATGATGCTACACTAGCAATCCAATGGACAGCATGTTTAAACATGCTGTCATTTTGGCAGGTGTGGATGGGCACATAACCATGTTAGGACACGGCTCCCACAAGTGTGGATGTAGCAGCATGGTGTGCTCCATAATGGTTTGAAAACCGTTATCAAATTTTACCTGCAAGTGTTGACAAGGTCTAAGTGAGATCACTCCTAGAACCATGAGAGTATTCTCAGCAGCAGTAATAAAGTATTATTGCTTGAGACTGATCAATAGTATATTACCATTTTAAACAAGTTTCCCAAAATGTGCTCATTTTCAGGGCAGCTGCACGTGAGACACTCTTCGCAGAATGTGAGTGTTTCATGCACAGAGGAAAGGAGTGCCCCAATTGGTCAGTAGCACTCCCTTTATCTATAATATTAAAAATCTCCCTCTCAGTAAAGAAAACATCCACAATGTATACTTCTAATGCTTATTTTATACATTATTTTTTTTTATTTTAGCAATACGGTACTCCCAGGAGTTAGACTGGCAGTCAATTAATTATGGGCATTGCCTTGTGCCACATTACACTCTAGGGAGTGATAACCATACTGTTGATCTAACCCTTGTTCATGTCTAATTGCATAAATACTGAAGAACTTTAAGCAGTGAATGCCTATCAAGTCTGGTGGAAATTCAAGACATGGTTCTCAAGATACATAAGGGATACGCAACAGGGACCTCCGGAATAAATTATTTATTTTTACAAGAGCTATTTCACCTTCGGTAACCTCACGAGTGGCATAAGCCGTGAGTAATGTGCCCAAGGTCAAAAAGCTCAAGTGGAAATAAATCATTTATTCCACAATGTCCCTGTTGCATATTTGAGTTATGCAATAGGGATCCTTTAGGACAGTGCAGGTATATTTGTTTTAAATTTTTTTTTATGTAAATCTGCAGGGACTTTTTGGTGGTTTTCCCAGTATAGCTCCATGTAGCATAGTGGTAGCAAGGCAGTTACTAAGGATGCTGCAATGTCCTGACGCACCTGACATCCTTGGTGTGTGTTTTGATTGGTGGTCAGGTTGTGATTTGCATAATTGTGCCCTAAAAATGGGAGCGACTCTTAGCAAGCACGACAGTGAAGCAGATCTCTTGTTGCAGCAATTGGGAACAGTGGAAATGAGTTCCCTTATCAGTTCCTGTGTCTTTTTTAAAAAAAAACAACATAATGGCCAGAGTGGATATTTTTTTAAATGCTGTTTTAGCAGGAATGAGTGTACAGCCAAAACAAGTAGGAGCAATGCGTCTTCCAGAACTCCAGGATCTTCTGAGGTACTAAAGTTGCGCGCAACAATGAACGGTTTGCTTAAGTGTTAAAAAAAAAACAGTTTGGTTTATTTAAACTGATGGAGGAGATTTTTTGGACAAGTCATTATAGCTTTTTGAGGAGGGAGTTGTGACAGAGTGGGAACAGGATTTATGGGAAGAGATATGGGATCGGCAACCACGAGTGAAAAATGTAAGCTGCTACAAAAGAAAAAAAATGACTATACTATGTGAAATAAACTGAAAGATTTTACATGGCTGTAGTTGTGTGCTGTGTAGGTAAAGGGTGCCAGCCTGTTAAGGACAGAGATAGTATGAGTTGGAGTGGGTAGTTTTGGGAGGTGAAAGAAACATTGTATAGTAAGTAGTGCCAGCAGAAGGGGAAGGGGCCAAGACACATCATGATGACATGTCTACTATGTGCACAAAAGCTGATGATGTGTCTACTATGTACATTAACAACATTTATACAATGGGGAAGGGGTGAGATAAAATGTACAAATAAATGAAATAGTTACATGGCAGTAGGATGTGGCATGATGATAAATTGTTTATCATCATTAGAGGTGGGTCATCCCCATTTATCATCACTTGAGGTTAGTCACAAAGGAGCTCTTAACCAGTGGGAGAGCTGTCTGAACAATGCATGATGATAGCATAATGACCTCTATAGCACTCAAAATAAAACAGTGAAATCAAACAGAAATAGTTTATTCTTCATTAAAAGAACTAATATGAAAAGTTTACAATTTAAAATACATTGTATAAATTGGGCTCGCAATGGCCTCACTCAGAATATGGTATTCATCATGACTTGTGAGGGAGCAAGACTTTCATAACTCACTTGTGGCTCTGCCACTCATGAGTTATGGTCCTGCCCCCTCACTCATTATGATAAATGGCATATTCTGAGCCCAGCCATTGCATATCTCATATTTATGCACATGGTAATGCAAATATCAGCATTTATGTAATGGCTTTTGTGTCCACACCTATTGCGTAAAGTCAAATATCTAAGTGTGACATACACAGGTACATATGCATTACATTCATGCACATTATGTATACTATAACTACATCTGGAGGTCTTTACATGATGGCATCCTTCAGAGCTACCATGACACTCATTTGATAAACTGGGCAGGTAACCACCCAAATGTCATCCATCACTTTGAATCTTCTTGTAGGAGTATTAATACAGAAAATGTTATGTGTACTAAAAGATTAAACAATACATGATTAAAATAGTGGGTTGGTTACATAATCTTTCTTAAAATATTTCAGTTTTCTTCTTTTTTGCAGGTTTATAATTTACAAGTTACCTGGAAAGTCCACAGGAAACCTAAGGGGACTACAGTACTTGTATATGGATTCTTCTACAAAAGGATGGACATTTGGGAAATATCTTATCAATGACTCTAGAAGTGCAGTGGCACAAACTTTGCAACCTCTCTTTAAATACTGCAAATATGAGGTAGTAATTTGTCTATAAAAACATGTTTTACAATGATGATAAATTCTTTCCAGTTGTAGGTATCTCTTTGCACTTAGAATTTTTATTGGGCTTTATTCAGGAAGCCTACGTGCAGCATATACATGGCATGTAGGTTTCAGTATGTTTCCCCAGCACACAGCAGGGAAGGCATCAGACCCCAGTGCTTTCACTGTGGGGACCCATGCCTCCTCTGCAACCTCATCCCTGTATAACCTCCTGACTACATGTGCTGCCTAATGAGGAGGGTGGTTGGGGGCGAGGCACGACCACTTGCCATGTACTATCCAAGTTCTGCGGCACAGAGTGCTAGTGGACAGGGCACCAGCTATAAAGGCAGGGACCCTGCAGTACCCTAATATGCACCCCTCCCACCTGCTACAGGATGTATTGGCCATGATGCCAACCTTACCACCCTGCTACCCAAGGCCCTCTGAGCATGCTGCGAGAGTGGAGGACACTGTGGAGTGCACTGTCAGACTGGTAGGTCCCTTTATAGGATATGGTGATCCTGGGAGGGCCAACTCTATCCCACAATTCCCCATTCTGCACAGAGCAGGGGATCTAGTCTGCCGGTGAGTGGGCCATCCAATTGGATGTCCGCTGTCGATCACTAGGCTGACCTCGCCATGCCCCCCTAATCCCTCATGCTACTACATGGTTGGGGAGGGGCCAAGAATGCGCAGCTATGCTTCATGCACAGCATAAGATGTGTACTGCACAACCAGTTTGGGGCACAGTGGCCTGGGTACACTCATTTGGAATGAACCTGGGCCACCTTGATGAACAGAACCCATTGTTATGGTAGCACGGCTCTTGCTAACTACAAAGGACTATCTGTAACTCGAGAACTAGAGCAATGGAATCAGGGTGATCACAAAGCCTTTTAAAAGACTATGATTGCAAAAATAATGCCTTTGTCCATATCTGAATGGTATTTCTTCCACAGATGCAAATATCTGATAAACCTTTGAAAAACAAAAATGTTTGTAATGACACACTTTTAGAAATTCTCATTAATATAAATCAAGTTTATGGTTATGTTATGCATAGAAAATGTATTATTGTTCTAACAGAGTGAAGATCTGGGTTTTTTACTATACAATGATCAGCCCCCGAAGAGTGGGAACAATATTGCTCCTGGAGAAATGGAAGCGTTATCTAGTGGCTCATCATATGGACACAGTAAAGGTGATATAATTAAAAAGTCTCTGCCATCAGTTTTAAGTATAATAGCCTGATCTGTGTAAGCGTCTTGGTCTAATAACTAATTTCTGTTATTTCAGTTGAAATAGCAGTTTTCATTGTTAAAGGAACATAGCCTCCAAGTAAATATTATTAGGTACTATCTGTAAAACATGTTTTTCTGTTTCCAGTGATCTGGCAGGTTTCCTATATTTCCCTGTAAAGTGACCTCGGGTCACCACTGGGTCATTTGAAATTGCATCGAGTGCTACACTGCATGTGCAACCTAACTTACTTTGTGAAAAAAAAAAAATAAACGTTATACAAAAATGCAAATACTACGTCTATTTCAACTCTCAGTTGAAGAAAAACTGAATTTCACAGACAATATTATCACTCTAGTAAAATATTAACATACAAAGACAGAAGCTGTAGGCAGGAAATGACCTCTTGACCCACCTAGTCTGCCCTAAAGTGTCCTACCTAATGTACTGTCGCAGATCTTGCTTTACTTGGTGTCAGGTGGGCAGGCTTTCAGCCCCATCCCCACTCACCTCGACTGATGTTTGCCTCTTCTGATGCCACAGGAGCTGAGCCCCCCCTAGATTTCACCCCATGGTCAGGCCATACACGTGTTGCTCCCCATGTGCACATGCATCCAGAGTTGCTCCAGGGACTGGGCGATGGTGCAGGAAGAGAGGGAGTGAGCAGGACTTCATGAAGCCCACTTGGCTCCAGTTTTCCATTTTCTTCCCTGGAACCCCTGCTGTGGTGACTTGTACATACGTGTGTGGAGGTACACATGCACTATAGAAGCGCTACCCTCCCTTCGAGTTGCTCACCCCAGAATTACCACCAGGCCTCCATCGTGTGGCAGTCAAAGGTGGAGATGGCTTGCCTTGCCTCCCTGCGAGTGGAAAGCAACTCATGGAGGCTTGATCCTTCCCCCCCAGACAACCTCCAGGGACCTGTGTCCACTCCCAAACCTGGGTCACCAATGTGGCAGGTGGTAGGGATACCAGCATGGCAATCAGTGGCACTATGGATGGTTTGAGTTGTTTCTATCATCAAAAAGTTCAGTTTTGGGTGACAATGCAGCAATATGAAGCACCTCTGTTTCAACAATACTGACTAAAACAGAAGAGCCTAGTATGCCAGATGCATTACCCTATGCTGAACTGTTCTACAATTAAAATTAAATTTATAGACTTTCACAAGTCAAAAGGTACAACTTTGGGCTGTAGGTGGTTAGTAAGTAACTGGGTGTGGGGTGAGTGAGGAATTTACAGTTTTATGGTATTTGAATAGTGCTGAAAAGAATGTGTACAACAGCATTCTAGAATGTACACAACAGTTTAGAAAAAGCACAAAAGAGATTTAGAACAGACTGATTTTTATGCAAAACAATGGCTAACCATATACTATCTGTTCAAACCCCATTAAATTTTTACTTTAATTTAGCTTTTCCAAAAGGCTAAGATTAGAAATACTGAGCGACTAGCATCACTGGCTCAGTAGGTTACATGCTTGCCTATTGTGCTGAAGATCAGAAGGCTGTGGGTTCTTGTTCCGCACCAGGTGCTTGGGATAACACCCAGTACCGACACTGTAGTGCAGCACTAGATGGGTGCTACACTACTGAGGGGCCATCCTTCTGATGTGACATTGAACTGAGGTCCCTTCTGTCCATCTCTGGTGGCTCTCCAGGTGGAAGTTGAAGATCCCATGTCACTTTTCCTAAGAGTAAGTGATTTTGCTTAGTGTCCTGGCCAACATTCCCCCGTTAATAAAATAGGTTCATGAATCCCACCCCCAGGATGCAACTGGAAATGAGCTGCCACAGCTCAGTGTGCTTTTCATAGTAAAATACTCCCAAACAATAAAACTAACGGTAAATTATATGACTAGAACTTTGCAGGATTAAGAGATCAGGACAGGGGCTTAAGATGGTGAAAGTACACCGACACAAACCTACAGTAAACACAAACAACGTTTTAAATTAAAAACACAATTTATTATTAGTATACGCTACTAGTAAACTGAGAACAGCATATTGAGGTGGCCAGTGATCTTAAATGTGAAGTGAGAAAGAAATCAAACATGACTACTGCATTTGGTGCCAGCAAGATCTATAGAGCAGCCATTTGTGGTGACCTATGGAAGACTATGCCAGTGCCAGAAACCTTCACCACAGCTGCACAGTGGTTTGCAGGAAGGCAGCATAATGCAGTGTGGTTTTGGTCTGTTTCACCATTTGTCTGTATTAATGCTGCAGTTCTGTATACCTTTCCCCTTCCCAATCAAGCCTCAGCAATTAATCTCATGACTTTAATACTTTTCAGGGGTCATTCTACTTGACAGAAAAACAGGGATCTGGTTAGTACACAGCACACCAAGATTTCCTGCCAAAAAGAAACAGTACAGTTGGCCTTCGAATGCCGTCAGAAATGGCCAGTCATTTATATGTGTCTCCTATCCATATGCTCAGTTCCAGGATATTGGTAAGTCTTCTCATGGTAGTCAGTGTGAATAAGGTTTTAACAAGGTAAAGAATAATATAATAATAAAATAATTAATCCATTGTCTTTGGTTTTCCCAGTAGTGTTTGTTGACTTGATCATGAGTGAGTCAGTATAAACAGAATAGACTGTTTTTTTAACCTAGAGTACTGTGCCCAGTTCTGAAGATTGCATCTCCAGAAGGCCATAGACAGAGTGAAGGCAGTCCACAGGACGGCAACTAAAATGTTGCAAGGTCTTCATCAAAAGCCCTACATGGAAAGATTAAAGGACCTCAGTATATACCTGGAAGGGGGGGGGGGGAATGTGCTAGAGACCTTTAAATACCTCTTGGGGTAAATAAGGCCCTGGACACACTGGGGAACTTAAAATGGTTTAAGTGACTTAAAACATTTTAAATCCCCCTAGCACTGTTTGCAGACAGACTACAAGCACCTTAAAACATTTTAACAAAAGTGTTTTTAAACACTGCTAGATACCTAGTCTTAAAAACATTTTTAAAAACGTTTTGGAGCTAGCATGGTTTTACTCACAGGTCTGTCCATTTCAAGCTGTAATGGTTTAACTAAAACAGTTCTAGCAGCAGTGTGTCCAGGAAAGCACAATTCTATGTGTTGGACTTAACACAAAATAGTTACAAGGAGAACAGGTTTAACACTAGCAGTGTGGTCACACTAAGCCGTTATCAAAAATGGTTACTGAGTAGTGTGGCTGCACTGAAATGAATCAGCTAAACTGGTTTTAAAAATGGTTTTCAAAAACAGTTCTGTAGTGCATCAAGAGACTTAGATGCAGGAGAGCAGTATCTCTCACATAAAGTGCTCAAGAACAAGGGGACAGCTATGAAGTTGGGGGTGTAGATTCAGGAGAGATGCAAGGAAGTATGTCTTCACAGAAAGAGGGGTGGATTCCAGGGACAGCCTTCCAACCGAGGTGGTAGACGCAAAAACAGTGGTGGGGTTTAAGAATGCATGGGATAGACACAAGGTAATTGTAGTGGAAAGGAAAGGGGTGAGGCAGAAAGAGCTATAGATCAAGTAGGGTCTGCAATGATAATGTAGGTAGGAAAAAACAGGCAGACAGGGTGGTCCAAGCAGTCCTTATTTGCTGTCAAATTCTATGTTTCTAAATACTGACAACTGTTTTTTGTTAGGAGAGAGGCAAGGCCCCATGTTTGAATGTTCAGGCCCAGGCATAAAGTGAGGCAATTTGCACCTGTTTAGGAAAGGGCCATGTTAGAAACCCTGAGTCACAATGTGGGTATGGTTCCCCTTCCTCACTGTAACTCAGGCACTACTGTAGTGTATTTGCTGATTTAGCATAGGCTTTGCACAAAACGGAGACACAGACACTGAGGCTGGAGCAACAACTCTACATGGGTATTTTTTTCCAACTGCAACAAGGAAGTAAGCATAGCAATAATACCAGAACAGCAGATTCAACATAGATAGCTGCATAAGGACTATGCTTGCAGATTCACATTAGCAGATTCACTACTCTGATTCATTATATTCCATGCAATATGTCACATCTACCCTCCCCTAAGACTACATAAATATAATATTAGAAATAGCCCCATTTTACTTACGACACCCTCTTACGAACAGTTTAGAGGGACAATCAATAAGTTCAGTTACAAATCAAGTCTCTCAGGTGGCCTGTGTTTCCTTGCTGGATAGTGTCTGCCAGTCTCTTGAACACTACCCCAAGGAGGTGGCGTGTCCACAACACTGTCAAATTCGGGAGTCACCTCAGAGGGTGTGGGCTGTTCAGTACAGTTGCTCTCTGGTGTAACAGGGCTGGTTACTGTCTCAGGCAGGGGGACTGGTGCCTCCATAACTGGAGGCTCCAAAGGTTTTGCTTTTTGGGTTAGGAATGTGGTTACACCTGACTCCCGCAACTGGCCGATGTGGCAGCGCCAGAAGATATCGGGTGTCACGTGTACTGTATAGGACAGAGGACAAGTCAGTGCACTTACCACCGCTGGGAGTCATGCATTGGTTCCTTTGTAATCAGGTGCCAACACTATTGAGCCACCTGAAGATGACAGAGTGCACCGATGCCTCTCGCCATAGCTTGGCTCGACTGATGATTTCTGATTTGTAGGTTTATATCTGACCTTAATAAGTCCAAATGTGACCTGAGATGTCGGCCCAGGAACAACAATGCAGGTGTCTGGTTTGTCGTGGCATGTGTGGCATTTTGATACACAAGCAAGAAGTGTGCCAATTTCTGCTGCAATGACCCCTTTTCATTTGCCATAGAGGGCAGGGCTTGTTTGAAAGTCTGGATAAACCTCTCGGCCAACCCATTTTTATCTGGGTGGTAGGGTACCAAAGTAATATGTCTGATGCCATTTTTCTTCATAGACTCCTGAAATTCATCTGAGGTAAACTGTGGACCATTGTCACTCACAACTTGTTCTGGTAGCTCAGTTCTTGCAAACAAACTCTGCAGTGTTTCTATTGTCTGTGTAGTTGTAGATTTCACACAAAAACTTCTGACTACTTGGAATGGGCATCCACCATCACCAGGAACATCATTCCCAAAAATGGCCCTGCAAAGTCAACATGTACACGTTGCCATGGGGCTAATGTAATGGTCATGGCTCAGGCACGTGCTGTACCTGTTGACATCCCACATTTTAGCGAGCGGCTCTATTTGCTGATCAATGCCTGGCAACCACACAAAATTTCTGGTAAATGCTCTCATTTTAACCACCCCTAGGTGTCCTGTGTGGAGCTCTTCCAAGATTCTTGATCTCAGTTTACTAGGTATGCAACACGGATTCCCAACATCACACATCCTTGATGTACAGTGAGTTCATCTTTATGTGTGTAAAAAGGTGACAGTTCATGACTCTCAGTATATTTTCAGCTGTTAAGCATACCTTCATAAACTTAAGCTAGTGTGGGTTCCCTTCTAGTTTCCCCCTCAATTAGTTTACTTGTCACAAGAAGGCACTCTATCTGGAACAAATTGACAAATTCAATAGATTCTGTCTCTGTTGACAGGTGGATTCCCCGGGTACTGGCACTCGTGACAGCCTGTCTGCATTTGCATGTGCTTTTGTCCATTTAAATTCAATGTCATAATCATGACCAGCTAAAAAGAGAGCCTAACACTGCATGCGTGCTGCAGTTGTCACAGAGATCCCTTTTCTTGGAGGAAGGATTGCGACTAGGGGTTGGTGATCAGTGACTAGGGTGAATTTTCTTCCATTTAAGTTCTGGTTGAATTTCTTCATGCCCCATACCAGACTAAAGATCTCTGTCTATTGGTGCATAGTTACATTCCACCACTGTCAGTGATCTGGAGGGAAATGCGATGAGTCTCTTACTGCGGTCTGGCATGACATGAGATATAATTGCCCCAATTCCACATGATGACGCATCACGTACTAATTTGATAGGCAGGAATGAGTTAAAGTGTGTAAGCACATTGTCTGAAGTGACCAGTTTCTTTGCTTCATGAAAAGCTTCTTCACACTCACTTGACCATACACATTTTTGACCAGTCTGCAGCAAACAGTTAAGTGGGTGCAATACAATTGCTCGATTGAGTACAAATTGACCATAGTAGCTAACAAATCCCAGGAATGATCTCAGTTGTGACATGTTCTTGGGCCTTGGAGCTGCCAACACTGCTTGAATCTTTTCTGGGAATTTGTGCAGACCTTGTGCATCAATAATGTGTACTGTAGTAAGCTACTGAGTCCTTGTAAAATTCATATTTTGCATGATTGGCTTGTAGCCCATATTCCTGTAGAATTCTAGTACATTTTTCAGGGTTTCTGTCACAATAACATCATCCAAATAACACTGTGTTTGTGGAATACCTTGCAACACTTGGCCCATTGCCCATTGCCATATAGCTGGGGTGGAGGCAATGCCAAACATTAGCCTGTTGTACTGGTACTGACCTTCTGTTGTATTGATTGTAAAGTATGCCCTGGAGCTTTCCTCAACCTCCATCTGTAGGTAGGCTTGTGGCAGATCAATTTTGCTGAACTGTTGTCATCCTGTTAATGTGGCAAAAATGTCTTCAATCCATGGCAGGAGGTATTTTTCAACTTCCAGCACTGTATTTATGGTGACTTTAAAATCTCCACACACACTCTCACAGCACCACATTTCTATACAATAGGAAAGATGGGGTCCCCCATTCACTCCAGCTCACTTTTGAAGGTATGCCCTCTCTCTCCAGGCATTCCAACTCTGCATCTACCTTTGGGCGATTACCATAAGGAACAGATCAGGCTTTGTGGAGCTTGGGTAGGGCATTCTTGACTAGAGTTATTTTAGCCTTCATGTGATTTAAGGTTCCTATGCCCTTTTTGAACACCTCCAATGCCTGATTTAGTATACTTTCCAGTCACTGCTTGATTGTACGAGTGGAGCCTGGAGTAGACAACTGCAGCATTTTAACAGCTTTCCAGTCCAGAGGAATCTTATATAGCCATTCACGGCCCAAGGCTGGGACGCTGTTCTCAATGACATACAAGTGCAGCCCCCCTACAAATGGGGGTTCCTAAAATGTCTTCCTAGGCTTGCCTAATGCCCGCTGCCAGGCTGGTGTTCTGTGTTTAAACAGTTTGAAAGTGCTTGCATGCAAGTGCCCTGTTAGCCTCCATGCCTGTTTCTTTAAGAGGTATCTATCTTGTAGATTATAATTAATCTGGGTGAGGGCCGAGTGGTTTCAGGCTCAAGCCCCGCCCGGTCTGCGATACAACTGCTTCATTTCTGCAATCGTTAAGTATGCAGAGGAAGCCCTACTAGGATCTGTGATTGTTTGCTGACTATCTGCTTTAATAATAATAATATAGAAGTTTGTCTAACCTGCCTTCCTTTGCAGCATGGACTGTTGTGCTAAGAGCCACCATTTTGGTTCTGAATTGCCAGTTTGGACCAATCAGTACCTCAGGGGACCTTAAAATGGAGACTGTCCCCAGAAGTCTTGTGGGAGTGAATTTCTGTAGGAATTGAAGTTTTTACTGGTTGGCGCCTAAATGGACCTGGAGGGGAAGCCCTTGCTGTGACAGACAGATGGATCAACCAACCAAACCTTTTGGATTACTGGGAAATCCCAGAGCTGCCTGCAGCAGTGTGTCAGTGTAGAGTTTGAGTTGAGAGAGTGAACAGCTAGAGTTATTCGAGCAGCTGCTCCTGCGTGGTAGTGAGGGGATTCGGTGGGAAGGCTGGGTCTAGCCTGCCTGCTACCATCTTCCCACCTGGTCTGGGCCTCACCATTTTGGCCTAGATTGCCATTTATGCCACAGAGATTCATCCGACAAAAGACCTGCCTGGGGATTCAGCTCCCTACTCAACACCAATGGACAGGATCAACCACCACAGTGCGTCGTGTGGGCCTTGTTTCTCCTGGCAAACAGCATAACATCCTGAGGTCTTCATCTCGTCAATCCTGCCTCCTGGTCTGGGTAGCGTGAGTAACCATCAGGGTAGCTCCCTGCAACAAAGCTCAAATTACTGTATGTTATCTGATTTAATTGTTTTGGTTGATTATTATGAACTGAGCCAACAGGCTCCGGAATACAAATGGTGAGTTAAAGTGCATGTTGCTTGTTTCTTTCTTTAGAGCCCCAACAACAGCTGCAACGCTGGCCTACCCTGGGCAACGCTTCAGGCTAGCCTGAGTAACAACTTGGTACCCAGAGTGTGTGTGACTGTGCTAGAGGGACTCTTAGTGCATGCATGCTTAACCTGACTAAATCAGATCTAAAATCAAATGCTAGATTGCTGACCCACCCTTGTTCACTCCTTCTGAATAAATGAGATTCTATTCTTTCTGCATTTAACTTGGCTAGTGTGTACCTTTGTAGAGGGCATGTTGCATTGCCATTGCACTATTCTATTGCAGATCTTGTTTTACAGGGGGTCTCCAGGGCCAGTGCAGCTGATCCAGCCCAGGTGGTATGTGTGCCAAGTGTGGGGTCAATATTGTATTCCTATGCTAACTGTGAATGTTCATCAGCTGACCAGTGTAAGCCACTAGAGGGATTAGAGGGGGGATTAGAGGGGGTTTCAGTGCCCTGGAGGGCTGTAACCAGAGCAGTTATGCTACCCTTAAGCCAACCCTCTAGGTGGAGGCACCCGTTTACCGAGCTCATGCCCCTCAACCTACGCCTAGTTATGCAGGCAGGAGTAGTATCCCTTGGGATAGCGCGGCCTAGGGGTTACACAAGTCCAACAGACATTGCTTATTGTTGTACTCCACACTCACTTGTAGCACTCCCAAAGGCACTATGTTTTCTCCAGTATACGTTTTTAATAGCATGGACATCTCCTTCAGTCTGGTATGTTTAAAAATGTTTTAATATTATGCATGTGAAATGACGGACACTGCAAACCCCATGTCCAATTCCATCTTATGTGTTTATCCCACCACCTAGGGTGTCAACCAAATTGTTGACCTGTCCTTGTTGCTCACACTATATATTCCCAGGCTGGCCACTGCACTCTCACAGTCTGTGTCAATACTGTCTCCGTCCACAGAATGTACATTGGTATTCCTTTCCTGTCCTGACTTAGTCATTTCTCTATTCCCCTTGGTGCGGCAAACCATTTGGATATGTCCTTTTTTATCACAGCTTCTGCAGTAAATGTCTTTAAACCGACAATGAGAAGGGGTGTGGGATCCCTTTCCACACCAATAACATGTGTCTGTCTGCCTTGCCTTGTGCTGCCGATATTTTATGCATTCCTAACTCTGATTTTGCTCTGGTTTGCAGTTTGACTGCATCCCTTGCTGCTGTCTCCATTGCAACTCCGATTTCAACAGCACGTTTAAAAGTGAGATTTTCCTCAGTTAACAGCCTTTTTGTATGCCTTCATTAAGCAATCCATGCACAAATCTGTCTCTTAGGGCATCATTAAGTCCATCTTGAAATTGCAGTGTTCTGATAGTCTTTTTAACTCGGCTGCAAAGGAGGCGATAGAGTCACCTTTAAACTGATTACGCTTGTGAAACCTGAACCTGTTTGCTATAATCAGCAGTTTGGGTGCCAAATGCCGTTGGACAATTTGCACTATTTCTTTAAAAGTTTTAGCAGCTGGTATCTCTGGAGCAATTAAACCGCATACTAAACTGTATGTTTGTCCTCCTGTTGCACTCAATAATGCAGCCACGTTTCTCTGGGGGAATATCATTTACTTCAAATACTGTTCCAGCCTCTCTATATATGTAGGCCAGTCTTCCACAGCACTATCAAGGCCTCTGATGTAGCCTGCCATTGTACACTGTTATGATTATTTCTACAATTTATCGTACTTACAGTTGCAGCAGACCCCCCCCCCCTTAGGATTTGTGAAATCCTTGTCACCAGTGTAGTGTATTTGCTGGTTTAGCATAAAACAGAGACACAGACACTGAGGCTGGAGCAACAACTCTGTATGTGTATTTTTCCCAGCTGCAACAAGGAAGTAAGCATAGTAACTATAACAGAACAGCAGATTCAACTTAGATAGCTGCATAAGGACTGTACTTGCAGACTCACATTAGCAGAGTCACTACTCTGAGTCAATATATTCCATGCAATATACCACAACTACTGACCTTAATACAACTGAGTCAGTCCAGCCTTGTGGGTTCTATCTTGGATACTACCCTCATATACCATTAGCAAGTGTTAAAGGTTTACACCAACCAAGCACCAAATCACATTTAGTGAGCACAAGTCTTTTGAATATGGGGTGAACAAATTTCAGGTGCATGGAAAAAAGTACCACTAATATTCCACAGGCTGAAATTGACTCTGCAAAGTGTATGGCAGACTACCAAGTCCTGCACTCTGAGTTTATAAAAAAAAAAAACTCGACTGAGCCTTTGCTCTTACTCTGGATCTTCTTGATCTTGTAACCTTTCCACCTGGCAAGTCTTGTCTGAAGGAGCAGAATGTGACTTCATCTGTTCTGTAACCATAAAAGCACATAGAAGTAAGCGCAAGTCCAAGGACACAGTCTTTACAGGCTGGAGCACAATGCTAGCACTACTGCTGCTTGCATAGTTTCGGTGTGCATTAGGTCACCCTTTGTAAAGCATATTTAACCCCAGTCACAATGACAACAGGGGAGGAGTCTCCAATCCCCAGTGCTAGCAGGGAAATGACTAAATGAGCCTATCCAGCCATGCTCCCACAAAACCACCTCCCATTTTATCAGAGCTTAGGGAGACTTTGTGTCCTTGCGCCTAAACACCTTATCCTGGAAGCAATAGTTCCAGAGATTCTGCTTGAGCTACAGGGACAAGAGTGAAGACAATTGATTATCTTCCATTATCATGGGGATCAGATGCTGCAACATCTATTCATCTTTAAGTGCCCAGCTAGATCAAATTAGCGAGGTAATTAGGGGAAGGATATATCATTGTTAAATTTGGCTTCTTTCTTGGTCAACTTGCTTAATTTTCACTTTTTACAGTTAAATGTGGTATGTTCCGTATTTGACAAATCACTGTAGTAGTCACGTTGGTCCAGTCGATGATGCAGGAAAGAAAATGCTGATGGCGATGCTTTTTATTGGACTAACAAAATTATATTTGAAAGATGCTTTCAAGAGTCATGCTCGCTTCATCCGAAGTTACTCACTTATCAGATCAAACCATACTCTCAAAAGCTAGTCTCAAAAACAATTTTGTTACTCTAATAATAGGTATCACCTGCAACATATTTATTGTTTCTCCTGTTTAATAGGTTATCAGCAAACCCAACTGCTCCTTTCTTGATGCAAATACCATGTTTCTCTGCTGTGTTCAGGATTGCAATGGAACCTCCAGCTAGGCTTCCACTTAGTCTGGATATGCTCTTGCAGGGCAGATTTATACCAAGACCCAAGGGTTCTATGTCAGAACGTCGACTGCTGAAAGGCGATTGCAATTACGGCAAAGTCACATCGCTGAAAATCAATTTCAGTGATGTGACTCTAACACTTACAAATGGCACTGAAGTCACCCCTACTTAAAGATTCTCAGCTCCAGGGGGTGCATGTGTAGAGCGCGCAAAATGTTAACAAAACAAATGCTGGCCGGGCGCAACAAAATGTACCTGCACCTGGACCTGAACCCCAGCACCCTGTCCACCCAAGCTGTGAACCCACCCACCACGTAACAGGGCCAGCTCAACAGCCCACCATGTATCCACCCCTCAAAAACCCTCCTGCCTCTCACTGAGCATGCTTGCCCCCCACATGTGTGTATATGTTGTGACATCCTGCCGCTATATGCATGAACTCACCCCCATCTGGTCACCCTACCTTGTCAGTAGCCCCCATGACATGCACCATGACTGAGTCGCCATTTTTCGGTGCGCTCAATTGCAGTCACACCGTCATGGGCTACTGACCCAAGCAGTCTGGTTTGGGTTGCTTTGAAGAAATGGAATCCACTTTAACAAAGCACATTCAGTAGTAAACACACTTTATTCCAAAGTGCTTTGCAATTCATGAATGTTTGGCGGAACTCATTATGTGCACAGAGGGAGGATCAGTTAGCTTAAGTGAGATTAAGGAAACCTCAGTGAGATAAATACAAAAAAAGTATGAATAAGTGAGAAAGAGAGAGAGAGAAATAAATAGACAAAATGATAGACAGGGAAGGCTGAGCAAAAAGGTCTCTTCCTTATTGTCACTGCTGGTCTCTATGAAAGAGGGTTTTTAAAGCACTAGTAATTGTTAAATGGCAAAGACACTTATATAATGTTAGTAAGACTGTATTACTGGCAAAACATCAATATGCACATTTTCTTCTTATTTTGTTTCTGAACTGAGATATGTGGTTTTAAGTTTTTAAATGTTCTTGCTTTCTTTCCATGCCCACCATGAAAAATTAAAGCATTTTTCCTTTCTAAAACTGTGGGAGAATTCAAGAATGCATGGGACAGACATAAGGCAATTCTTGTAGGGGGGTAGGAAGAAATAGGCTGTTGGTTAACTAGGATCTGCGGCCTATCCTGTAAGTAGGGAAATGGGCAGACTAGATGGGCCTAGCAGTCCTTATCTGCCGTCAAAGTCTATGTTTCTATGTTTCTATGACTCTGTTGCATTCATTCATTTTTGAATAATCCAAAACATAATGATGCATTTACCTATTTGCCTACTCGAAAATATGACAACTTTTATTTTAAAGTTGTTATTTTGATGCACTGTGCACCAAAAACTTGAACACAGTCCTCTAGGTGCGGTTTGTTTTCAGATTTATCTAACTTTTCTCTGAAATGTGATGAGACAGAGTTGTCTAACAGCGTCTTATTAGCTTCATGTTTGACTTTATTTTATAATGAAGTATATGAAATGCATATTTAGATTATTTTCCTTTTTTTTTAACTCATCTTTATTGTGGATAAACAAGTACAGACTACTGTAGGCAAAATGCACAATAAGGTAAAAAGAGAATGACCAAACATCAGGTTCATAATTGTCGTGCAGGACTTAGAATTCTCAATATCTTGGTTTTGTTCTGTGGTCTTCCTGGTTCGAAAGTAACCATTTTTCAGCAGTGTACTTTAAAGTATTGTATTTCTTCCTTGCTCAAACAACAATTCAATTGTGAATTTACTTTATCTAATACAAAATTCTTCCAAAAGGAGTTAACCAGGACCTGCAACTCAACTTCAGACTCAACCAGCATCTGTAACTTTATTCAGCCTTTTTGTAGTAGCTGTGAAGACTATATGCCTGTGGTCATCCTGCAATATCTTGAATATACTATCCATTGCTTTAAGGAATGGGTTTCTTTGGAGAGACAGCCCCAGACTTTTCAAGCAACTGAGTGGGATGTACCCACATGTTACTGAGCCCCCTTCTCATCTCCAGTCCTTCCAGAATCCCCCATCACTCTACCTCTTCTCCCTGTCCTGCCTCCTAGGCTCTCGCCTGGTCCCAGCCTGCCCATAGGTCCCTATGCTTCTCTATAGTGAGCCTTAGTTGGGCCATTAATTCCTCCATTTGTTTTATGTTTTCAACCCTTGTCACCCAATAGTCAAATGATGGGGGAGATTCTCTGAACCAGTTGGCTGTAACCTTTTTTTGGGCTGCTAAACAGAGTCTGAAGCCATCCTTGCTGTCTGCTGTTTCCTATACCAGATACTTTGAAATGTAGAATCATTATATTGAAGGTCATAGGAATTTTCGCCCCCCCCCCAAAAAAATTTTTTGAGATCTGTTGGTGTACCTTGGACCAATAATTTCTTAGCCGTGGGCTTGTCCAGAAGATATAGTGGTGGGAGCCCACCTGCCCACATTCCCTCCAACATATGTGTGTGTTGCCCATCTCAAAATGTTTCATGATTTGACTTCAATATTTCCTTCTTATATCTTTTTGTAACTTATAAAAAAAAAAAAAGATGGTAGCTGTCACGGTCAGTATTTCTCTCCACACAACAAGTAAATCATGAAAATAAGCACTTGCAAAAGGTTTCTTTTTTCCACTGGTCAAACTTGAACGTTAACTCAAAAATCATTATAACTGTAAAACGGTATAATATTTTTTCACCAAACCTTCGAAAGGCACACCCTTGGCACAGGCCTCTTCAAACCTGAAAATTTCATGAAAAAGTTCCAAACTGTCTAAGCTGTAGGTGACAGTAAACAATATGCATGTTAAGTATAGGGTTTGTTCCTCAGTTTTTGATGCTCCATGTCTTGAAAACTACATAAGATGCCATGACAAAACTTTTCACAGCTCAAGACTCTAACAACCTGACCATGCATGCCAAATTCTGTGCTATTTCATCAAATAACACCAAAAGTATTAAGGCACAAAAATTGGGGTTTAACATGGAACAGGCTACTCAATCCTAACTATAGGGGCATTATAATATAATGTATAAAATTCAATCAGGAGAGAGATGTAGAACAATTCTAAATTCTCCTGTAGTTTAGAGAACAGTAATCCTATCTTCAACTAATGTTCTTTGCTATATATAAAAATATTGAAAAAAATACTGAAACAGTGGGACACACTGTGTAGCGTGCCTCACAGCAAGAAGACCACTGTCCTGCTCTATGATGTGCAGTATATTGCTTCCCTGTGACTCTCAACACTGCTGTTGCAGGTGTCATGACATCACACTCTCCATGGCCATGTGGCATATGACATGACCCCAAATAGCACCCAGAGTGGGTGCAGGGTAACAACAGGTGCATTGTCTAACTCCTCTCCCTGTGCTGGAGGTAATACCTGAAGATACTGTTGAAACATGGTTCTCTAACAAAATACACTTTTTCAGTGATGGCCTATTGGGAGGTAGTGGTTGGATGTTTGCTTAGCCACGTGTTATCACCCTACAGCCATTCTGGGTACAATCTGGGGTCATGGTCTATGCCACAAGGGAACTAAGAGTGTGGCATCATGATGCTTGTGACAACAGCAGTGTTGATAGTCACAAGGAAACAATATACTGCACATCATAGTACACAATGGCAGTCTTCTTGCTAAGAGCATGATGGCAGTCTTCTTGCTAACAGACATGCTACACAGTGTGTCCCACTGTTTCAGCAATATTATCAACATACTGTATGTGTACACAGTATGGCAAAGAACATTAGCTGAAAATAGGATTACTGTTCTCTAAACTACAGGAGAATGTTGAACTGTGCTACATCTCTCTTCTGATTGAATTGTATGCATTATAAATATATAGATACAATATTTTCTGAATTATTAGACCCACCACCCTTGAAAAAGCTGGCAGGAAGCCAGCAAAACTTTGGCATCTCAGATAAGGTAGCCGCAGCTTTAAAAACAAATAAATGAAATTTGAAACACGATTGAAACTGTTTGCAGTTCATTGGTTGATTCTTCCATCAAGAAATTTTGAGATGTTTACTGTCTATTTAGATTAATCTCAGTGAGCTTGACTACTTCTAATTTTTAGAGAGACTCCCCTGGGACCGCTTTGGGTTTGGGATTGTTTACCTGGCTTGAGTAGCCTTGATCCTTGGTTAACTACACATCTCACTGGAAGTGAGGATACAATTCCCTAACACATGATATAAAGGAGAACTACACTGAGCCTGCAAGTCATGTTGCCCAGTAGAAGCTGTTTTTAAAATACTGGTTCTAATTCTGTCATTGTTCCAACTCTAAAGGGCTTTTAGTTATCCCAGTGAGTGTTTCTGATCTACACTCTGGTAGAACTGTAAGATGTAGTTTATGCCACTCTGAGCCACACAGTTCTGTAGTAGAACACAGTTGCATTGTACCAACAATGAAAGATCTGAGCAAGGGTAATAATAAACTACATCACACAGTTCTAAACTGTTTCTTACCTGCAGTGTGCAAATCAGAAACACCCACTAGGATAATTAAAAAGCTCGTAGAGATGGAACAGTAATAGATTCTGAACTAATATTTTAAAAACAGCTTCAGCAGGGGAAATGGTCTACATATTCAGCACAGTTCTGCTATGAGGTGCTGAGTATTGTATGGCACCAGCAATTCTGCCACCATTATTGAGAAGAGGCATTGCATTGCTCAGCAATGTGCACATGTTCACACTGTTTGGACCATCTACTAATGCTGTTCTAGACACCATAGACATTGTTTTCTGATGTTTAAAATCGTTTTTTGAATTTACATTTTTGGACGCTGACTACTAAATTTGTGTATTATTGTTTTGGCAAAAGCCATAGTTACGGTTGTTACTCACATAGAATGGAGGTTTTTTTTTATGATATCAATTCAATGACCAATAATACAACTAATCTGTTTGGCTATTCAGAGTCAGAGGTTGAGGTGGGTTGGGAAACACTTTAGCAGTAAACTAAGCCATGATTCTCCCAATGAGAAATCCCGTACATGCAAACATGAGAGTTTGAAAGAATAACACCTTAGGTTTGATTAGTATATCACAACCTTAACCCAACATGTGAGTTATGAATCTTAATAGAGCCCAGTGTAGCTTTTCATTGTCTACAATTGAAAGACAGATGGGATGCAATCAGAAGGAAGCACTCTATTGATTTCATGGTTATGGTACTTGCGACCACAGTAAGAGAACATAAACATCTTGAACTCGAAATTAATAGTTTACAGGCTCAACTTATTAGTTTGTTAGCAGTGGAAGTCCTGAATAAGCAACCTGAATGCATAAATAGAGACTTAGAAAAATTTGAAGAAGGTTTTGAGAAACAGGAAACTCAAAAAAATATTGCACAGGCATCATGGACTACCAGGGCAGGAAGGTATATCATTTGGGCAATAATCAAGGGAAAGGGGTTTCCCCAGGCCTGCCTTTTCCAATAGTCAATTGTCTTCAGAAGGCAAAGGTGCCAGATATAGAAGTGTCAACCCTCAAAAACACCTTTTTTTAGGGAAATACCAGAAACAACTACCCAAGAAACCACTACAGTCACAGGTCCCAAGGAAAACAGACATGGAATCCAGCTCAGAATCCACAAGCGAGACAGAGACCACAGCTGTGAAGCCACAGGAGTGAGTCAAAAAGACCCCAAAACTATGCAACTACAGATAAGAAAAAACAAAGAAAAATTAAAAAAACAGGACTAGAAAAGGAAAGAGCAGTAGGGGACATCAGTACAAAGTCAAAGACAATATTGTCTTCAACCTCTTGAGAAGAATATTAACAAAATCTGTAGAAGCAGTGCTCTCTAAAGGTTTAACCTTTGCATCCACTTCCATTCTCAATAAATTCCAGATAACACTGGACCTACAAAGGTTTTATTGACAAATACATTTGCACTACAACTCCATAGATGCTGATCAAGACATTAATAAAAAATCTAATTTTGAAGAAAATGTTACACATGGTTTCAAGTTTCATAGCACCAAGATCTGTCTACACACCAACAGACAGCTTCATGAAGGGAGTTGCTAAAGAAGTAGATGCTTTGTTGAGAAATTTCACTACAGCAGGTAGAAATTTGACAAGAATGGAAAGAGAAGCAATTAAAAGCTTGGAACAGGACCAACAGATAATCATAAAACAAGCTGATAAGAGGGGAGGAGAGGTGATTTTGAATCTAGATGACTATGTTGAAGAATGCAAAAGATAGGCTGAAAATTGAAACAGTTATATGAAGTTAGAGGGAGTGCCTATTAGTGGGTTACTGGAAAGTATTAAAAAACAAGTTATAAGGAGCAGAGATACAGGGGAGATCCCTGAGTGGATAGCAGATTCGCTTATCAATTATAAATCCATAGTCCCTCTTTTCTATTGCCTTCTCATGGTTCACAAGCCAGAGAGACCACCGCTGGGTTGACAATAGTCTTATGCCTAGGGTCAGCCCCTAAACTCTTATCCTGTTATGTAGACCGTTTCTTGGGGGAATATGTCCAAATGATGCCAAGTTATCTCTGGGATTCTAAGGTTATCATAAGCATCCTGGAGGACTTCAAAGAGTTAGTGTACTGCCTAAAATTAATATTACTTTTTTTTTTAAAACAGTCAAGTATTACCTTTCACGAGGTGATTTTTCTTTTTCCTTTGAGTAAATAGAAGATTTGTAATCTGATGTTAGTAGGTGTGATCTCTGGAATGGCTATCTGCCTAGCAGCTGACATATCTTGTTCTGTTCCCCAACTACTTCAGCATTCTGACCTCACTGATTGTGACATCACAGCTACTCAGGAAGAGCCACTCAGTAGCTACCAGATCAGTCACCTATGATGTCACAGTCAGTGATGTCACTGTGCTGATTATGCGGTAGGGGGAATAGAACTAGATATGTCAGCTGCCAAGCAAAGTTTTATTCCACACATCCAGCAAAGCACTGTTATATAGAAACTTTCTAATGTGCAAGCAGAACAAAAAAATACTTCAGAAATAAAAAGTTATAATGGACTACTTCTTAAAATTTTTAAAATTTTTCTGTCTGCTATTTTGGTTCTACTAGCTCATTAATACAAACAAATCTAGATTTGCATGATGTATTACTGGTCAACATGGATGTGGCTGACCTTTATACATTGATCCCTCAGGAAGAGGGATTTCTTTATTCGAAAAAGTCTTGGACCTATGCAACTTAGAGGAGAAATCTGTACAGATTTTCCACTAGAATTGGCATCCTTGGTATTACATACAAGCTACTTCTAATTTGATACTAATTTCTATTTGCAGATTAGAGGAACAAAGATGAGGTCAACTATGGCCCCATCGTTTGCAAACCTGCTCAAGCATCAGTTGGAAGCAGATTTTATCACTGGGGAAGGTAACCAACTCAAAGACAAGGTCTTACTGTACTCTATTAGGCACCACCAGAAGCAGAAACAGGCTTTTCTTTTGGACCAGCACTGCCTGGTAAATACCTATGTGGCCATTGTGCCCAATGAAGGAATACCAGTAGAACCAAGGAAGTTTAAACCCATTCAGAGATGAGAAAATTCTCATAAAACAACAAATCATGCTTAGTTTCACACATTTAATCTATGTAATCAGATGTTACTGTAACAAGTTTTATATTGGACACATTTTTCATTTTTCATTTTTATTTTTTATACTTGTAAAACCAGATGAGCAAGGATTGCCCGTTTTCACTGGTGACTAGTTCAATCTAAAAGCACAATAAAAAATAACAATACATTTAAGAGCAGTCCATTGAAACGTGAATCGAGACTCCAGATTTTGGAGCTCAAATCTTAGATCAGGAGAAAGGACCATGCGTCCAGTCTATCCAGACACTCTGTAAGTGCCAATCACCAAGTCTGTAGTCTGAAATACTTCGGTTTACAGATGGTAGCCCCACCAAACAGGGGAGGAGACAGGGAACGTAAGCTGCTCCTATGTGAGGCCTTCTGAATTGATAAGTTTGGCATACTAAACAGTGGTCATGGTCTCAGTGAAGAAATCAATTGGGTCCCTTTGCTTTAAATTTTAGAACTTGGGGTTTCTTATAATAATATGTTGAGTGTGGCCAGTGTTAATTATGGCCACCAAGGAGGCCACGACCCTGACATCTATCTAGCATAGCCCATTTAGGACGTTTTTGCTCTTCCCTCTGTAAGTTCATCCCCCATTTCACAAGATTTCCTCAATTTCCACCTTCACTTTCCATTGCCTCAACCTTTTCCTTTCCTTCCTTGCCCCCACATATATGTGACAACTGAAGACTTTTCCATGAGCAGTCCAATAAACTTCACAACAAATCCCGAAGTGGAGGTTGATATATATGGCATGTTTTCATTTTTTTTATTTTCATTTCTATATATATTTTCAACTTTAAACAGCTGAATCTATGTACATATAGTTTATTGGTTGGTTTGAACAACTGACTGTAAACCAGAGTTTGGCGCGTTAAGTGCCAGATGTTCTGCACTTTGGGCCCACTTTCAGAAGAATGTATTATAAGGTTTAGTTCTTGCTATGTGCTCTTTCTGACTCCACTTGTGATCAACAAAATCCATGTTGACTGGCTAATTTGAAGAGACCAACCATATGTTAAGCACGGTTTCATTATGGCAACTGGAGTAAACAGACCTCCAGTGATGTCACACATATCCCAAACATGTGATGTGATGATGTTCCCAATAGGGAAGCTTAAAAAGCACTTGTTCTGAGGGCACCACCAAATAAGGCAGCTGGAAACAGCTCCACATTGGATACACATGAGCCCCGTGTGTCATACCCCAAGAATGGAGAAGGAACTTTTTAATCTCTGTTAGCAGTAATCTCACTGGTCAGCCATATTTTACTTTATTGCAGAATATTTGTTATGTAGTGATGCACTTATCAACTTATACTGCTAAGTTTTTGTCTATAATGTTTTAGACAGTATTTAGTAGGTTGTATAAGAGTTAACAACTTTAAAAATAGCCTCCCCCTCTGACCCCATCTGGCTCAGGAGAAAAGGCCTCAGATTGTTACACATGAACATACGAAGCCTAAGGCCTAAGTTGCAGGACCATGAAGCATGGGTAAATCTTTATAACATGAATGTCCTGATAATTACAGAAACATGTCTGAAGCCCAGTGTGTTTAAATCGACATATTGAATTATTGTCCCTCCTAAACACTGAATACAGTGTTTAGGAGGGACAGAATGGTGAGAATGGGGGGGGGGGGTGTTGATGTATGTGACACCCCATATTAATGCAAAGGAATTCTCCCTAGATTCCCTTTCTAATGTACGTGGTGAGTACCTCTTTGTAAATGTACTGCTTGTGGATACCAAACCTCTCTTAATTGGTTGTGTTTATAATCCTCCAAGTGGCCAAGGCAGCCCTTGAAGCTACCTCCACCAGTCTGACTGATCAGTCTCCAGGGGAAATTATTCTTCTTAGAAAATTTAACATTATCTAGATAGCTTGTGGACTCAGTGTTGCCCAAACTAGCTTGCTGAAGCTCAACTCTGCCAAATTATTGAGGAACCTACCTGGCTAAACAACAGATCTGGCAACCATTCTCTACTGGACTGGGTCACGGTGAATAAAGTGGACAGGATCAAAGTTGCTGGCATTTATTTATTTTATTTATTTAGTCTTTGGTAACCGGATAAGTGCACTGATCCAGGGGACCGTTTTCAAGCACGACCCAGGCCACACAGGTGGCAGTTACAGAGATAGTGACAAATTATACAATGAGTTATACAATGCATACTAGCTAACTCTTTGAGTGATCTATTTCCAAACTTTTTCATCTGGAAAAATGCCCCTAGACCCCGAACCAGAATTACCTCTGTCCATGATTTTTCTAAATTTGATGAAACTGCATTTCACCGTAACCTCACTGAAACTCACTGGGGTACCATATGCCTGCTTGATACAGTTGTCCAAGCCCTCGACTTCCTCCTTAATAACAAGCATTCTTCCTTAGTGCAGAGAAGGGTAAAAGGCCTTTATTCTAAATTACTTGGCCAGTGAACTATGCTTGACCATGAAACAAAGGGACAAAGCCTGGGATCTCTTCAAAACCACAGGTTTAACATCTGATTGGCATAACTATAGGGAACTCAGAAATGTCTGCAAAAATTACCTCAAAAGGCCTAAAATAAAATATATTAAAAGCCTGCAGGGTAGAATCCTAGCTAATGTGAAACACTTTTGGAGCTAGATAAATGGTCTCCTGAATGGTTGCCCTGGTACCCAAGCGAATGAACTTTCACATGATGGTATGTGATCACAGAATCTGCCTCTTCTGCCACTGCTTTTAATGCCTTCTTCACCAACCCGGATAAATTCAAAGCTCTTTCATGTCGGCACCCACTTCCCTCTCCCCTTCCCTCCTTCAGTTTTGTTACTCCTCAAAGTCTCTTCCAAAGTTTCACTTCAAACTAATAACCAGAAAACAGGCTCATGCAAACCTCAATAGCCATAAGTCAGATTCTTCAGGTTAATATGATATCATGGAACCTAAATTACTCAGATTGGCAGACCAGTATGTAGTCACCCCACTAAGGGACCTGTTTAACAAATCCCTTGTTCTGGGCATGGTGCCAATGGCATGGAAAGTCACCTTAGAAAATCCATTCCACAAAGATGGTACCAAAGAGCCAGTTGAAAATTATAGGCCTATTTCCCTCCTTAGCCCTCTGGCTAAGAGATACAAAAGAGACTGACTTTCAACTATCTTACACACTACCTTGACACACATAACACCCTGAATACTGGTATTGGTAATCATGGTTTCAGATCTAACCACAGCATGGATACCACACTGGTCAGCTGACCACTGGTATCTTTGGTGCAAAGGACTCTGGCTTTGCAACTGGTGCCATCTTTGTTGATTTCACGAAAGCCTTTGATTTGGTTAACCATGACATCCTCCTCACAAAACTAAACTTGTTGGGCTTTAATGAGCTCTCCTGCCTCTGGTTTAAAGGCTATCTGTCAGGCAGGAAGCAGGTGGTAAAACAGAGAGGCTGCTTGTCCCCCTAAAATGGTGTTTCCCAGGATTCTATACTTCATTCTTTGCACTTTTCTATTTTATAAACAAGCTGCCTGGAAACTGTGGTGGAGCCAAGTTGTTCCTTTATGCAGATTATGCTGTACTGTACCAAAGCCACTCTGACCCTGCCTCCCTAAACTTACAGCTGGCCGAGGACTTCAAACAACTTGAAAACTGGTTCAGAAGGAATAAATTGGTGTTAAACTCTAAAAAGACAAAAAGCAATGTTGTTTGGAACTAGGAAGCTTGGAAAGGACAGAGGTAATCTGTTAAAACTTTATTCTGTGTCTGTCAACCAAAACAAAGTGGTAAATGCCCTGAAATACCTTGGTGTCTACCTCAACTAAGAATTAAACTTCAGGCCCCATGTTGACTACCTGTCAGGAGATGTCCATCAAAATCCTGGGCTAATGTTCCATCTTGGGGCCTATCGCACCCAGACAGCATGGCTAACCATCACTAACAGTGTCTTGCTACCCCAGCTACAATATAGAGGATTGTGTACGAGCAAGCATACACAACAAGGCAGTTGTGATCGAGAGGTTTCCATGGTAACCAGAGACCTTGAGAGGTTCATTACCATGAAAACCTCAAGATCTTTCAACTGCCTTATTTGTGTATGATTGCTCATACACAATCGTTTATTGTGTTTGGGCAGCCATAATCAGCACTCTGTGATCCCCCAAACAAGTCTAGAAGAAAAACTAAGTCTTACTTCGGCATCTGTACCAGTGCGCTTACTTCCGCATTACCATTGGCCACTCAATTGTGCATGCGCGAATGCGTTCGATCTTGTTGTGCTGCACCGGTGACGTACTTGGTGCAGCACAACAAGATCATGACACACTGAGTGTAGCACAACAACGCTGTTCCAGGCATGGATTTCCATGCGGAACAGCATTCCACCATACATTATATGAGGCCCCAGTACTGCAATCAGTAAGGAAACCAGAGCTCAGCAGGCTTAAGGTGTTATATAATAAGATTGGGTGATTTGCTGCTAGTGTCCCCAGTAGGAAGCATCACCACAGAGTTTTCTCCATACTAAACTGGACCTCCTTGGAAAGTAGACTGAATATCCCCTCTGTGCCTTACACACAAATTAGTTCTTGAAACCCCTCATCTGCAGGATATTCTAAAACTGCAGTGGAGAACTCTTTGCTCCTCATCCAGCTCCCTCATGGATGTTCTCTATGCAAAAGCAGGCAGTAGGTCATTCACCTGCTTTGCTCCAAAAATCTAAAACAACTCCCTCCTGAAATCTGGTACTTGAACTGGTTTCAAAAATAGTATTGAGTCCCTTTACCGGGAGTCACTGTAATTGCTACGGTGAAAAGACCTTGGCTCATATCTGCCTGTTTCTGTTTCAGAATTT
The DNA here is from genome assembly GCA_016271365.2 of Neoceratodus forsteri. Classification (NCBI taxonomy): domain Eukaryota; kingdom Metazoa; phylum Chordata; order Ceratodontiformes; family Ceratodontidae; genus Neoceratodus; species Neoceratodus forsteri. The sequence continues at coordinate 629,257,933 of CM028136.1, forward strand.
CTCTTCTTGATCCGTTCCCACCAAGTTTGTGAAATATGATATGTTTATGATGTAACTAATTGCTGATGTATAATGGATTATATATGTGCTTTGTCTCTGTAACTTCTCCTGCTTTCTTATGTTCTGTATATTTGTTGTGTCACAGCATTGTTGTGGACACCTATTTTATCTATATGATTTATTACCTGTTAACTAATTCTAGGTTGTTCCTGAAAAAGGACGTTTTAATCTCAGTGGGCCTACCGGGTCAACAAACCCCAGTAAATAAATAAATTTCACTATGATATAACCTTTATTTGAAAAAAATGTGCGTGCTCACTAGGGCAGAGTCTGGGTACAAATTTCCTTCAGCATGTTTGATACAATATCCCTGTTACTTTTACGCTGACCTCCCACCCACTTGTTTACATGAGAAGAAAGAATCCAACACACTTAGAGATTTAACAATGTTTTTTAATCTTTGAAACTAAGAAATACCTGATGATATTGATAAATGTGCTTATTTAACAAAATACACTTTCTTAGTGATAGGTTATTTGGTTGTGGTTGAACCTTTGCCTGGCCACCTGTTGTCACCCTGCACTCATTCTGGGTACTATTTGAGGTCATGGTATATGCCACATGGGCATGGAGAGTATGATGTCATGACACCTATGACAACAGCTGTGTTGAGAGTCACAGGGAAGCAATATACCACATGTCATAGCATAGGGCTTTGGTCCTCTTACTATGACACACACTATATAGTGTGTTCCACTGTTGCAGTAGTACTGTCAATATTTGCATATCCGGCAAAGAGCATTAGTTGAAAATAGGATTACCATTCTCAAAACTACAGGAGAATTTTGAATTGTGCTACATCTCGCTCCTGAGTCCTGACTGAATTGTATGCGTTAAGCAATATGGCAAAACATGACATTAGCTGTGCTAGGTTTGCCCCACAGTCAGGGATATGGTAATGCATGAGGTGAAGCTGAGTGCCTTCAGACCCCGACCATGGGGTAAAGCTAGTACACTCAATGCCCTGTAGTGCCTTATTGCTTATATAAAATGGGTATTTATTGATATAAACAATAGTTTTAGAAATGTATGACAAAATATTAAAAAGGAGTAAAAACCATATATATATAGTTCCTCCACCTGTTTTGTGCCACTTAGGGTCACTATTATAGTGGTGGGGTAGTGTCACTATAGTTAGGGTTGAGCAGGGGTTTCTATGCTCAACCTCATATTTAGCACTTTACAACCGTTCAGTAGATTTCAACAAAAATTTCCATGCATGGTCTCAGGGGGTAGGTGGCTTAACATGCTAAGTTTTGTTCCAGATGAATGTGCAGATTCTGAGATGTGGATAGTGGAAAAAGTAAAACAAATTGCTGTTTTTTGCTGGGTTTTTTAGTCATTGCCTAGCGCCTAGGCAGTTTAGAATTTTAGTCTGAAATTTTCAGGGTGGAAAGGGCTTGGCCCACAGATGTGCCTTTTGCTGGTATGGTGAAAAAATATTCATCCATCCCAGAGCTATTAAATTTTGAAATTTCAGTTCTGAGCATGCTCTGTGCAGTCTTTTAGATAACTGCTTGAAAAGGAAAAAGTTGGTCCATATGAAAAAGGATCCTTTATCATATGGGATAATTCTTTTAAATGAGGAAAAACACCATATTGTTTCCTTTATTTATTTTTTGAAATTTCAAAACCCATGAAAATGATATCCTGCACACACTCATACACACACACACACACACACATACATGTTGCTCACTGGGACCCCATTAGGTTGATTCTTTACTTAATTTGTGGATATATGACCCAGAAATGTCTTTCTTAACTTAAATCCTTTTTCAGCTGGCCCGGTGGTGCTGAGGGTTGAGGCACTGGACGCCACACCTCACACCATACCAGCAACCCAGGTTCATGAGCGAGCCTGAGCAGTTGGGTGTCAGCAGGGGAGGGAGAGAGGATTCGGCATCTGGAGAACTGCTCTCCTCTCTCCAGGGAAGGGGGCTAGTCATCCCACCTGCTGACTGCACTCTAGTGGAGTCTGGAGGGCAGTACAGGTCAGGAGGCTTAGAAGCCAACGTGCTTACATCAGAGGGGAGGGAGAAAATGGAAAAAGGCCAGGGCTCCACAGACCTGTGATGGCCCAACTGCTCCAGTGAAGTCTGCCTCCCACCACCAGATTTGCCATACCAGGTGGCAGAGGACTTCCAGCACCCCTCCACCTGGCCCTGTCACAGAGGGGGAATCCATGGGGGAACCTCAGGGGCAGATGATCCTGAGTCAGGCCAGAGGATGTACCCCCTCCAAGAGAGGGGGTCATAGCCCCATGGAGCCCATGGAAGGCACTACAAAGAAAAAAAAAAATTTTTTCATCAACTGATTTTCTTTTTTCTTATGGGCATACAAAAAAAGAATTGGTCCATATGAAAAAAGTATGACTTTATACAAAAAAAAGAATCTGAAGTTAGTTTTTTTCCAATTTTTTTTGTATGAAGGCATTCTTTTTTCATATGAATGAAATAAAACATGCAAAAGGATGCCTTCATACAACAAAAGAATGGGAAAGCTGTAGTGAGCTTTTGAAGCAAATTAGCTGATCTGTTCCTCCATGCACATTACATTAAAACCCATTCCAACTTTATAGAGTATGTTTTCAGCTAAAAAGTTAGCCCTTTCATTATACTGTCTGTTTTGTTCTGACCAAATTACATTTTATCCTTATAGTAGATAAATACAGTCTGTTGTGTTTGTATTACAGATGTAAGGTACTGTATGAAATGGATCATTGTCATGTCAAATACTCAATAAATTCAATTTAACGAAAAAAAAGTTTGTATCTGCTCAGCTCTGAATCTTTGGATGGCTTTGGGGCTGTAATGAAATGTGAAAGTAAGAGGGCTTCTCTCTTAAAGCTCACTTCCTCGCACACTCCTGCTCCGGTAGGGGGGTGCATACGAAAGCATGTGTTATTGTTACCTTGACTAAACACCAGAGAAAGAGATACTGTACCACTTATCGTTTCCTCTCAACTCATGGACACAACTGGCTACAGTTAGTGTAACTGTGAATTGTCTAAGTCTGATCCATAACAAATATAATTTTACTAGCCCCCTGGGATTGGGCTTCGAATATTACTGTATTTATATACTATTACTAATTCTCAATTTCTCAGCTCGCAGACTTGCTCATTCAATGCACATTATTTATAATTGTTGCATTGCAGACTTGTGAGAATGATGTATGCTAAATTCCCATACTGCAGTTTATTCTTAGCTTAGTTAGGGTAAATTAAAAGCCAGGGTGATAGCACACCTGTCATTACCTTATTTCATCCTGATCTTTTGACTAGTCACATCCTCAGCATATATGATGCCTAGTGCTTTTAATCACAGCAGTTAGATTGCAGATTAATGACAAATGTAGTTTAAAACAATTATCATATCACTCAGTTGCTTCACGATTTTCTAAAAATTGGGAACACATGAAGAGTATTAGAGTGAAGTTTTGAACCCAAACTGTATCCGTTTTTAAAATGCAGATTTGCTGCTAATGGTATACTTACACATAGTAAAATTGTTATCACAATTTTTTTCTCAAGACATATACTTTACATAACACAATTAAGTTGAAGCACTACCAGGTTATATTATGTTCTGAACTTAATGCATCCCCTTTCTCCTGTTTATGTGATTAACATGATTATTATGACTAACCACACTTTTTCTGCAAACAATATTTTGGTGTGTCAATAGAGACTCTGGTTAATCTGTTAATTTCCATTTTGACAGTCCCATATTCTGTATCGCTTCATATGTATGGATGCAAGTACAAAAATTACTTGTATCAAAGGTCTGGATTCTGTACTTAAGTTGTGGATAAATTACTCAGAAATGTCTTTTTTTAACATTTAAAAATCATCAGCTGATTTTCTCTTTTTGCATGGGCATAGAATTGTTCCATTCGAAAAAAGATAGCTTCATATGAAAAAAGAATTTGGATATCATTTTTTTCTGATTGTTTTTCATATGAAGGCGTTCTTTTTTCATGTGAACAAAAAAGCATATAAAAAAGAATGGGGGAAAAAACCTAAGTCCAAATTATTTTTCCATATGAAGGTATCCTTTTTGTATGCTTGTTTCATTCATATGAAAAAAGAATGCCCTCATACAAAAAAGAATTTGGACATAGATTTTTCAGATTTTTTTTTGTATAACGGCAGCCTTTTTTGTAAGCTTTTTTTGTTCATATAAAAAAGAATGCTCTCATATAAAAAAGGAATTCAGACTTAGTTTTTTCCCATTCTTTTTTCGTATGAATGAATAATTTCTTGTATGCTTTTTTCATTCAAATAAAAATGGAATGCCCTCAAATGAAAAAGGAATTCAGACTTAGTTTTTTCCCATTCTTTTTCATATGAATGAATCCTTTTTCATATGCTTTTTTCATTCATATGAAAAAAGAATGCCCTCATATGAAAAAAGATTTTGGACTTGTTTTTTTCACCCACATTTGATCTTCAACAAGCCATTACTCCCTCAATATCTGGACTTAAGGGACAGTATCAAAACAAAGGTTTTAATGAGTACTACAAGAATAATACATAAACTCCCAAAAAGATTTAGGGCCCACATAAAATACCATAAAAATAAAAAAATGACATTTCTCACAGGATAACATTGGAAATTTAACAAGCCATACCTTCCTCAATATTTGGACTTGAGGGTCAATCTATATATCAAAACAAAGATCTTAATGAGTACTGTAGGAATAACACATATCTCCCCAAACATTTCCAGGCAATATAAAAAAAAATGAAAATTCCCATAGGATAACATTGGGACTTCAACAAGTCATAACACCCTCAATATTTGGACTTAAGAGACAATCCATAATTATTTATTTATTGGAATGTTCAGATACACCTTTGAACAGAGCTCATTTACAAAGGTTCCATGTCAGAAAGTACAGAAGACAGGATAATCAGGTAGTGTATAGAATATATTTGCACAGTTGCAACACGTCAGGGTGCTGGCGGTAGTGCACCCAGTCATCATAGTGCCAACCACCGATTACACTGACCTGTCTTTTTGTGGGGGCTGCACCCCTTGCACCCCCATAATAATTATTCTAACTCCAGGGGAAGGACCTCGGGAAGGGGGCAACAAAAACAGAAATCAGTGCTGTGGTGTCTTGGTGCTGTAATGCTGGCACCCTAATGCCCTGTAAGATATTTGCACAGTAGTAAATGAAACCAGACATAGTTCCCAAATATGTATACAATAGACAGAGGTTACAACAATTACTTATAATTATTATATGCATGAGTACTACATGTGTACAGGAGCAGTGGGCATTGCCTTGTCCATTGTTAAAACTTTAAGCAGGAGCAGAAACCTAATTTGTCATTAAATTATTCCTGAATTCAGGGCACAGCAGAGAAATATAGCCTGTAAGGGTCAGTTTAGTGACTGCATTGGCATATGAGATGTTGGGCAAGATTTTATTTAGGGATAATTTAAAATAGTTCAGTTTGGTTAACTCTAACAGTGTTGAGGGGAGTTCATTCAACCAGGTTGGTGCTCAGTAGGGAAAAGCCTGCATGGCTTGACTGGTCCTACAACATGGGATGTAGAGAGCATTTCTTGCAGCACTCCTTGTAGAGTGGTGGTCGTAGTGGGTGTGTAGCAGAGTCTGGAGATAAGTGGGTGTGAGTTCCAGTAGGGCTTTCTTACCAACTAGGCATGTTTAGAATTTTATCCTGAGGTCTAGTTGCAGCCATTTTGTGTCCTGATAGAGGCTGCATGTGTGTGTGAGCCTGTCCACATCTAGGACAAAACAACAGGCCTTATTTAGGATGGTTCTGATTCTGTTAAGGTTAGTGTCCATTGCAGCTCCATAAATTACCAGGCCATAGTCCATGGTGGAGAGAACTGATGAGGCTACGGCAATTTTTCTGGTCTCAGGTGTCATAAAGTGCTTATGTCTATAGAGGACACCCAGTGTTTTGTTAACTGTAATAACTACACAGTATATATGCTGTGTGTATGTTAGTGCATTGTCTAGGTGGATACCAAGATATTTAAATGTATTTACCTGTTCTATGACCTCTCCAGCCTGGTTGTAGATTGCCAGGGGTAGAAGTTTGTTTTTTCTCTGTTGGCTTGTGAATAGCATTGATTTAGTTTTTTGTGATTCAGAAGCAGCTTATTCTGTAGGAACCCGTGTTCCATGGCAATGAAGTTTCGCTGTAGGGTTTGAGTAATAGCTTGCTGCCGAGTGTTACTGGTGTAGTGTGACAGGGTGGAATAGGAACCTGTCCCAGTTGTTTTGGTGAAAGTGTTTAAATGCAAGGATCTTTCCTTTTCTGTCTCTTTTCTGTCTGGTTGCGCAACCACATTTTCCTAAGACTTCGGACTTGATCACCCCGATAGTCTCGCAATTCTTTACCTCTCGCTATCTCTCAGTCTTCCCATGCTGTTTGTCTTGTCCTACCATTCACAGCTGCTAGTACAAAATTATATGCAAATCATTATGTGGGAAGGAAATTGATACTGAGATTCCTTTGTTTGGAAAATATATAACATTACTGTTGAAATATATATAATTATAATTTGAGATGACTGTAAAAAGCTGTTGGAAGCTAGAGGTTACCAGAGTTCAATTTTTAAGCCTTTTGCAAAAGCTGCGCAAAAGGGGGCCTCAACTCAAGAAGCACACTCTGTTCTAGCAGCTCCTGCCTGATAGTTACAAAAACAGGATGCTTGCTAAGAATGGGGGTTGAAAGGATTTGTAAGAGCTAAGCTGCAACTGCAAGAAAGATTAGAAGAAAAAAGGGACATAGAAACTGAAGGAAAACTCTAATTTTAATTTTGCAATTGTAAATAGTTATACTGAACGAGTTTATTTTTTTATGTTGCTGCTACTGTAAATAAATATTTCTAGTGAATTCTACAACTGTTTCTGGTGTTTCCTATGCCTCCTGACCTGTGCCTCAATGGCAGATGGTTTTAGAAGTGGGATTTAAGCCATGCATACCCTAAGACAGGAGTTTTGTGCGTGGGTACTGGACCTAGTACCAGGGGAGCACGGAGAAAGGTATGGATTCCACAACAGCTAGTCCAGGAGTGGTTACCAGCAGAATGGCAGCCAAACCAGCAAAGACAGAAGTCCAAGCTGAGATTGTACAGCCAGCACATGTTATGGAAAAAGAACAGGCGGTGACATAACCTGAAAGCCTGGTGGACTTTTTCAAATAGTGGGCTATACAACAAAAAGAGACAGAGAAGCAGAGAGAAAAAGAGATTCTGCTTTTAGAAGTGCAGAGGAGAGGAGATGCAGCAACAACAGCAGCAGTGATGGCTGGATGCCTTGCAAGATATCAAAGGCAGAGGATCCGGCACACATCCAGATGAGCAACAAAATGCGAGCAACTTAAAAGCCATTCAACTTACAAAGTTGTGTTCCTCAGATGATATTGAGGCATACCTGACAACTTTCAAAAAAGTTGCCACAGCCTGCTAATGGCCAAAGCAGCAATGAACAATTAGACTGGTACCCTACCTGACAGGTAAAGCCAAACTTGCCTACAGCCGTATGGACACTGCACAGCCAGAAAACTATGACCTGGTGAAAAGCAAACTCCTGAAAAGGTATGATATCTCCAGAGAGACCTACAGGCAGAGATTTCAATGTCTGAAGTACAACTCGGTCGACAATCCTCGAGAAACCTTCACCTGACTTGGAGAACTCCTGATAAAATGGATCCAACCAGAGAGCAAAACAGTCCCACAGATCAGCAACACATTTGCCATGGAGCAATTCATCAACATCTTTCCTACAGATGTGCAGCTGTGGATAAAGGAACACTGACCAGAAAGTGGGGAAAAGGCTGTTTATTTGGCTGAGAACTACCAAATGACCAGACAGATGCCACAGCAGCGAGATAACAGCCAAGCACCAGTAAGAAACTCCTTTTTCCATTTAAACACCAAGCCTGATAAGAACTCTGGTAGGGGTAACAAGTCTGTGCCCAAATATGTTATCTGCCATAACTGTAAAATGCCAGGCCATTTTGCAAGAAACTGCCATAGTAAGAAGAGTGGCTCTGAAGCAGATCTGTTCTTGCCAAATTGGGGCAAGAACTTAACAGATGTGAAGGTGGGGGATAAGACTGTGAAGGGGCTCATTGATTTGGGAAGCAGACAGACCCTAGTGCATGTTAAAGTGCTGGGAAAATACTGAGAAAAGAGACCAGGTACTGGTGTCATCTCCATCCAAGGGGACACTCGATACTATCCCACCATTTAAGTGACTCTGACCATTAAGGGTGTGTTACACCAAGTGAAAGTTGGAGTAGTTCCTAAGTTACCTTTACCTGTGATTATTGGAAATTACTTTCCAGGATTTACTGAATCAATCAAGGAGGGAGTGTGAATCCTGTTGTTTCAGCAGCAGTGGTGACAAGAGCTCAGGCAAAGAAAATTTCAGACTGTGGGGACACCTTTCCTTTCAAAAACTGTGATTCAGACTTGTTTGAGCACAGCTCCAAGATCCAGAAATCCAGGAAAGAAAAGACGAAGCCTGAAGAAACTGTGGCAACAAATGACTGATGGACATGAAGGGTTAAAATATGAAAATGCTGAAACTAAATTAATAGCTTATTCTGAAAGAAAATCACAATCAGTTAACAATGTTTCTCTCCAGGGTTATTTTAAGCAGCAGGGCGTGAAACCAAAACAGGGTGGACCAATGTTTAAAAAAATGTAATGGGTTACTGTAGAGAGTTTGGGTTAAACCTCAGACACAGGAACAGACAGAACAATTGGTTATACCACAGAAGTATAGAACAGAGTTATTATAGACAGCACATGATAGTCCTATGGCTGGTCACTCAGGGAGGGATCGCACCCTTGTTGGATTGCTGTATAGATTTTACTGGCCTGGAATTCATGAATATGTTGCCGCCTATTGTAATTCCTGAGCCGAGTGTCAGAAAGTAGCCCCAGTCACTAGAAAAGACAAGATGCCCCATGTGACCCTACACTTGATAGATGCGCCTTTTGAGATAATTGCAATGGATGTAGTTGGTCCTTTAGACAAAAGTAAAAAGGATGATAGTTTTATCCTGGTAGTATGTGACTATGCTACTCGATACCAAGAAGCAGTTCCAATGGTTGCAGCAGAGCTTGCCAACATTTTCAGCAGAATGGGCATACCTAAAGAAATGATTACCGATCAGGATAGTAATTTTTGTGCTGCATTACTTAAGGAGCTGTACAGACTACTAGGTATCACTGCCATAAGAACCTCCCCATATACCCTCAGACGGATGGTCTTGTTGAGTGTTTTAACTAAACCTTAAAACGCATGTTAAAAAAGTTTGTAAAATAGGAAGGGAAAGACTGGGACCAGTACTTGCCTTACCTACTTTTTGCTTACAGAGAAGTGCCACAGGCATGAACAGGGTTTTCACCATTTGAAAAGCTGTATGGCAGGCAGCCAAGAGGGCCACTGGATGTGATGAAAGAAACATTGGAAGATAGCCCCACTCAGAAACAATCTATAACTTCTTACATGTGTGCCCTAAGAAAGAAGCTGGCAAAATATGTTTAAATTGCCTATAGTAATCAGGAAGAGGCCCCAAACCAGCAGAAGGTATATTATGACCACGGGGTAAAAGAAAAAGTTTTTGAGCCAGGTGAAAAAGTTTGCTACTATTACCCACAACAGAAAATAAACTTTTAATGAAGTAGCAAGGGCCTTATAAGATTCTTAGACATGCTGGCACTGTTAATTATGAGATTGAGACCCCTGACAGGAAAAATCCTTTTAAGATATACCATGCTAACCACCTCAAGAAATGGGTTGAAAAAATGCCAAAAGCTGCCTTGCTGGTTTTGCCAGCAACCGATAAGGAAGATATTGATGTAGCTTATGATAGACTGGAACAAACTGTAAATGCTGATGCTGTAAAGGTGAATGTTTTCTTAACCTCAGAACAAACTGCAGACATTTGTAATGTGCTAAAGACATTTAATAGTGCTTTTACCATGGTGTCAGGCTGAGCAAAAGGGGTTGAGCACATAATAGTGACAAGGAATGCTCGTCCTATTAGACAAAAGACATACAGGTTGCCAGAGTGGCTAACAGCTGACATGGTAAAGGAAATATAAAAAATGAAAGAATTGGGTATTATAGAGGAGTCAAGGAGTGCTTAGTCATCTCCAATGGTAATTGTAAACAAAAAAGAAGGGGGTGTTAGAATCTGCCTTGTTTTTGGGAAACTTAGTCAAGCATCAGAATTTGACAGTTATCCTATGCCCAGAATAGATGATTTAGTGGACAGACTGGGGAGTGGAAAGTATATCAGTACCCTCAATCTCACCAAGAGTTACTGGCAAATACCTTTAGCTAAAGAATCCAGAGATAAAACTGCATTTGACACCCGTATAGGATTCCATCAGTTCACCACCATGCCATTTGGTTTACATGGTACGCCAGCTATGTTCCAGCAGTACATGGATGTCATTTTATCCCCTCACACTGGTTATTGTGCTGTGTATGTGGATGATGTTGTGGTGTACAGTCCAGACTGGAAAGGCCACCTGGAACACCTTTGAGCAGTTATCCAAACTATCAAAAATGCAGATCTGACTATTAATCCTACCAAATTGCATTGGGCATGCAGGAAACTAGATATTTGGGCTAGGTGTTGGGAAATGGAGAAGTTAAGCCAGAGATTTCTAAATAGAAGTTGTAGCTACCAGTCCTGTACCTAAAACAAAAAACCTGTCAGATTGTTTTTAGGGCTGGCTGGTTATTATCGGAGATTTGTTCCCAACTTTGCAGAGTTAGCTACTCCCCTCACTGAACTCATGAAAAAATGGTACCCAAATAATGTGAAATGGACCTCAGAGTGTGTTGAAGCTTTTTGAGCTATTAAGGCTGCATTATGTTCAGCCCATGTTTTAAGAAGCCCAGACATTGAGAAACCATTTTTGTTACAAACAGATGCATCAGAGGTAGGCCTAGGTGCAGTACTGAGTCAACATATAGATGGAACAGAACATCCTATTCTGTACATAAGCAGGAAGTTGCATGACAGAGAGAAAAGATACTCCACTATCGAAAAGGAATGTTTAGCAGCAAAGTGGGCCATGGAGTCCCTTAATTTTTTATTTGCTAGGAACTGACTTTGTCCTTATAGCAGATCACAATCCTCTCTATTGGCTTAATCAAATTAAATATAAAAATTCCAGAATCACAAGGTGGTACCTGGCACTACAGTCATTTAAATTCAGTGTGATACACAAGTCTGGTAAAGAGAATAGCAATGCTGATTTTCTGTCAAGATATGGATCAGGAATTGAGGGTTCTGAAGGTTGAAAACCAAATGTATGAGTTTAAATTGTACTGTTACAGAAAAACAGATGATGTGCATGTGCTTAATTTCTGAAAGCAGCAAATGTTGGTAGAGAATTAATAAAACATTGTGGAAACCTGTTTAATAAAACAAGTTCCCTCTTAAGGAGGGGGGTGTATGTGACAGGGTGGAATAAGATCCTGTCCCAGTTGTTTTGGAGAAAGTGTTTAAATGCAAGGGTCTTTCCTTTTCTGTCTCTTCTCTGTCTGGTTGTGCAACCAAATTTTCCTGAGACTTCAGACTTGATCACCCCGACAGTCACGCAATTCTTTGCCTCTCGCTATCTCTCAGTCTTCCCTTGCTATTTGTCTTTTCCTACCTTGCATTGCTGCTAGTATAAAATTATATGCAAATCATTATGTGGAAAGGAAACTGATATTGAGATCCCTTTGTTTCGAAAACATATAGCATTACTGTTGAAATGTATATAATTATAATTTGGGATGACTGCAAAAAGCTGTTGGAAGCTAGAGGTTATCAGAGTTCAATTTTTAAGCCTTTTGCAAAAGCTGTGCAAAAGTGGGCCTGAACTCAAGAAGCACACTGTGGTCTAGCAGCTTCTGCCTGATATTTACAAAAACAGGATGCTTGCTAAGAATGGGGGTTGAAAGGACTTATAAGAGCTAAGCTGCAACTGCAAGAAAGATTAGAAGAAAAAAAGGAACACAGAGACTGAAGGAAAACTCTAATGTTTATGTTGCCTTTGTAAATAGTTACAATGAACAAGTTTTTTTTTATGTTGCTGCTACTGTAAATAAATATTTCTGGTGAATTCTACAACTGCTTCTGGTATTTCTTATGCTTCCTGACCTGTGCCTCAATGACATGTAGACAACCACATCATCTGCATATAGCAGGTTGCATGCATTCACACAGGTTTTAGGTAGGTTATTAATGAAAAGGTTAAACAGTAGAGAACCCAGTATCAATCCTTGGGAAACCTCTACCATCACCACCTTGGAGTCTGATAGGACTCCACTAACTTTTACTTTCTGAGTGCGATCTGTCAGATAGTTCTGAAGCCAATCTACTGTGTCCCTAGCTAAGTCAATCCCCGTGAGTTTTTCCATAAGTAGTGTGTGGTTTATGAGATCAAATGCCTTGGTTAGGTCAATGAAGACTGACCCAGCCATTTTGCATTTGTCCAGTGACTCATGTAGTGAGCTGGTGAATTCAAGGAGGGCTGAGATGGTGTTGTGTTACAGTCTGAACCCGTCCTGCTGGGGGCATAGTAGGTTGTACTGGTTCAAGTAATTCACCAGCTGGTCTGTTACTACTGTACCTGTTTTAGTGCTTTGGAGAGTGGGGAGAGTATAGAGATTGATCTATAGTTTGTGATGCTGGCTTTGTCACCACCCTTGTGCACTGGTGTAATTATTGAAAATTTCCAGGGGGCAGGAAATTTGGAGTAGCAGAGGCAGAGATTGAATAATTTGATTGGGGTTGCCAGGATGACCAGTGCTGAGGCTAGTAGTCTCATTTCTATTGTGTCACTCCCAACCCTGGTTTTGTTAAGCACACGTTTTTAAGTTTTACATATTTAGAGGTATCCATTACCGATATTGTTCTAAAGTAGAATTTGGGGTGGTCTAATTGTGTGGGCATGGTAGGTGGGGTGTTGTGTGAGGCAAGAGGTGATGTGTAATGGATGTTATGCTGTGTGGTGGAGTCTATAGTGTTGAGGTGGGACTTAAGATCGGTGAAGGCTGTGCTAAGGATGTCAACAATCTCCTTGGCGTCAGAGATGTGGGAGTTGTGTGTGATCAGATCTGCTGCATTCTTGTTAGGACTTCAAAGGAGTTCCTTTAGTGATCCTCAGAACCTGCTGACCTTTCCCCAGAGTTTGTTTTGTTTCTCTATGTAGTAGCATGCTTTAGTTTCTCTAATTAAATGGGTACATATGTTGTGGGCTGCCTTGTACACCTGGATGTACACAGGCTTGGGCCCAGGCATTGTCCAAAAGTCATATTAGTCCATGCAGATCTGGGGTGAGCCAATCTGCAGAGCTTCCTCTGATCATACACCTTTTGGAGGGGGCAAATTTGTCAGCTGCCTGAGCGAATTCCTTTATAAGGAAGTCCAGTGCTATGTCTATATCAAGGATAGTGTCCATATGGTTCCAATCAACTTGTGCCAGGTGCCACCTGAAAGCTTCTATCGCGTTTTCATGCATAACCCTACAGGCAATAAGTTCTGGTGGCAGACGCTTAGTTTTGGCATACCATTCAACTAGGACAGGGGAGTGATCCCTGAGTATGGCAAATAGTACCTATACTTTGGCTGTCCTCTCTGGTTTGGCTATAAGACCCCAGTCTATCAATCTATGAGTGTGCCCTTTCCAGTTATGTAATTGTACTGGGTATTTCTGTCTACCACCTGTGTGAGGTACTGGTTATTGATTGTGTCTTTATGGAAGTTCTTGGTGGAAGCAGACCAGTCAGTGTTGAAGTCCCCAGTCACCAGTGTTTCATGGTTGGTGCCAGCTTCATGATAGTACTGTGAGAATACCTCCAGACCAGTCTGAGTCATTTTTGGTGGAATATAGATAGTCATGACTGTTAGCATCTTACTCCCTCCCCCAGGTGAAGCCTAGTGACTAGTCATACCAAGGTTCATACTAAGGTCTTTGAAAGAGCTAGAAGGCGTTTGCCCAAGACGTTCTTATACTAAGCCAATTGAGAATATGAAAGGTCATAACCTGTACTGACTAATTTATCCAACCCATATTTAAAAGTATTCTTGGTTTCACTGGTAATAACATCAACAGGTAGTTTGTTCCAAGGACTCACAGTTCTAAGTGTAAAAAATATTGGCGGCTAGTATGTTTAAACGGTTTCCTTATTAATTGTAGAGGATGGCCTCTAACGTCATAAGTATGATCTTTAAATTGTAAACCTAGCTCAGTCATAAGATAAGGATCTTGAGGATCTTGGATATATCAAAAAGGAGTAATAAATCTCCTCTTAAATGACGGATAGATAAGGACATAAGATTTAATGTTTGTAATCTAACATTATATGTTTCATTTTTTAAACCTGATATTTTTTTTGGTAAACTGTCTTTGAACTTTTTCAAATTAATTCCTGATAGTTTTTTTGTGTGGGCACCACAGCTGGGCTGCATACTCTAAATGTGGCCTAACATAAGATCTGTAAAGGGGCATTAAAACCTCAGACTTACGTGATCTAATGTTATGCAAGATAGACCAAACTGCCCCATTAGATTTATTAATGATACCGAGAATGTGTTTATTGTATGACATATCATGTGAGATGGTGATTCCCAGGTCTTTCTCATCTGAAGTACTGATGAGGTTAGAAGCACCCAGTTGGTAAATATAATTTGAGTTATTGGTTCCTAAATGCATGACTTTACATTTGTTTGAGTTTAATTTCATACACCACTTTACCCATGATGTAATAGTATCCAAATCCCTTTGAATGGTTATGGCTTGTGTTACGTCATTGCATGGACCACCTATTTTAACATCGTCAGTGTGTTTGATGGTAATTGACTTGCAATCATTAGTCTTATCTGCAATAAATGCCTGAAAGAGGCATGGGCCCAAAACTGAGCCCTGTGGCACCCCACTGGATACATTGCCCACCTCGGATGTGGAACCATTAATAACACTTTGTGTTCTATCTTGTAACCAATTACCAATCCAATCAATGATATGACTATTTATATTTATGTTATGAAGTTTAGTAATAAGTGCCCAATGAGGCATAACATTGAATGCCTAACTGAAATCAATAAAGACAATGTCACAAGGTGTATTATCAAGAAAGGAAATAATATTCTCATAAAAACACAACAAATTAGTGAGACAACTTCTGCCACTTTTAAATCTGTGTTGCTCTAATTCTAGACAATTTAACATCAGTGTTATAATATCTTTAATAAGACTCTCTAGAACTTTACATACAGAAGATATCAAACTTATGGGGTGATAATTCTCCCAGTTGTTTTTTGGCACTTTTTATGTAATGGTATGACATTGGCATTCTTCCAGTCATCTGGGTCGTAATTTTCTACCAAAAACTTTTTGAATATGATTTTAATGGAACAGAAATATGTTTAGCTAACAGAAATAATAAATTCCCTGCTAGGTTGTCAGGGCCAGAGCAATATTTACCCTTGAAAGTGCGCAATTTATGAAATATTACTTTTTCTTGAAACATTATAACAATATCCTCTTTTTTATTAATAGATTATGATGGATTATAGTTAGTGCTGGTAAATATATTACAGAACTCTCTATTAAATAAGTCAGCCATGGATTTAGGATCATATACTATTTCATTATTCTGCAAAATTGGGCCGATTTGGCAGACAGGTTTCTTTAATGAATTAATATATGAGTAGAAACCCGTACTATTATTTTTTTTGGCACTATTGGCAAGCTTGTGTTCCCATTTTGATTTTGCCTTCTTGATGGATGATTTACATTTAATCTGAATTAATTTATAAGCTTCCCAGTTAGCACTTGATTTATTCTTTAAATAGTTGTTATATTTCTTCCTCTTTAATCTTATTAATCTTTCAATAGATGGGTTAATCCATTTGGGTGATCGTTTTTGACTATGAACTTTGGGTTTAGAGGGAACAAATGTGTCTCTTATATTGGAGATAATTGTTTTGAAGGTAATCCAACTATTTTCTGAATTTAAGTTAGAAAGAATGGACTTCCAATTAACCTTCTTAATAACTTTCTCATTAGAGACAAGATCCGCTTTATTATATAAATCGATGTTAGTGTTATTACAAGTAGATGTATAAAATTTGTTAATGGTAAACAAAATAGTATTATGATCACTATCTTCAATCGGGTCAATGATTTTTAAGTCTGTAATGGGTAGAACATCATTACAAATGACAAAACCTAGAATTTTATTTCCCCTAGTTGGCACTGAAACATGTTGTATGAGATTAAGCTCAGAACACGTAGAGAGAAGTTTTTTACCTTTACTACTTATGGCAGTAAGATCCTGCCAATTAATATCACCAAGATTAAAAGCACCAGTAATGACAATATGCCCAAGTTCACTAGCCTGCTCTATTTCAGACAGAATGGCATCAAGTACACAGATAGGTGAGTTGGGGGGATCGTAGCAACTTCCAAGTATAATAAAATCATCTTGTGCCAAAAAGATTTTAACCCAAATAGTTTCAGTAGATATATCATGAGATTTTATAGTGTCCGATATGTCCACAGTATTCAGTGTGTCCTTTATAAATAAAGCAACACCACCTCCCTTTCTGTTCTGTCTATTTAGTTTATATCATGGACAGTGTCCTTCCACCAAATTTTTTCGATGACCTCCCCTCCAGTTCCTCCCAAGTTACCCCCCAACTAGAATGTACAACCCCAAAGTTTTTTTTTAAGGAGGTACCACCACAAGTAGCTAGAAAATACATTCAAAAGGCCATCAGTAAACAAGGATACAGTGGTGACTCCCTTGTCCTGAAACTGCTGGCACAAGTCCTCGATGAAATCTTAGAACCACTTACAAAGATCTTTAATCTCTCACTTAGATTAGGCCATTTCCCCTCTCTCTGTAAGAAAGCCTCTGCCACACCAGTTCACAAAAGTGGAGATAGGACACTGCACACCAATTACAGACCTATCTCACTCCTCCCCCACTATCCAAAGCGCTGGAGGCGAATAAGTGTCGGACCAACTAGTTGAATTCCTGGATAAGTACAATGTACAGTGCCCAGAGCAGCATGGCTTCAGAAAGGGCACAGCAACACCACTGCACTACTGGAATTTACAACCTTTATCCATGCCACGCTTGACAAAGGGAATTGTGGAGGGGCAGTATTTATAGACCTTACCAAGGCATTCGACACAGTTAACCACCCCCTACTGTTCAAGCAACTGTCCTCCATTGGGATCTCCAGCAATGCCCTTCCATGGTTCACCAGCTACCTTGATAATTGGATCCAATGTGTAAGGATTGCAGGGATCTCTTCGGATGAGAAACCAGTCTGCTCCGGAGTTCCCCAGGGGTCTATTCTGGGCCCTCTACTCTTCTCTCTCTTCATCAACAATCTCCCCGGTGCCTGCCACCAAAAAATATTACTATACACAGACGATGCAGTCCTGTTTTCCAGCCACCATGACATTACAGTCCTTGAATCCCAGCTGCAGCTTGACTTCAAGCGCATCGAAGACTGGTTCAATTCTCATAAACTTGTCCTGAACCACAGCAAGACTAAAGCCATGTCCTTCTGTAACCAACAGAGCAGGTACAACTCTCTGTCCCTC
Source organism: Neoceratodus forsteri (assembly GCA_016271365.2). NCBI lineage: Eukaryota > Metazoa > Chordata > Ceratodontiformes > Ceratodontidae > Neoceratodus > Neoceratodus forsteri. The sequence goes on from CM028136.1 coordinate 629,275,626, forward strand.
ACCATCAAGAACCATGCTGGAAACCCACTCGAACATGTCAAGGAGTTCAAGTACCTTGGTATTACCCTGGATAGTACCTTCTCCTACACTCGGCATATTGACACTGTTGCCAAGACCGCTAATATATGGATTGGACTACTACACAAACACAAGCACTGTATGCCTGTGGATGCCCTTAAACTAGCCATCTACAGCTCTGTCACCTCTATCATTGACTATGGCCTTGCCATCTATGGCTCTGCCTCAACAAGTGCCCTCCACAGGATCTCAGTTGCTCTCAACAAAGTCTGTAGACTGCTGACGGGTGCAGCCCAACAAACTCACACCTATGACCTCTATGCACAGGCCAGCTGGCTACCCTTACGCAGCAGAATACAATACTAGACCTGCTTACTTACCAAAAAGATTCTCCTTGGTCTCATGCCACCTGGTGTTAGCGCACTCCTTACTACCTACAGTGGCACTCAACAAATATGTGGTGCCCAATCTCTAACCTTTCAGGTTCCCAGGTGTCGTACCTCCATGGGTCAGCGGTCCTTTTTCTATAGAGCCGCTCAATGGTTCAATTACCTCAATAAAGAAGCACTTTCCTCTACTACACTTGGACCCTTCAAAAGGAATCTCAAACTTTAACTCACCTCTACCACTCAATGTGACTGCTTCTCTGAACAGAGATCTCTCTAAACACTTCCCAGCTCATTAATGTCTCACAGCCCGCCCTTTCCCAGTCTCATTCCCTCTGGCACTGGGCCTTCCTTGTGACTCCTTTCCTGCTTCACATCTCCACTGGTACAGACATTTCCACCACCATCAGACAGTGGCCCATTAGCCTGCCAACTTCCTCTCCCGGTCGCACGCCTGCAATACTAACTGCCTATGGTGCCCTCTATCTCTTATTGTTACCGCAGCCAGCTGCCTACTCAAGCTGCTCGTTATATGAATATTATCTCAAAGTATGTTATAACTGAGTATCTTTATTTTTTTCTTTTAGTTGTTTTGGTTGTTTGTTGTGCATTCCTTTACCACCTCTGTATGTATGTTGACCCTCATCCTTTGATGTGGAACCTTTGTAAATGAGCAGTTTCTGCTCAAAGGTATTTGTAATCCGAGAATTTAATAAATAAAATAAAATAAATAAAAAAATCATCTAAAGTCCGGTAAATAACAGTCCCATAGAGCTTTGTCATCTCCCCTTTCACATATCGAAACAATATCAATATTATTGTGGAAGACTCTGAACTGAAGTTCATCCATTTTTTGAGTAAGGCATCTTGCATTAAAACTTAGAACCTGTAATTGTTTTATTAATAATTTAGTACCACTAGCTGTTTTGTGAGATGATGGTATAACCTTCATCTCCCCCCATTATTTAGTTTAAATAGTTGTTGATGATTGACAACACAGAAACATAGAATTTGACTGCAGATAAGGACCGCTTGGTCCACCTAGTCTGCCCATTTTCCTACCTAACAGATAAGCTGCAAATCCTAGTTAACCAACAGCTTACTTCCTCCTACTGCCCACTAGGACTGCCTTATGTCTGTCCCATGCATTCTTGAATTCCCCCACTGTTCTTGACTCCACGACCTCCTCAGGGAGGCTGTTCCATGCATCCACAACCCTCCGTGAAAAATACTTCTGATTACCTCTGAGCTGTCCCCTCTATCTTCAAATTGTGCCCCCTTGTTCTTGCACATCTCTTTTTTTGAAAGATGCTACCCTCTTGGACTTTGTTGATTCCCTTGAGGTACTTGAAAGTTTCTATCATGTCTCCTCTCTCCCTTCTTTCCTCAAGGGTATACATATTAAGTTCCTTTAGTCTTTTTTCATATGTCTTCTGGTGCAGACCCTGCTTTGCCCTCCTCTGGACAGCTTTCACTCTGTCTATGTCTTTGTGGAGATGGGGTCTCCAGAACTCTACACAGTACTCCAGATGGGGTCTCACCAACTGTCTGTACAGAGGGATAACAACTTCCTGTTTTCTACTGTTGATGCCTCTTCCTATGCATCCCAGTATCCCCCTAGAACAAGAACTGTTTGCTCAAAATAACATTACTCCACCTGCTTAAATGTAACCCATCCCTACTAAATAGTTCATCTCTGCCAACAAAAGCTTCCCAATGGGTGACACAAAAAATGTCTTGGTGAAGACACTATTTACGAAGCCAATTATTAATAATCTTAATTTTCTGATTGAGGAATGGGGAGAAACGGGGAATAGGAAGGATTTCTGAAATGCAGATTGTGCAACCAATTTCTACCAATTTGTTGGTGAGACCCACAGGGGCTGTCTTAATGTCATTTATTGAATCACGATAAATATTGTTTGCTCCAGCGTGTATGATTACAATGGGGTTAATACCGCAGTCATTCATAATATTGTCCAGCATAATCAAACTATCTGTAAGCTTAGGGCCGCTGAAACCGATGCAAGTTCGATGAACTTTATCCAGACTGCAGATGAACCTGTCCAAATAATTTATCATCGAATCCCCTATAACCAGTACCTGTTTTTAAGGGGGGTTATTGGTAGAAGGAACATCACTGTTATGGACTGGAGTGCCTAAATTGTTGGGTATAGTATTGTTAGTAAAGTCAATCCTGCTGGGTGGGGGGTTAACAAAGGATGGGTCATTCAAATCACCTGTTAGGTTACCTCCAAATGAGCTAATGGGTAAATTGATTAAGTTAGATTCCTGACATTGCAAGGGGTTAAAACAACCAAATCTGTTAGATAATGGAATACTATGATACTCAGACTTTCTACCCTTTTTGTAATGCCTGAAGCTTTGTATTTTGTACAGCATGTTGTCGTCATTATCCTCAAAGACATTATCCTCCCTTACTCTTTTCTTAGTGACTTCACTTATAGTGGTTGAAGAAGTGGAGGGTGGTAGGACTAATAATGAATTGTTAGTCATCTGTTGGTCATTAACTAATTCAGCTAGAGGTGTGGGGTCAATAGTGCACTGAGCAATTTGTGAAGAGTCAGGGCTTCTGGCTAGATGCAGGTTATTTAAAGTACTAAACCTCTTGGTCATTTTTAATTGACTAACTTCTAAATGTTTTAGACGTGAGGAAAATAAGCTAATTTCATGCTTTAATTCCATGTTCTCCAAACATTTGCAACACTGGATAGGCTGGATTCTGATCTCCCTAGTAGTAATTATAAACATTTTGCGTAATGTACATTGTAGCCCCAGTTGTCCTAAGGTGGTTGTAAGAGTCACATTATTCGTGTTTATTAATAATGATGAAACCATATTGCTTTCACTTTAATAGTTATAAACACAATGTAAGATGCTCACTCTTAATGTGTAGAACTGACATTGTAACTAGTTATTCACCAAGTAACACATGTGCTAGCTCCATCGCAGAACAGTTAATATGGCAACGTACCCCACTAACAGAGCCTGGGGCCTCTCTATCCCTCTCTACCCTCTGGACACTCTAGATATGCGCAGACACGCGTGTCTCAGTGTGTGTCTCCGTGTGTGGATATGCACGTTCACCCCACTCGTGCTCACCCCACTCACAGAGGCGCGAGCAAGATATACCACACGACCTGGAAGTGAACCACTGGGTCACGACTCCCTGAGTGCACAAAAACACTAAAATATATAAAATTTAACACCCACAGGTGTATTTGCACAGTCCCTGCAGACTTTCCACCTCCCCAGCTATAGCATCCACTGAAAATCAAAGCAGGACAATAATTGTAGTTCACAGCACTACTCCTCAAAAACTACCTGTACACTCCTGCAAATAGCTTCCTGGGTTAGCTGTATGGCAAGGCTACATGTCGCAACTATTTTAAAAATAACAATACTGCTCCATGTCAGAGGCCTCAACTCTCCTGTACTGTCTCACACTCCAACTGAGTGTCTCATAGCATAGAGAGAGTGTTTTAGCAACTGGCATAATTTACAGCCCTCACAGAGGCGCGAGCAAGATATACCACATGACCCAGAAGTGAACCACCGGGTCACGACTCCCTGAGTGCACAAAAACACTAAAATATATAAAATTTAACACCCACAGGTGTATTTGCACAGTCCCTACAGACTTTCCACCTCCCCAGCTATAGCAGCCACTGAAAAACCCTCCTGTACTGTCTCACACTTCAACTGAGTGTCTAACAGCATAGGGAGGGCATTTTAGCAACTTGCACAATTTTCACAATCAGTGGTGGGATACATCAGGGGAACCTTTTGCACCTGTAGGTCCGTGTGTGTATATTGCAAGCATCCTCCACCCCATCTCCTGCCTTATCCTGCCTGTGTATAGAATAGCCCTGGAGTGCTATCTCAGAGTCCATGATTTTAGGGGTTATCCACGTCTCAGTTAGTGATATGATATCTGGTTTGGTCTGTCCTATCCAGGGCTCCAGCTGGGTAAATTCTGTGAGCCGGCTACAAATGTTTAATGACATGATTCTTAGATGCTCATTGAAGGGGTAGTGTGAGTATGTCATGTGGGTTGGGCCAGGGTTGGGGTGGATATTGCCTGACATTAGTAACAGCAGCAACACCACCTTTCATAGTTTATGGGCAGTAAATGTTTTCCATTATGTACATCGGTGGTGTACCTGCGTGGGTTTTGGGGATATACATACTGCTTTCAGGTGTGCAATCCAGTAGGTGGCTGCAACGGGAGTGTAGGAGGAGTGTGGTTGCCTGGGGGTGGTTGTATTGATCTCCATGGTCTGGTGTATAGGGCAGTGTGCATTTAAAGTGTGTAAACTGAGTTTGTGGGTCCTTATTATGTTTGCTCAAGGATGGGTGATTGTCAGTGTGCTCCTGCCACAGCGCTAATCTACTCAGTAGTGTAAGCAGGATGGCTGGAGGTTTGTGTAATTTGTCATTCTTAAGATGGCCAGGTTACTACAATCTAAGTCTACCCATGAGGCTTTGGAGGGGTATCCCAGTGTGACCTCTAGTGCTGGGAGGGGCACACCTTGATCAGGTGGTCCTACAGAGGAGTTAGTACACTATTTCACCTGTAAGTTCTGTTGGCAGTATAGCACAGGGGTAGAGCATTGGACTTTGTGCCAGTGAGGCAGGTGCAGTGCTAGGTTCAACACCCACGGCCTCCTCACACTGTTACATGTGTCTGTGCTTAGCTTAATCCAACCCAGTTAATCGACATATACTATATGTGGTGTGTTCCCTGGTTGACATGTTCTGGTGCGATGGGCCTCAGGTAGATTGTGTGTTGGGGTGTGTGTGCAATGAGCAACCATTTAGGTTACACTGTTTCAAAATGGCGGGTGAGTGGTTGAGGGGAGGACCAACTGTTACTACAGGGTGGTGGGTGGGAGAGACCAACGCAAGTCTGTCATGCGGACAGAAGTGGGCTGACTGGTCCTACAGCTATAAAACTAGCACCACCCCTGGGTGAGAGGGTGGGTAAGAATTAACGGGGCCACATGCAGCACGGCACCATGTCTGGTGCAATCCAAAATGGTGCTGAATACCAAGTCCAGAGCTCTGATCTGTACTCCCTGCGCTGTCTGGTAGGTGAGGGAACTGATTCTCCCTCTAGCTGTTGCAGCTGCTAGTCCAAAGCATCTGAGGAGAAACGGAAGAGTAGAGTAATTAAGAAGAAGTAATCGGGATGGGAACAGGGCAGTGTGGGGGTGTAATCTGAGTGAATTTTTGAGCCAAACTCGCACTGTCCTGCCTTTGCTTGCATGGAGATGCACAGCACTCAGGACGCCTGAACTCAGGCAAATCTCGTCGGTAAGCCCATCCTGTACTGGCAACCATAAGCCCTTCAATGCTCACCACTGCCCAGGTAAAGACATTAAGAGGTCCCTATAAGCAGTACAATCTCTAAACGCAGCACAAACACAGTTAGGCAGTTAAAGAACCCCCAAAACTGTACAGAAACAATGCTGAATTCCACAGGGTGCTGTTAACGTTCCTCCAAAAAATGATCGACAACACTACTGTATCCACAAGGTGAGCATAAAATAAATCAATCAGCCATGTTCGGCAGTCAATAAGTCCTGTAACAATAGTGAAAACAAAAGAGAGTCTGTGGGTCCCCTTCCAGTGAATATATTGTACAATGTGTCATGGGGCTAAAGTACAGATTATCCAGTGTTCAGAAAATCAAGAAAAACAGTCACTCAATGGATTTATAAAAGCTGATAATTTTAATTTTTTTAAGTATTTCTTAGAATCAACAATCCCACATTGGGCTTCCTCAGGGGCCAGGATCTATCATAAATACATAATTCCAGTTTTAATTTCTAGACATGAATATTTTTTATCATTAATTAAAAAAAAATTTTTCTCTCAGGTTAACCCTACATTGCATATCTAACGCACTTCTCATCACAATTCATGAACTACTCATACTTATTTTTATAATTAAACCCTATCAGTCAATCGATCACTTTGATTTATTAAAATCCCAACACTAAAGGGTATAAAACAATTAGAAAATACCATCCACATACAAGTAAATGGGGCACGATCACACAGCCTTCGTTTTGTGACATCAGAAAACAAGGCTGCATGGGCGAACGTGGGGGCGTGTTCGTTTTCGGCTCTGGCTGCAGATTTTAATTTTACAAGGGCTGTATCTTTTAAAATATATGGTGCTTTCCTGCAACACTTGAGGAAAATGCTACTAAGGGGGTAAGTCATCTAGCAGGCTGGGTCAGGCTGCTACCCAGAACCTACTCTTTAAGTTGTAAATATTAACAATGAATATAGTTTTCTACAATTATAAAGATAAGTATGAGTAGTTCATGAATTGTGATAAGAAGTGCGTAACATATGCAATGTGGGTTTAACCTAAGAGAATTTTCTTTTTTTGAAAAATTAATAATAAAAAATATTCATGTCTAGAAATTAAAACTGGAATTATGTATTTATGATAGATCCTGGCCCCTGAAGAAGCCTGATGTGGGTGAAACATTGGGCAAGCACAGGGGATCATTGATTATAAGAAATATTTCAAAAAATAAAATAATCAGCAATTATAAATCCATTGAGTGGCAGGTTTTCTTGATTTTCTGTAACAATAGTGTCTGGCGCGATCCAAACTGATGCTGAACGCCAAGTCCAGAGCTCCCACCTGTATTCCCTGGGCTGTCCAGTGGGTGAGGGAACTGATCCTCCCTCTAGCTACTGCAGCTGCCGGTCCAAGCATCTATACTCCCTGGGCCATCCAGTGGATGAGGGAACTGATCTTCCTTCTAGCTGCTGCACTTGCTGGTCCAAAGCATCTGTACTCCCTGGGCCATCCGGTGGGTAAGGGAACTGATCCTCCCGCTAGCCACTGCAGCTGCCAGTTCAAAGGTCTGTACTCCCTGGGCCATCCAGAGGGTGAGGGAACTGATCCTCCCTCTAGTTGCTGCAGCTGCTGGTCCAAAGCATCTGTACTCCCTGGACCATCCAGTGGGTGAGGGAACTGATCCTCCTTCTAGCTGCTGCAGCTGCTGGTCCAAAGCGTCTGTACTCCCTGGGCCGTCCAGTGGGTGAAGGAAGTAATTCTCCCTCTAGCTGCTGCAGCTGCCAGTCCAAAGCGTCTGTGCTCCCTGGGCCATCCAGTGGGTGAGGGAACTAATCCTCCCTCTAGTTGCTGCAGTTGCTGGACCAAAGCATCTGTACTCCTTGGGCTGTCCGGTGGGTGAGGGGAACTGATCCTCTCACTAGCTGCTGCAGCTGCCGTTCCAAAGCATCTGTACTCCCTGGGCCATCTGGTGGGTGAGGGAACAGATCCTCCCTCTAACTGCTGCCTTTGCCAGTCCAAAGCATCATCAAAGGTCTTAATGAGTACTACAGGAATAACAATCCCCCCCCCCCCGTTAACATTTATGGGCAATATAAAAAATGCAGATTCTCATAGGATAACATTGGAATGTTAATGAATCATACAACAAAGAAAAAAAAAATAGCTGTTTTAGCAGAAATGCAACAGGGCCCAGAGGGTCATGTTCTCCCACAGGCAAATGAAGATATGATTACACTATCTCAAAAATTAAGGAAATTCATCTTTAAAAACTTTGTTAATACACTAGGTAGGGTTAAACTGACAAAAGAAGGCAATGTGACATTAGGGTTCCCAACCCTAATGCCCCACCCCCACCCAGCAGGCAGCAACCATCAAAACTCTTACTATGTGACCTCTCTTGCAGCTTCGTAAATCAAGCATGGGGTGTGCCTTGGGGTTGTCAACCCTAACACTCACCCCAATCTCATATATTGTACACATCTCAGTGTATTTACTGATGAAATGGGGTGAGTGTTAGGGTTCCCAGCCCCAAGGCACACCCTATGCCTGATAAGCAAAGACACAGGAGAGGTCAAATAGTAATGGTTTTGCCTGTTGCTACCTGCAGGGTGAGGGTGGGGCATTAGGGTTGGGAATATTTATATATGTGTGTAACCAGCCAGGGCTCAGGTTGATGTTATTTTTTGTTTTATTAGCGCTGTGCGGTGCCTCCATATTGTAGCCCACTACCTGGCTGCCTGGGTTCGGAGAGAAAACTGTTGTTCGGCATTTTGGCTAGGTTTGAAACCTCTGCACAGGGGCAACCAAGTAATCAGGACACAGGAAGCAATAACTGGGATGTCCAAACCAGGAGTGGGATTCTAGAGTGTGGCTTTTATTCACAACAACAGAATAATAAAGCATCGATGGACCCCCACGGGGCTACACTCCCTGATAATGCAGATATACGGAGACTAGAACATATCATCTTATGCACTGTAACCCTCAGGTTCTGAAACACACTGGGCTCTCAGTCCGAACTTGTACTCTTCTCTTGGTTTCACTGGCGTGGCACATCCGGCCAGCACTTGGACTACTTTCCATATGGCATGGACATTTATTGGTGGCTCCCTCCACCACCCATGAGCACTTCCTGGCTCCATAAAGGGAAAAATCTTCATCCTAATCCCATGTCTGGGTGCTTTCTGTGAACACTGGCCAAGTGCCCAGGAGAAAGCTATAGGTGCCCAAAGTGAACCTGTGGAGGTAAGTCTGGTTACTCTAGATGGGGGGTCTCCCACCTCTTGCACCCAAATCTATACCCGGACATTCATTTGGAATCAACACCTTTCCTGAAGCACACTGTTGTAGAATGCTGTCTCCGAAATGTATTTCACACTTAACACTCTACTCTTCAAAATCTGATATCCTGGTTTATAATGATCTCTGAGTGGCTATGTCCATCCCTGTAGACCCCCACTGTTTAGATGCATGTTAAGTCACACACAACTGTAGTACTGTACTTGGCTGTCCTTCCCTGACCCCACAGTAACAGATACTTTACACACTGTCTGGTGAAAACATGGGCTCTCTTTCACAGCAGAACTCACCACTGGTTTGCAGGTGCCCCAAGGTTTCTGGCAAAGCAAACTACTTCTTGTGCCTCAGCACTTGAACAACAAAATGACAGGCAGCTTTCCCTCTTCAGCAGAGCCAGGGGATTGCCCCTGAAATTGCTGGCTCTCTTTCCCCCATCCCTCCTGGGATGGGGCACTGGAACAAACTAGGAATGATCTCTACCACTAGACCACTTTTCTTCTGTGTTCTTCTCTAGGGTGAGAACATGCACCCACTCTTCTATGCAGCTGTATAGCAGAGCTTAGCCCTGAGGGTCTGCCAACTGCAGCACACCTCCTGCTTCTACTGCAGACTGCTATTGACTGACTCAAAACCTCCCAACATTCTAACTAACTCCCTGCTGCAACAATCCAAAATGGCTTATGCTGCTGCGAGAATTCTATACGTCATCCCTCCAGCTCAGCAGAGACTGAGGACAGAGTGAGACAGTGTGAAACCCATTAAACTGGTGTCTCACAAGCTGCCTTTCCCTGCATGCCACTATATCTAAGTGGGATACTTGTAACCTCGGGTGACAGGGGGGTTACATTTGCATAAATATTAATAAATTCATTATACAGGCAACATCAACCTGTGTGTCTTTTTGTACTGTAGAGGCTTTTCTATCTGGTAATTGAGAATTAAAAAAATAAATAAATAAATAAAGATGCCTGGAGCTGAAGTGCAATCAACATAGTGGGAGGAGGAGAACAGTGGTACTTAGTTGAGTACCCCTACTGCAGATGTAAGTGCACTGCCAGCTGCCCTCCTCCACAACACATATGAACATATGAAATGCCAGCAGAAACAGGCTTCACAGTCTGTCAAGTCTGCCCAATTGTGTAGCTAGCCTCTTAACTTGCATCTGCCCCACCCTCCTCTCCTCATAACCACCCCCTCACTCAGTCCCACCCTCTCTTAAATCCTCCCACTGTTCTACACGATACCATTTCCTCCTCCTCAGGCAGAGTGTTCCACTTATCTACCACCCTTTCTGTGAAAAAGCATCTCCCGATTTCCCTCCTGAAGCTCCCCCCTCCAATCTCAGCTGATCCCCTCTCATGTCCCTCCCCCTTCTGATCTGAAGAATACCTTCTGTATTAATTCTGTCTATACCCTTTAGGTACTTAAAGGTTTCAATCATATCCCCCATCCCTCCTCTCTTCCAGGGAATACATTTGCAGCTTTCCCAGCCTCTCCTTGTAGGATTTCCCCTCAAGTCCCTGTATCATCTTTGTTGCTCTACAGTGCACCCTCCAGCAATCTGATGTCCCTCTTCAGGAATGGATGCCAGTACTGCACGCAGTATTCCAGGTGCAGCCTGACCAGTGATCTGTACAGAGGTAGGATCACTTCTCTGTGCCTGGAGGAGATTCCCCTCACTGTGCAACCCAGCATCTTGTTTGCCTTTGCCGCTGCCTTCCTATACTGAGCTGAGTGGTTCATACTCCCCGTTATTAGTACCCCTAGATCCTTTTCCTCCACTGTGCTTACCAACTGTACCTCTCCCAACTGATATTTCCTCCCCTAGTTCTTTGCTCTGAAGTGCAGTACCTTGCACTTCTTGACGTTGAACCCCAACTGCCATGACTCTGACCATTCCTGTAGTTTGATCAGGTCTTCCTGCAGCCCCCTCCACCCCTCTATGTCATCTACCACTGCACCGATCTTAGTATTGTCTGTGAACAGACTGATCCTACTCCAGATCCTAGCTGAGACATCGGCTATGAATATCCCGAACAGCACTGGTCCCAGTACTGAACCCTGGGGTACCCCACTCATAATGTCCCTTGGTGATGAGAGTGCCCCCACCACCACCACCACCACCCTTTGCTGCCTACCCCTCAGCCAGTTGGTGATCTAGTTGACCATTTTTGTCCCCACCCAAATGTATTCCAGTTTCCCCCCCAGCCTCCCATGCAGCACAGAGTTAAAGGCCTTGCTGAAGTCCAAATATAGGATGTCCACTGTATCACCCCTGTCCAGTTCCCTGGTAACCCAGTCATAGTAGTCGACTAGGTTTGTCTGGCAGGATCTGCCCAATACAAAACCATGCTGATGGCTGTCTTGGAGCCCATTGTCTTCCAGAAAGGTCACCAGTCTCTTTTTTTAGGATTGACTGCATGAGTTTCCCCATGATTGAAGTGAGACTCACCGGTCTATAGTTGCCTGGATCATCCTTCAGGCTGGTTTTATGAATGGGCACCACATGGGCCATCCTCCAGTCTTGTGGCATGCATCCTGTGTCCAGTGATGTACTGAACAGGTCTGCCAGTGGTCCCACCAGGATCTCCACTAGCTCCCTAAGTACCCTTGGATGAATGCCCATCTGGCTCCGGAGCCTTGTCCACCCTCAGTGCCCTTAGTCCCTCCAACACCCTGTCCTCCGTAATTCTGATATCAGTTGTCCCACCTCCCTGCCCACTCCACCCTTTCCACGGGGTATCTTCCCCCCCTCTTTCCTTCGTGAGCCCAGAGCAGAAGCATTCATTCAGTGCCTCTGCCTGGTCTGCCCCCTTCTCCACCCACCCCCCATCTTTCTTAATCCTCACAATCTGGTCTTTGTTTCTTCTTCTCTTGCCAATGTATCTGAAGAAGTCCTTTTCCCCACTTTTGATTCCCTGTGCCAGTCTCAGCTCTCTGGAAGCCCTGGCTGCTCTGACTAGCCTGGTAACCTCCCTGGACTTCTTCGTGTACTCATCTTTGTCCCCTTGCACTCCTGGTTTCCTAAGCCTCTGGAATGCATTTTTCTTGGTATTTACCCCCTTCCATTACCTCCTGAGTCAGCCAGCTTGGCTTCTTTGCTCGCCTCTTTTTGCTCCGTGTTCTGGTGCAGGTCTTAGTAGCCTCTGCAAGCCCTTTCTTAATGATATTTTATTTTTGGCTGGTATTCATGCATGTCTGAATTCCCACCAGATGCACAACCAAAATTTCCCCCATCCTTTTAAAGTCCATTCCCTTAAATAGATAGGTAACTGGCAGAGGATACAGCGAGTGGTAGGGAGACAGAGTGGTCAGGTGGACTTCCAACCAGGCGAGATCAGGCAGGACTGTTTTAATAGCAGTTTGTGCACTTTTTTAACCAGACTTAACAAGATATTAGTACCTGGCTCGATGACTGTGATCCACGCAGGGATCCATATCCGTGGAGACCACAGGTACTATCTTGGCTTGCAGCCGTGCAGATGGAAGGGCATTGCTGTGGATAGCAGTTTGTGTCAGCAATCTGAACTGGTGGACAGGATGGCATGGCAGAAGGGACAAGAAGTATGTGTGCTGACTAACCTACAGACACCTTGACATACCAGGCATTATGTGGAAGAGTTGCAGACTTTGGAGTGGGCAGATGCTTTCACTTTTGGTTTGGGGAAGTTAGCAAATAATGGTTGTAGAGCCGCATCTACTGAGCTAACTATGTTACATAACTGTATTATGTGCTCTGTTTTTTTTTTTTTTAATTATTCTCTAATTAACTGGCCAGTGGTAGAAATCATGATGAGTAAGCAGTCAGATCAGATGGCTAGTGAGAGTAGCACAGGGAATGAGCAGACGGGCACAGGCACATGCCTTGGTATGAACAATTGTCACATAAGGGAAAGTTTGTGGAATTACTAATGAAAACTAACAAATCAGTAGTCAATTTGTGGGCCATGTCATGCTGGTATGTTGTGAATCATCTCAATGGTCTTCATTTACTGTGTGTGGGGAAAAAATGTCTGACATTTAAAAGGTTAAGATTCTAATGCACATAGATATGGGATACACTCCTTCCAGGTTAGCAGGGAATTTTTGTAGCCACTGGTAGTGTTTTCTAAAAGCAACAGCTAGAACCAAGTCTCAGCCAGTCAGGACGCATGGATTTCCTAGCCCATTTTATATAAAAAAATATATACTTTCTGAATTTTTAGGACTGCCTCCCTTGAAAAAGCTGACAGGAAGCTGCAAAATGCTGGGACCTTAGATGAGGTGGCCACAGCTTTGAAAACAAAAAAATGAAATTTGATACAAGACTGAAACTGTTTGCAGTTCACTGGTTTGATTCTTCCATCAGGCAATTTTGAGATGCTTCCTGTCTATTTGAATTAATTTCAGAGGACTGGACTACTTAAAATGTTTAGAGAGACTGCCCCAGGGAACCCTTTGTGGTTTGGAGAGGAAATTCTGCACCAAAAGGTACAAGGTTATGCACCTAGGGAACAAAAACTGAAGGACAGAGTACTGGATGGGAGGGGTAAAACGGAGTACTACAGCAGAAGAAAGGCACTTGGGAGTCATCATTAGTGACTCCCTCAAACAATCAAGCCAGTGTAACAATGTCTATAGTAAGGCTAACAGGATGTTGGGGTGTATTGGAAAAGCCATTGACAACAGGAAAAAGGAGGTATTATTATCTCTATATAGGTGACTGGTAAGGCCATAGCTGGTGCAATGCAGGGTGACCATGATGATTCAAAGCCAACAGGACAGATCGTTTGAGTATCGTCTCAAGGCACTGAACATATACTCACTGTAGACCGGGGACAGGAGGGATATGATAGAGACCTTCAAGTTGCTGAAGGGAATAAACAGGTTGAACTGTGGGGAACTATTTAGCAGGAGCAAAGATTCAATAACCCAAGATCATGAGTGGAAACTGGTAGGGGTAAAACTTTAAGAGGGATGTGAAGAGGTTCTATTTTATGGAAAGGGTGGCGAAGCCATGGAACAGTTTGCCAGCAGATGCGGTGGGAGCCAAGACCATAAATGGTTTCAAGTATGGCTAGGAGAGAGTGAAGAGTCTGGTGATTGCTCAGGTTGGTAACAGTACAGAGGGGAACAGGGGGTGGGCAGGGAGGAATGGAACCCCTATGGACAATAGGTCTCAGGACCGATAGGAAACTACAGGCAGACTAGATGGACCCTAGGTCCTTTTCTGCTATCATTGTCTTTGTTTCCATCTCCCTTGCTGTACACCGGTAACACCTGAGAAAATGCCACCATGCCTGCCACCTACTTAAGGCCCCTCCCCAACTCTCTGAATTTATCCTGAACTACCCGAACTTTATCCCTTGGCAGGTCATTTTTCCCCAGATGGACAATAATGTCTAGCTCCTTCCCACCTCCTGCTGCCCTAGAATCCTCAGGATATGCTCTCCATCCCTCCAAACCAAAGCACTGCTAAGGCACATCACATCCCTATCCCTCCCTCCACCAGTCCCAAATCTATTCTCCTGTCAATAGAGTCCCCAACCAGCAGCTGCTTCCTCTGGGCTGGTGGTCTGTCCCTCCCTCCCTCCCTCCTCCTTGGGGCCTCCACCGTTAAGGACCCCACCTCCTCTCTTCCCACTCTGACAGTTGCCTCTTCTCAGCTACCTCGTTCTGCCAGCATGGCAAAGGAATTTGGCAGCGGTAAAGGTGGAAGAGTGTGAATGCTTCCCACAATCCCAACCCTCCCAGAGCCCACCAAGGTCCATCTGTTAGTTTTTAAAATCCCTTCCAGGATTCAAACCTTGTTTCTTGAAGAAATACAATATACTGGGGGGGCCTTAATATGTTCACTCTGCAGAAAAGGAGGCTGAGGGGGAACTTGCTCTCAGTCTTCCATACACTCAACTTGACTCAAGGATATCAAGAATGTAGTAGATGTGGTACTGACCTCAACGATGTACCTGGATAGCTATCTTATTTGTAGTCTAGCAGTGGGCAATTAGTAGTCCTTGTAGTTTCCTGTCATGCTCAGTCTGAAGTTCTGTACTCTTTGTCCTCAGTTTGAATAAAGATGGCAACCTGGTACCATCTCCTTGAGTTTGTGTCCATCTGTTCTTTGACCCAAGAATACTACAAATAATGTTAAACAGATTAATATTGCCTGTTGTGCTCTAACAGGACACAGAGACATGCCTTGCAGTTCAAAGATGGTAAAAGTTA
The DNA here is from genome assembly GCA_016271365.2 of Neoceratodus forsteri. Taxonomy (NCBI): domain Eukaryota; kingdom Metazoa; phylum Chordata; order Ceratodontiformes; family Ceratodontidae; genus Neoceratodus; species Neoceratodus forsteri. Next base: position 629,290,878 of record CM028136.1, read on the forward strand.
GTTAGTTAATTAATTAGTTAGTTATTTTAAGTTTGTTTTTTTTTAGTTTGACTGGGAAAGGAGGGCTAGGCAATTCTGCCTGTTTTCAGCTGTGGCCCAGGAGGAGTCATGTGATGAGACTCTGAGTGAGTGGACAACTTTGCTGAAGCTCCATGAGAAGGACTAAATAAAACCATGGCAAATTGTCCTAACCAAGCAATTCCAACTCCACACTCAATATTTTGTTTGCCTACAAACCAACAGAATGAATTTCAAATGAAAATCTGACAACGGACTTGCAAAACTTACAAAAATGGATACAAGCTCAGCGATCACACCTATGCCAGCGCAGGCTGCTAAGAGACATAAGCTGGACATGGCTACAGACAAGCAGCAGGAAACTGATATATATAAAGACTCTTTGGGAAGCAAACTCGAACACTTTTTCTCCGACTTTGAAAAAGTTAAAATAACAATTTGTGATCTGGCTTTGGATATCAAGACTATGAAGCCAATGCTGGAAACCCTATACATATGAGTCACAGATATTGAGGCTAGAGTCAGCACAGTAGAAGACAGGAAATACAAGGATGAACAGGACATTATCAGCCTGCAACAAAAACTTCACAAGCTGGAGTACTGAATAGAAGAACAGGAGAGCAGATATAGAAGGAGCAATCTCGTAATAGTGGGCATTCCTGAAAAAGCAGAGGGGCATGACTTACTGACTTTCATCTAGAATCTAATGCTGGAAGTAGCTGGGACACTGAAACGCAGCCCTACCTTTAACCTAGAGTGGGCACATCATTCCTCCAGAGTTCAGCATTTCCCCAATGACAGTGCCAAACTCTGGGCTATAATTTTCAGATGCCAGAACCTCAGCAACAAAACTCTAATCCTGACCCAAGCCAGACAGAAGGGAATGCTCCATTGGAAAGGCCAGAAGTGTCACATCTTCAATGATGTTACCCCGGTGGTCAGGGACAGGCAGTGAGCAAACTAATCCATTAAGGCAACTTTGCACCAAGCCCATATTCTGTTCCGAATGCTGCACACTTCACGACTAGTGATCACCACTGAAAAAGGTAGCATGGAGTTTCCAAATCCGGAGGTGGCCAAACAAGAATTATCTAAACTTCTTTCAAAGCTATTCCAGCCACTACAAACTTCACCGCCAAAGACAACCAACGGCAAACCCCGAGGATCCTGAACAGAACAGGCAAGCTACTGAAGGTATGTGATGCACTGGAGCTTCCCCATGTCATATGACCTTATCCCATCTCCCTGGTCAGAGACAAAAACCTCTTGTCTTTCTTTATTGTTTGGTTTTCTCTCTGTGTTGCTGTCCCTGGTTTGGTTGCCACACCCTGCCCAACCTGTATGGATCGAATTGTGCACAGTTTTACTCATGCCTATCAGTTGACTGCTGTTCTGTTCCCCTGTCCAACCACAGCATGCAATTTCAGGCAAGAGGAGTAGACAGTGATGGAAGACTGTCAGTACAATGGGCAACAGGTTTAAACAGGATCACAACATGGCCACACAATTATCTTTTCTCTCCCTTTGTCCTGTCCAACTCCTTAATTACATTCCTTCTTCTTCCAGCCTTGGAATCTCCCACTGTAGCCTGCACCATATCCGCTCATCCTTTTGGAACACTGGCCCCTCCTGGCTTCTCTGACACACCTTCCAACCACAAGACATCTCCCAACACCAGCCCTCTGCCCCCCCTCATCTGCTTGTGCAGGACCAAAACACGATGAGATATGCCAAATCTCTGAGACTGGTTGTGGCCCATAAACATTGTGCAGAGCCCCACACCAAGACTAAAAATGGACTACCGCCAGGATGTCCTGCACAGCAGAGCTCCCCTCCTCTCCCTGAACCATGAAGTCTGACACCACAACCTGACACTGGAGGTGAGCCACCCTAAATAACTGCTAGGAGGTGGAGGTGGGGCGACAGCCAAGACTTTCGGTGGAGGGCATTTTTGGACTGCCCCATTCGCAGCACCTGGCTCATCTTGGCAGGATTACACTACACAAACTCGCAGTTCTCATCTTGCTGAGGGAGTCCACTAAGGCAGCGGGACACTTGTTGACAAAGGACTCATTCGTCTTTCAATGTTTTATATGGTTATATGGTGATTGCTTACTCCTTCATCTCAGTGCATGCTTTATATCTCCTGAAGATAACACTGTGTTTTAGCCTTGAAAACTAGAAGTAAGCAGCAATTTTGATATAGTGGGCTGAGGGCAGGGGAAGGAGGACTAAAGGACTCCTGTCCCATGCTATGTCTCCCCATGATGCAATCTGTGGACAGTGTTGGTGGTACGCACACTCCCCCCACTTAGGGAAGTGGTTCACAGACTATCTCTCTAGTCTTACACATAGCTATCCTGGGGCTACCTACACAAGGGCTCCCACGGGGGGGGGGGGGAGTGCCACCAAAAGGGACCCTCATGCGTGCAAAATGGGCAACCAGCCAGACCAGATAACACCCTGGAACATGGGAACCAGAGGCTGCAACCAAGCTCGGTGCTCCCTAACTACCCCTAGAGAAGTGGACATTAGATTTGGCAACCTCGATGCAATTGCTGGGGCCTTTCCACATGCCAGATACCACCGGGAAGGGATGAAACAGGTGAAGGAGGGTACTATTGGCCATCTAATGGCCCCGTCTGGCTACTCACAACAAGACACTTTCAAAGAGGGAGAGGAACCTGACCCATGTGGGGGTGCGAGCTGGCCCAACAATGGGGGGAACTGGGGGGGTGCCAGTAACCAGGGCTAGGGGGAGGGGTGCACACCTCATTGCAAGGCATGCCTATGTAGAATGCAGGGTCCACCATAGACTGGGAACCCAGCAGCTCTCTCCGGCCTTGGGGTTGCCTTATCTTGCTTTATCTTCCTGTTACTCTGTCTCTCTAATCCCCAGAGTGGATGACTCCCAATCTCCAAACAAATCTCATGGAACAGGAACACCCTCACAATGGCTCATGTCGGACCTATTAGTCTAGGGTACTGCCCCTGCCAGGTGACGTCTTCCTCAACAGAACGGGACAGCGCAGGCTCCAGTGGCACCCACCCTCAACCACCACAAACTTAACAATGTATACATGCTTTACTTCACTTTTTAGTCAGAGATGTTAGTATAGATGTTTACTCTTCTTATATGTTACTCTTACTGTACTTTGTTTACTACAAGTTACCAGGACCTATTGATGTGGGATACGTGACCTGCTGGGCAGCTCAGCCAGTCCCAAGCCCCCAGGGGACCAATCTTCCACATGGCACACTTTCCAGCAGCATCTGCCCTGATAATCCAAATGTAAGGCACAAGGTGAAGCGAGCAGGAAAAACTATAACAGTCTATCCAAACCTTCTTCAAGGAAAACATGGGCACAGTACCCCACTATCATAATGTTTGGGATGACTTTAAGTGTATGACTATATGAGAGCTAATCAGGCTGGCAATGGCAGCAAAAAAAAGAGAGAAGTGATGTCCCACCAGCTTCTGCTAGAAATCAGGACATTGGAATGGACTCTCCCTGCCCTGCCCAAGGATTGGCTCCACCTCAACTCCCTAAGGGCTCGATATGGGGAAACTATTAGAGAGCAAGCAGAGCATGATATACTAAAATCTCGAACAAGATACATAGACCAGGGAGAAAAAGCGGTCAAGCTGCTAGCCATTAGACTGAAACAAGAAGAAGCAGCCAGAACAGTTAAAGGCATCCGTGTAGGCCCAGCCACACCCCTCATCACTAAACCCAGAAAGACAGCTTCGGCCTTTGCCGACTACTACAAGTTGCTCTATACCGGGGAGGTGACTGTTCCAGAACAGCTGATCAATAATTTTCTCGATGCAGCCCAACTCCCACAACTGACACATGAGGAAACAGTAACACTTAGTGTAGACATATCCCTGGATGAAATCTGGAGTGCAGTTAATGAACTACCCCTAAACAAAGCCCCAGGCCCAGACAGGTTTGCAAACAACTTCTACAAGACCTTCGTCCACCTCCTGATTGAGCCCCTGAACACACTTAACAAATCAGTATGGGATTTGCACTTTCTTGACCAATCCTTACAAGAGGCCCTCATAACCCTGCTCCCTGAACTGTGGAAAGATCAGGCATGTGTATCTAGCTACAGACCTACCTCATTGCTCAATACCAACATCAAGATCCTAGCAAAAATACTGGCCACTAGAATAGGGAAAGTATGGAACCACCTCATAAGCCCTGAGCAGGTAGGCTTTATGAAGGGAAGAAGATCTGCCGATCATCTGCGCAAACTGGCCCATCTAATTGCCTTGGCAAAGGATGCAGATCAACCGGACATACTTCTTTCACTGGATGCTAAAAAAGCCTTCAACAGGGTCTCCTGGACCTTCCTGTTCCAAACCATGCGATGCTGGTTCCCAGACCAATTCATCAAATGGGTGCAACTCATTTATTCACACCCCTTGGCCCGCATCAGATGCAATGAAACAAACTCGCAAGATTTCACTCTACACAGTGGCACTAGGCAGGATTGCCCACTTTCCCCCTATCTATTCAACCTGTACCTGGAACCCCTAACCCAAAGAATCTTACTAGAGAAATACATTCAGGGTATAAAAACAGGACAAACTAGATACAAACTATCCAGCTACTTGGGCGACATCCTGCTACATCTAGAGAATCCCCTAGTCTCCATCCCAGCAACCTTAATCTTGCTGGAGGACTTCAGCACACTCTCAGGTTATAAACTAAACCTGGATACATCCTGCTTGATGCCACTGAATCACTGGATAACCAAAGACCAATTAAAGCAATGGAGGGCAAAATGGTGCACAAAATAAATTAAATACCTGGGCATCCAGGTCACTCTTAATTAGAGGCAAACATATATGCTAAACATTGAAGCTGTCCTTACATCCATCAAGCAAGACCTGGGCAGATGGTCGGCACTCTCACTCTCCCTCTGGGCCAGGGTCAACACCATTAAAATGAATATACTGCCAAGAATTCTGTACCCCCAGAGATGACAAACTTATTTATTCCTATGCTCTGGTTCAACAAACTGAAATCCCTTCTGAGCTCCTTCCTCTGGGCCAACAAAATGCCCCATAGAGCGTATAAAAACCTGACTCTCCACAAATGGCTGGGGGTACTAAGGCTACAAGATTTCCACCCATTAGACTTAGCAGTGCACGCAGAGAACTTCCTATGGTGGACAAAGAAGACTGACACGGCAAGCACAGGGGGGCTACGCCCTGCTGTGGCATCGGATTGAAATGGACTTGTGTCATTCAGCTCATATCAATATACAATCCCTCATCAGTACACTGCATTTGCGGATCCCAGTTGTGCTCAGAAGCACTACCATAGGCACCTCACACCTGGTAAGCAGACAGCTGCACAGAACCCTCAAACCCAAGCCCATCCTAAACCCAACTCAACTGATCTGTGGTAACCCTAATTTCAAAATCCAGTGCAAACCCATCCCCTCTAGCTTAATCAAAGCGCCTCATGTGGTACGCCTGGGCCACCTCATACAGAATGGTGAGTTCGTATCCATTACCACCTTCTCCAAGCTCATCCCAGATACATGAATTTCACCCTTCACTTTCTTCCAAATACATTATTCCATTGCAGCGATCCTTCCACCCAGGTCTTGGCACCTTTGTGACCCCTCGACCTGGGAGGAGTGAGCCTTACTAGCCGAACAGCAACACTCCACTTCACGCCTATACTACAAAATCCTGGAGCACACATCATCGGAGAAGTTGAACAATTGATGCTATTGGGCAAAGGAGTTTCCTGACCTTAAAGACCCCACCACGAGGAAGACAATGTGGGAAAACCTTCATAAGTATATCAAAGTAGATGGCCTCAAACTAATGCAGATGAAAATCACACACAACATGTACCTCACACCACAGACACTACACAAAATGGGACACCTGCAATCTGCTAACTGCATTAGATGCAAGTAAGACATGGGCACTCTCAAACATATCCTTTGGGATTGTCCAAAAGCAGCCCCACTCTGGATCACCATACAAACACGTTTAGACCTACTACTAGGGCTCAATGCAGCTTTCACATCCAAAATCTGTCTCCTGGGGCTCGGCCCAGACCAGGTTTTTGGGATCCAGAAATTTCACATCTCCCTAATATCAGCCACAGCAGAATAAACTATCTTAAGACACTGGCTGGATGACACCACCCCCACCTACAAAGAATGGCATAACACCATATGTGAGGCACTAAAAATCGAAAAAATGGCCTGCTCGCTTTGGAACTGCAGGGATCCTTACAGAGACAGATGGGGCATGCTCGATTCCCTGCTACACATCATTCAGACACCGGGTTAGTGGGGATGGGAGGGAAGCCCATGTACAACCAGGGGGACCTTCAAATCCCATCCACTCCACTACTCCAATAACAGAACATGGACAGGGCATCCCTTTGCAAATAGCTAATGATCCACAGCTGGGAAGTGAATCGGTCTCAGCTGTGACATGAAGGCTGCCCAAAGGTCCTCTGCTCACCTCAAGATTGGATCCAGACATCTGCATTCCTGGATCAAGCCGTGTAACTTTTCCTTATCTGACATGACTATTTGTAGGACTACAGGTAGGTACAGGTGGTATTATTTTCCTTTTGTTCTTCCTCTCCTTTTCTTTCTTTCCACATTGTATATTTTGTTATTGTCATGTACTTTCTTAAGTGAAAATCTAATAAAGCATATTATTTCAAAAAAAAAAAAAAAAAAAGCTTTGGCCCAGGAGGGTAGGGGGACATGCAAATTGACATAGTAAATCAAGTTAAGCTGTTTATGATATTTTTAGTGAATGGGGGTAATTTGGATAGGACACCAGAGGAAATGTTCCTGCCCTTTTCAAAATGCCATGGGATCTTTAGTGTCCATCTGAACAACCACCAGAACAGGCAGGTGGGACCTCAGTTTAACATCTTATCTGAAAGACAACACCTCAGGAGTGCAGCAACCCCCCCCCCAAGCTGCAATAAAATATTAATATTAGGATGTACCCCCACATTCGTGGTACAGGGCTAGAACCCACAACTTTTTATTCTTCAGCCTCAGAGGAAAGTGTGCAACCTGCTGAGCCACCAACACTGATAAATTTAGGGGTAACACTGGGCAAGATGGTTGCCATTCTAGTCCTTTAGTTTTCTAATTCTGCCCACCAACAGTCTGGTATCTATGAAACAAGTCATGTGACCCAGTATAAGTAGACCATTGTGAAAACCTCTTTGCAGAGGATATATTTCCTGTGGAAACACTAGTTTTTCCTAACAGGGAACCACTGCAGCATTTATGATCTTCAATCATTATTGCAGAAATTCAGCTTGTTTAATTTGTTTTAGGTGTGCAACTCCAATACATCCATCCATACAGCTATGATTTTGCTCTACCACAGACATACCCGTAGAGTCTGAAATGTGTGGCTTACAGAAAATGTTATCCTACTCGGCTCCCATGGCAAAGACAGCTGTCCATGATGTCTGTGGCTAAAAACAAGTTCATCAGTTTTGCAAAGTATTCCAGACTTGGAGATGGTAAGTCAGATGCTATACCTGATTAATAATAATGTAACGCTAATATTTAATCAAAACATTTTTAAGAGCAGAGTCACAGCTAAAAAGAGGATCATAGAGAAACTTCTTAGCTGACCCATTGGTTCAGCAGTAGCACTACTGCCCACAAACCAGCAACATGGGTTAGGAAACAAGCCCAGATTGTCAGGAGCTGGCAAGGGGTGAAGGATAGAACATCCCTAAGGATGCTGTCCTTCTTCAAGGAGGGAGACACGGGTAATACCCTGCAATGCTACCACCACCATCTGGGTGACCACAAAGGGTGGTGCAACCAGGGGCCTATGTTTAGAAGGAAAAGGACTTTGCCAACCATTGTGGCACATATTCATGCCTTCTTTGTGCGGCTGCCTGATATTCTTACAAGGAAACGCCCTTTGCAACCAAAGAGAACACCTTTCTCCTGTGCAGTATGATGACCCAGAATGCTGCATATCATACACCAGCTGACACTGGGCAGTCTCTCTCCATCTAGTTCTCTCAGGCTAAGGGCCATCCTAGAGGCCCAGCCATGGAGGGGTAAGCCTCTGAGTTATGAAGCGGTAGTAAATCCTGGTTGAAGGTGGGGTGACAGGGCTGGGTGACTCAGGAGCATGATATCCTGCCAGAAAAGAAGGATAAATACGGTAGAGTCAACAAAAAAGTAAACTTCATTTACTATTTAACCCTCCAACTTAATGTTGAATAAAGTCAAATAATGTAGCATAAGTAAAGAGAAAAATTGTTATGTAATTCCCTTGAAAAGAAACCCCTATCATTATCATTTTACATATTTATCTAGAATACAGAGGAAGAATGACTGGTACACAGGTTTTGGGTACTTTTCTACTTTGTGTCCTTTTCTTTGGATCCTGCTGTGATATTTACAAAACAAAAAGGCTAATTTGTAACACATCTCCAGGAAAAGCTGTGTGCCCTTTAAGAGGCAGCATTGGGTAATGAACATCAGCATGTCAATATTCAAATAAGTAGTCCTTTCTCGTCTCTCCCTGCATCACTTTTTCTGTTCACTTTCCAAGTGTGTGAACATATTGGTATCAGTTTGAACTGTGAGAGGGCTTTTGGAGGCATGCACTTCCTTCACCTATCATAGCTTCAGAATACTGAATCTCCTCCTTCTTTCCGCCCATTCTCCACATTTCTCCTCCTTTTCCCATTGAAGTTATTGCCTAATTACAAGGCTGGGCAATGCAAGGGAGAGGGTTTTCTTGTGCAACTCCTGTTTCCTGCTTATAACCTTATAACCGGTTTCTTTTCACATATTTGCTACTGCTTACTTCTTTCATATGTGCTGCTTGGTGCTTTGTTTCTCAGGGAATGGCTGAGATGTTGCACAACCCATATAATTTGAATACCCATGATGCAGTGCTTGCAACTCGTGGAATTGTATTCTCGTACAGTGATAAAAAGCAAGTAAAACACACATTATAACATGTTCCAACACTCATTGATCAGTTAAGTAAGGAGCTGTGCTACTCTGCTGACCTGTGTTTTAAACACTAAAATGAAAGCAGTTTGGTTATTATAACATAAATAAACAAGACTCATCATATATACCCCAGGTTACCTTATTCTACAAATCAAGATGATTATGTTTACTTATAAAGTATGTGAATAAACTGGTGTTAGTCTGACCTGTGAGTGGGCTTTTGGGAATTTACTCCTTTTTCATTTATCACATTATCAGAATACTAAAGTTTTTCACTTAGCAGTTCTTGCCCTATCAAAATGTTATGAGTAAACCTCTTTATTTTCTAATCATGATAATGTCACTTTTATAAGTAAGCAATAACCCACGACAGGGTATAGGGTTATGAGGATTTAATGCACAGCTGGATATGTTGTAAAGCATGAGGCCACATGCCACCAACTGTGCATTAAATCCCTATACCCTAGAGTGGGTTATTGTATTTATAACATGGAGTATGTGCAAAACAATGACAAAACAACATACTGGGGTTTTCTCCATGTTTAAAACAAAAATGACTGCATCCTGCCATCTGGAAAGAGTCCCCAACAAATAACCCAGTTCTGATTGTTTTTATGCACATGCAAATGTCAGAAATCCAGTACAGTTCTGACATGATTTCTAACATTTGTTGTGTTTGATAGCATTTCTTACACTGCCAATGCACTGGACTTGCTGCCACCCCTCCATCCCCCATGACAGACAGAGAGAGAGAGAAAACACTGCTACTACAGTGACACGAAGAGAGACACAGAGTGAAGCAATGCTGCTTTGTTGTTTTGCTGCCAATGCTGACTGATTCTACATAGCACAGACCGAGCACCAGGTGCTTGCTCGCTCTCTCTCTCCCAGTTTCCCTGCAAACACCACAACTGAGAAGCAAAATAAACTTGGCGGCACTGAAGATTGATACCCAGGACTTGCAAACTGTGGCACCTTTCCGCCACCTCTATCTGCTGCACACAGAAGCATCTGGTGAGTCTCCACCCCTGCATGTCCCCATCACACACTCACAGACGACTCAAAGGTACACAGAAACAGACATACAGACAGGATAGTGTAGAAATTCGTCACCACTCTCTCTCTCTCTTCAGTCTACTGTACTGGGATTGCCTAATCAGAAAGGAGGGGACAGTGTGTATCTTTGGGGTGAGGGGTGGGGGACGGGGACTCTGCCTACTGGACACCGAGTATTGCCCTTCTACAGTTGTGATCCGGACTGGCGCTCCTGCATGGCTCACTGCAGCTACACAATCCCTCCCTGTCAGCTTGATCACTGACACTGTGAACTCACCCCACCCCCATTTGTCATTCACAGATGTTTTATCTCTGGGCAGCAGGAGAAACCTAACATTTGCCAAACACAGTACAGCCTTTGCTCCAGAGCCCAGACTGTCACTGTCCCACATGGTCTCTCTGGTTCACTAACTGAATATTGCTGACTGGGACTGCTGCTCACTGCTTTAACAGTAGGCAGACTTCAGCCGCACATAGACTTGCTTGGGGTGCAGGTGGGGGCCAAGTGTGCAGTTCAGCATTCTGCGGCAACTGTGAGAGGATGTACTGTGTGTGCACTATCACTTTGGGGAAGCTGTTCCACTCAGAGCACAGATGTGACACAGCCTCGGGACCACCAGCGACAGGCAGAGAGAGAGAGAGAGAGAGAGAAATACAAAATATTTCCTCCTGCATCTCGCATTCCTATCTCTCCACATGGACACAGCTCCCGATCACATACTAACATACAAAATTGTCTTGTGTGTGACTGTCTCGCTCTCACCACTCACTGTCAAACCCCATAATTGCCTGCAGTCCAGGTTCTCTCTCTCTCTTACTCCCCGTCCCATGCTCTGTCTCCCCCTCGGGGGTGGGGGGGCACATGACATGCAGAGCAACAATATATCAGTAAATATACTGGTACAAATAATCGCAGTATAGGAGGTGCACAATACACACACTGAAGGGGGCTGTCACTACAATGCCACAGTTGCATTGGTACATGTTAGGACTACTTACAAGCGCTGGGACTCTCACTTCCCCACACTTATCAATGTCTGCCCTTCTGATTTCCCTTTCTGAACCAGGGAATGAGTGCCAATGGCCCTTTCCCTGAGTCCCTCCATGAAACCGTGCATTAAAAAGGGTATTTAATGCATGGCCATGCAGAGGGACTCCACCAAAGGGCTTCTATGTTTCTAGGAACCCATGTTATAACTTGTGTTATTAGATTGTTAATTTGACTATTGCATTGCCTGTGCCCAATAACTACACAGCAAATACAAGCAAACATTTAACATTGGTCAATGTTTGTTTACACTGTAGTCATATCCCCTTATCAAATGCCAACCTGTAAACAATTTTAAAATGTTATGAAAAGAAACTGAATATTGAGGCTGGCAGTATAGCCTAGAGGTTAGAGTAACGAGCTGTGAATGAGCTTGGTACATCCATCAGACCGGGATTTGATTCCCAAAACCTCCACTTGCATACTGTGTGACTCTAAGCAAGTCACTTGACCTCCCCAGTGATCCCAGTTGCCCCTGATAACAGGCACTTGTGCCTAGTGGACCTTACCAGGCTACCAAAGAATAAAATAAATAAATAATGTCTATAATTCGCCAACATTTATGAATGCATTTGTAACACTAAAAAAGACTGTTCAGGGTTTTAACAGAGGTACATCAATTATGCCTGCTTCCCATCAGCCATGAGTGGCCCCCCAAAGGTACTCCATGACTGTTTGGGGGTTTTGAGACCTGGTGCAGTATCATACAAAATGATGCCATGACCCCTTTTTTAGTATTATTATTCTAGGACCAAAGGAAGTCAATGGCATTCGCACTTTTGCTAGAGTAGGATAACAATTTGCTACACAACTGATTTCAGAAGTTGCAAAGTGGGTCCCATTTATTAAGATAACAGTCACGAGTAAACAGCAGAGTGCAGCACAAAATAACAAGCTGAATAAAACTCTTAATGTTTCACTCCTTTGCTTGGAGCATTTTCAAGGGAAAGCTCCAAGTGAAGGAACAAAACAGTAGTTTTTTTCAGCCTGATTTTATAATCTACCACTAAAAGGGTGATTATTAGCAATAAGCTTCAGGCACCACCTGTTTAGCCTTACAGCAGCATTCCGGTTTGTATGTATTATTATTCTATTTTATTCACATTTTTTCTTGTTTATCCCATCTACAACCTCCAAAACAACTGGGGTTGCTATGATTTCTCTCTTTTTCCAACTGAGTAGGTAGGTAAGTGGCTGCTCTGGCAGCCAACAGTTCCATGGTTAGCAGATAGGGAGTGTGCCAATGCAGGGAGACCCACACCCCCTTCCCTGAGAGCCGAGCACCTTACCATAGCCCCCAACCAGCTGCAGTGTGGGGGCTAAAAGGACAGCATATAAACACTGGTGTTCTAGATGGTAATGCGCTGTGCTGCTACTATTCTGATAGGCCAGATAAAGTGTCCCTTCTACCCCGTCTGCTACTCATTGACAACTTTAGAGGAGTTCAATGATCTGTCCTTGCCACTTACACTTTCAAATACCATTCTCCAATCACCCTTTAGGTGACAAAATCATGCAAGGAGCATGTTTTAGATTCGAATTTTTAGAAATGAATTGGTTTGAATTTGTACTTTGAAAGAAATCCTTTTTTTACTTTCATTTTGTTATGTTGATTGCTCTCTCTCAGATTTGTACTCTGGCTGGCTGGTGCATGCCTTAGCAGATGATCTGTTAGTTGAAGGCTGGGTAAGAGGAAATGGTCTTCCATCCAACTGCTCCATGAAATACCACGTGTACAATGTGAAAGCAATCCAGCCATATAAGAATATAAAGTTCAAGACTACTCTTGATCATTCCAAATGGTGCGTCACTGATGGCCAGCAAAAGTGGACTTGTGTTGGAGATTTAAACAGAGATGAAGCGGAAATGCGAAGGGGTGGTGGAGCTGTATGTACTGAGGACCCCGATGTGTGGAAGATGTTTCACAGTTCAGTCAAGGATGAAGAGCCATGTCCATGATGTGCTTTAAAATACTACAACTTCCCAAACTATTGTATTTCTGCTCCGCTGTACTAAAATTTAGTTTGATACTATAAAGGCAATAAAAGGTCTAAGGATTCATTTAAATAAACATTTACTAATCATATAATGATATGTCATGTATCATTGTTTCTTGATTGTAGTAATACATTTATTGGAACCACATTTATAATGTTTTTGGTAATCACATATGATGTAAAAGCTTTTATCATTGTCGTAGCAGTAGCAGCAGCAGCAGCAGCAGTAGTGGTAGTAGTAATAGCAGCAGTAGTAGTAAAAGTAGTAGCAGTAGTGTTATTAGTAGTAGAAGTGATAGTAGTAGTGCCAGTAGTAGTAACAGCAGTAGTGGTAGTAGAGGTAATAGTAGTAGCATCAGTAGTAGTAGTAGTAGTAGTGGGTTTATTTTTATACAACGCCTTTTCATGACTCAAAGCACTTTCACATAAACAACTGCAGAATTCTCAAACAAACATAAAAGAGAACTGAGAAACACAGTATTATAAGGTAAACACCACTGGAAAATGTTTAAATAAAAACATTTTAACTTAATTTTGAAAATGTTAAGAGATCTGGAGCAATGGACATTACTCGGGAGAGAGTTCCATAAGACAAGGCTTGCCACTAAGAAAGATCAATCCACTGCAGACTTTAACCTAGGGGATGGTATCCTTAAAAAACCCTGGTCCATAGAGCTCAACACCCTGACAGAGGTAATAGGAGTCAGGAGATCACTGAGCTACTGGGGACCCATTTCTTTCAGGACCTTATAAACTGACAACAAAATCTTGTAGTCAATGTACTACCTTACAGGCAGCACTGGAGCAAGAGTAAAATGATCTGACTTCTGATCATAAGTCAGAAACCTCGCTGATGTATACCGGATGAGATGCAGATAATGCAACTGACCACAAGAAAAGCCCCTATAGTGTGCAGGGGACTCCTGGATCGTCGGCCGTAGGACGAGCGGCCACCGGGCGGACGGCGCTTCTCTAGCCACCGCCGAGACCACCGCCCCGGACTCTTCCTGCCAGAAAGGACTCCTGGATCATCGGCCGTGGGGCGAGTGGCCACAGGCAGACGGCCTTCTCTAGCCACCGCCCGAGACCCCGGCCCCGGACTCTTTCTGCCAGAAAGGGACTCCTGGATCATCGGCCGTAGGACGAGCGGCCACAGGGTAGACGGCGCTTCTCTAGCCGCCGCCCGAGACCACCGCCCCGGACTCTTCCTGCCAGAAAGGTACGGCAAAGCCGCAGCCTATCGGAGCGCCGACGCCATTCCTTGGCGGTTTCCGATTGACTTGCCCTTCTACCTCTTACTTTGAAACGAACTTTTGCAAAAAAGGAGCTGTTCTCTTGCTTTTTGGGAAAACTTTAATTTTGTAAATGTGTCAGACTGAATGTAGAAAGCCTAATTGTGTGTAATCTACTGTTAGAAGTGTTAGAGGAGGGTTCAACTTAAAGCCATCACAGCCCTTCTTTTGAAAACGAGCAGATTCCAGCTAGACATAGGGGCGCCCAGGAAATCGCTCCTATTGTCCTGCAAATTTAGCTCTGCAACACCTCTGGTTTGCCTGCCCTCAGCCGACTGGGACTAGTACTAATAGTCCCTCCTTCTGTCTCCCTTAGGGACTCCTGGATCGTCGGCCGTAGGATGAGCGGCCACCGGGCGACGGCGCTTCTCTAGCCGCTGCCCGGGACCACTGTCCCGGACTCTTCCTGCCAGAAAGGTACGGCAAAGCCGCAGCCTATCGGAGCGCGAGCGCCATTCCTTGGCGGTTTCCGATTGGCTTGCCCTTCTACCTCTTACTTTGAAACGAACTTTTGCAAAAAAGGAGCTGTTCTCTTGCTTTTTGGGAAAACTTTAATTTTGTAAACGTGTCAGACTGAATGTAGAAAGCCTAATTGTGTGTAATCTACTGTTAGAAGTGTTAGAGGAGGGTTCAACTTAAAGCCATCACAGCCCTTCTTTTGAAAACGAGCAGATTCCAGCTAGAATAGGGGCGCCAAGGAAATCGCTCCTATTGTCCTGCAAATTTAGCTCTGCAACACCTCTGGTCTGCCTGCCCTCAGCCGACTGGGACTAGTACTAATAGTCCCTCCTTCTGTCTCCCTTAGGGACTCCTGGATCGTCGACCATAGGACGAGCAGCCACCGGGCGGACGGCGCTTCTCTAGCCGCTGCCCAAGACCACCGCCCCGGACTCTTCCTGCCAGAAAGGTACGGCAAAGCCACAAATTTTTGCCCACCCGCCCATCCTCCTTTCCGAGCGTTATCTCTATAGCCCACTAGCCCCGCCCACAGTTTTCCATTGGCCCGGCCCATGCTGAACAGGCGTTGTTACCAGCCTTTAGTGAAAGCAATACTTCTCTTGCATTCTAGATGCGCTCCTTCGTTCTCCTTATTCCCCTCCTCTCAGTAAGATCCAGCATTAATTAAACGTGGCATTGAGACGTGTCTCTGCTAGGACTATACTCAACTGCTTTCATTGAATATTGACTACCAATATCCTGCTGTAGTAGCATCTGTTGCAACAAACTTGGGGATTCAAAAGACCCTGGTCAGCCGTTCCCGTGGTGGTACACCTTACTTTGTGTAAAAACAAACATGGGAGGTCTCGACCGGCTTTGTCTATTAGCCAACATTTTTCTGCTATGCAATATGGGTGGACCCCCTGACAGCTATGATTTCATTATAGAGACATGTCCTGTGCCACCAGTCTCCCCACATA
Organism: Neoceratodus forsteri; assembly: GCA_016271365.2. Classification (NCBI taxonomy): domain Eukaryota; kingdom Metazoa; phylum Chordata; order Ceratodontiformes; family Ceratodontidae; genus Neoceratodus; species Neoceratodus forsteri. Next base: position 629,306,710 of record CM028136.1, read on the forward strand.
ATAAAAATATCTATTTAGTATGCTGCCCTCGTCTGCCCCTAATTCACTCGAAGTATGTTGAATCTACCAATAGTGGCATGGCAATCTACACTGCTATACATGTCCCCAAACCGCAGGCACCTAAACATTGCACAGGCTGCTATTACCCTGCTTGGATCCTAAGCTACGCATCTATAGGGCAACACAAGAGGACGACTCGATCCCTGGATCCATGTGCTCTAGCTTGTAACAAACGCAGAAAGACTCGTGCTTTTAAAAATCTCCTTCCCAATCTGAGAAGAATTCTCCTCCTTTTACTACTGTGCTCAGGAGACATCAAACTTAATCCTGGTCCCCCAAGGTTGCTCTCATCACCATCCAAAATTACTAATCTGAAAGGAATCAGTTTCTTACATGCCAATGTCTGTAGCCTTTTAAAGAAGTTGGAGTCTGTCCAGGCCTGGATTATCCACACTGCTCCAGATATTCTTGTGATTTCGGAATCCTGGCTTTGAGCATCCACACCAGACAGCGAGGTCAATATCCCCAATTACCTACTTTTCAGAGCAGACAGAAGAACTGGGGAGGAGGAGTAGCCATTTATGTTAAAAACAAATTCACAGTATCTGTATTAGATGCTACTTCCATTGCTGGAGGATTCGAATGCCTGTCCCTCAAAGTTGAACCATCTCACTCTGTGGCTTTCCGCGTAATAGGCTGCTATAGACCACCTGCAGCAGGACCACAGCTCCTGACTCATCTGTCAGCACTAATGGACTCAACACCTATGGAGACAATCTTACTAGGTGACCTAAACTATGACTGGCTAACTAGCGGATCACTACCCTAAAACAATTCTGTGATTCACATGGGTTCACCCAACTTATATCTGAACCAACTCACATCAACAATAAGAATCCAACAAGAAGCACCCTCCTGGATGTGCTCCTTGTCAATGAACCCCACTACTTTTCACATGCTGGTATTCTCCCAGCTGATGTTAGTGACCACTGCCTCATAGCTGGCATCAGAACCATCCCCAAACCGCTATCCACATCAAAGTTCTCTACCAAAAGATCCAGACGGAACTTTGACCCTCTGGCCTATTTCAATGATTTAAAAAACTCTATGCACTGACAGAGTTTCTACCTAGCTAAATCAGTAAGTGATGCCTATGATGTTTTGCACGAAATCATAGCCAGTGCCCTAAACACCCATGCTCCTTTGATCAAAGCTCGAATAAAAACCAGGACCTGCCATTGGTTTTCACCTGACCTGGAGAAAGCCTTACTCAAAAGAGACCAGTTGTGGAAAAAGGCCCGGAAGTCACATGCCAATGTAGATTGGTGTCTTTTTAGGTCAGCTAGAAATGCCTGTACAAAAATGATCAGGGAGGCTAAGGCCACTTTTTATCAAAATGAATTGTTCTCTGCATCCAATAACCCTACCAAGTTCTGGTCCACTATAAAGGAATTGTCTGGCTACTCACCGGGTAGTGTGCTTCCATCCAAAATTACCATTGACAATGTCTCTGTCACTGATAAATCTGAGATTCTCCAAGCCTTCAATAACCACTTTGCCACCGCAGGCTTGGCATTCGATAATGCACCAGTAAGTAGTCTTCGGCCACTGCTCAAAGCCCAGCCACCCGAAACAAATAACAAAAGTATGACCTTCTCCTTTTCCTCAATTACCATAAAAGAAGTTGAAGACCTTCTGCTACAGCTAGACATTAGAAAAAGCGCAGGAGCCCACTCATTCGACCCATACTTTCTGAAAATAGCATACCACATACTAGCAGCACCTATAACACCTATTCAACCTGTCTCTAACCCAAGGCTCTCTCCCCATGGAATGGAAAACTGCTCATGTTATTCCTCTATTTAAAGCAGGGGACCCAAGTGACCTGAACAATTATAGGCCAATCTCTCTACTACCTATACTTTCGAAAATGCTGGAAAAAATTGTGGATACACAGTTGAGGTCTTTCCTAGACAGCTTTGCATTGCTTAACCCCATGCAGTCTGGATTTAGAACTAAGCACAGCACTATTACGGCACTGGCCAAAGTCACTAATGACTGGCAACGGGACCTGGACAATAAAAAATTTGTTTGTGCGGTGTTTTTAGATCTTAGCAAGGCTTTCGATACCGTCGACCATTGTCTACTTCTCTCCACTCTAAATACCATAGGCATGGACTCAATCTCACTGGATTGGTTCCAGAACTACCTCACTGATAGGCAGCAACAAATCATGGCTGAAGGAGAGCTTTCTCCACTCAAACCAATAAAAAGAGGAGTCCCACAGGGATCCATATTGGGCCCCCTACTGTTCACCATCTATATTAACAACTTGGACTTAGGAATCAAGGAAGCCAGTATCCACTTGTTTGCCGATGATACAGTGCTCTACCTAAGTCGTGACTCCTCTGGAGCCGCATGCTCTGAATTACAAGCCGAATTCAATAAGCTGCAAAACCAGCTCATCAACAAAAAGTTATTGCTAAATGCAAAAAAAACCAAGGCCATGCTGTTTGCACCATCCAGCTCTGGGGCCAATACTGCGGCCGCTGGTACAGTTCCTCCTATAACCACCCTACTAGGCGAAAAGCTTGAGTTCGTGCCGAAATTCAAATACCTGGGTATATGGCTGGATAACAAACTCTCCTTTAAGGAGCACACAGAAGAATTGTTGAAAAAGCTTAGGCAGAGGCTTGGCCTCTTTCACAGAATTAAACATCTCCTGACTGAGGCCGCAAAAAGACAGCTTGTTCATTCTACATTCTCTCATTAATTGATTACGCTGACATTATCTATGGCCAATGCTCTGTCTCACACCTTGCAAAACTGGATGTACTGTACCACAGAGCCTTAAGATTCATAACTGGTCTTCCATCCTCCATACACCACTGCTCGTTATACACTGCAGTAGGGTGGTCTTCTCTGCAATACAGACGGCATAGAAACGCAGCTATCTGGACACTTCGAGCACTCACCGACAAACTCCCTGATTACATTGTTGCCTGCCTCCCCCTAAGTCCACCAAGTAGCTATGCCATAAGAAGCCACTCGCTAATCTCCCTAAAAATTCCCAGGATCAGTAACCACTTTGGTAGGGCAGCCATAAGCCACGCTCTGCCTTCACTTTGGAAAAGGACTCAAAGCTCACTGAAACTTAGCTCTCCTGTCAGTATTGCGGTGTTTAGGACTCTTTATGACAAAACACTTGCCGAAATCTGTAAATGTTTCCATAGTTCCTAGCGGTCCTGTTAATGGTTCCCTTTCTAGCCTTACCATATGCAGCCACGAACATAACCCCTCTCTTCCCTACCTAACTTGTTCAATAGTCAGCTGCCATGTTGGCCCTCGGAACCTTTGGCACTTTTTTTCTCTACCTACCCTCATGCCACTCTATTAGTTGTTACAGTTTCATCATGGGCCCTATTGTAGCCTTGGTCACCCTCAAGCAAAAATTAGTTTCTAAGGGCTGAAATGATCATAATTTGTACCTTTCTATAGAGGCCTGGATAAATGTGTTACTTTAACTTCTATGTATATGAAGGTTGAATATGCCACAATAATGTTATGTGTTGCATGTATGCTCCCACATGTGTACTTGGAATGTATACATTATACCTACCTAGTATTTGTAAGTCTGTTTTTTACCTTAACACATTTTGTATACTGCACCGCTAATCTATGTATGTATAACTGTCCTTGACAACAGCAGGTCCACCTTGTAAATGAGCTTGCTCAACGGTGATCACCTGGATAAATAAAGATTTGATTTGATTACAACAGTCAAGTCTACAGGGGACAAAGAAGGCATGGAACGATGTGCTCACATGAAGAATGGGTGCCGCAGAAACCAGGAAGCAGAAAGAGACACTAAACAGTGCATTGCAGTGGTGGAAAAATTAGAGGCTGATTACCAAACAAATATTGCAAGATTTAATAAACAACAAACCTCATGTGTTTCTATGAAGATGTTAGTCGTCAGCTTGATCGAAAGATACTATATGATGTTATCTTCATTGACTTTAGTAAGGCATTTGATGCCATGCCACATTGGGCTTTGGTTTCCAAATTAAATAAAACAAATATTAATAAAAATATTGTTAACTGGGTCGCTAATTGGTTAACCAACAGGACACAATGTGTTCTGATTACTGGTCAGCTTTTGAACATTGGTAGTCACCAGTGGGGTTCCACAGGGCTCTGTCCTCAGCCCTTGTCTGTTCCAAGCTTTTATCACTGACTTAACAAACAATTGCCTCTCCCCATCAATAAAATATGCTGATGATGTTAAAATCAGAGGGCCCTGTGAAAATTGTGATCAGACTGCTATCATTCAGAAAGACCTAGCTAAAATATCATAGTGGGTCATGAAGTGGGGAATACAACTTAACACTGATAAATGTAAAGTTATGCACATGGGACCTAGTAATTCAATATCCTCATATGTATTAGTTGGCAAAATATTAAAAACTACCACCAAAGAAATTGCTTTTCCTGAATATTGATCATTTTAATTGTTTGGTTTGGTTGTATTTTTTATGATGCTACCTGTTTTAACTGTTATTATGTATGGTGAATTGACATCCAAAAGGCACCCTATAAATAAAAAATATTATTATTATAATGAAAAAGACCTGGGGATCACTGTTTCAGACAATTTCCTTCCATCTATTCAGATAAATGAGGCCATACACAAGGCTAACAGAGTTATTTGGTCAATAAGAAGAAACATAAAATCAAGGGATAGTAAGGTGATGATGCCTCCGTATAGAGCATATGTTCGACCTCACCTAGAGTATGCCTCACAATTATGGTGCCCGTTAAGGAAATCAGACATCTGTTTATTAGAAAGGGTACAAAGAAAATATATGAAACATATTATGGGTCTATATAATGACTCATATGAATCAAGAATCAAAACCTTGAACATCATGTCATTAACTACACAGTGTCTTAGGGGAGATCTATTTATGTGCGATATTATTCAGGACCCATACCTGTTATCTGTATTGGGCTTTGAGTTCTCAAATGACATGTATAATACCAGAGGACACCCTTTACAGCTTTATAGCAGCAAATTTAACCTTATTGCACGTAAATATTTTTTTACTTTAAGAATTGTGAACCCCTGGAACAAATTACCCATAGAAGTTATTACTAGCAGATCGACATCTGAACTTAAACATCGCCTAGACAAACTTATTCTTTCGGCCTTCAACATTAGTTATTATTAATAATAAAGGAGCAATTATGGGCCTCTAAGCCTCCTAGCTCCTCCTTCTCCTTAGTATGATCCTTAGTAGTATGAACAAAAGGAACAGATACGGAGCATTCCCATCTCTAAAGGTGTTCAACACTAACGTACTTCAGCTCATACTCAGTAAAACAAAAAACAATGACATGGAGCACACACTGATGGAGTTCAAAGGTGCTTTTTATTAGTCAAAAACAGAGTCAGTGTTAACACCCCCATGTAGCACCCTACTTATGGGGCTTCTTCAGGTCCCTGATTAAGCCCTGTAGGCAGGGCACTATGTAGAAGTGTTAATACCAACTCTGTTTTTGGCTCAATAAAGAGCACATTTGACTCCACTGGGGTATGCTTCACTTAGTTATTTTTTAGAGTTAATAAACAAACTGGAAACAATGCCTCTCAGAGGAGAACACCACACACATTCTAGTGATGCTTCATCATGGGGTCCTGTCACTGAGCTGATGCAAAGTGTTAGGGCTTATGTGGCATTCTCCCCTGAGATGTGCTGTTTCCCATTTGTTTGTTTGCTTATTAAATCTCCTTGGAAAAGTTTTTGATAATCAGCTTCTAATTTGTCCGCCTCTGCAGTGCACTATTTTAAAGTCCTGCAGCCCCTAATGACAGATGACACCTGAGGACCAAATGTCAACTGCCAGTCAAGAACCATTCTCAGACTTTAAACTACCCCCTCCACCTTCAGTTGTACCCCATAAAAAATGGGAAACTTCAAGCAACAGCTAAGGGTTGATGATCACTCTCTAATAAGAGCAACTAGTTTTTTTCTTAGGTTGATGGATTGCATGCCAACCAGTTGGAGGCTAACCAGATTCTGATCTCCAAAAGACACTGAACAACAACACCGACGATACCTTGTCAATGAAAAAAGACAAATACAGCTGTTTATCATTGGCATAGCAATAAAACTGTATGCTGTATTTCCTTGTGATCTCCCCAAGTGGAAGCATGTATAGCACAAACATGAGTGACAGAACCAAACCCTTGGACACACCACAGTTGAGAGTAAGTGGGCATCACTGTCAGGTGTCAATATCAACTGATTTCTCCCTCCCATGCCATGCAGGAATTACCAAAACCATTGAAAAACAGCGCCACTCACTCCTGCAGATTCTCCAGGTCTTCTCAGTAATACCCAGTGATTGACAGGGACAAATGCAGATGACAGGTTAAGAAGGAGAAGACTAAAATAAACCCTCCAGTGGAGATCATTGCATGCCCTGATAAGGGCCACTTTGGCGCTGTGGCATCTGAGAAGGCCAGACTGGAACAGCACAAAGATGTAATTTTCATGATGGTGAACAAAAGCTGCTCCACTACCACATTCTCAACAACCTAGGAGAGCAGATCTATCATTATGGAGATTGTTAGGTGACCACCCTGTGGGCATCTTTCTCATCCAACAGATGAAATTCTGCCCAGGACCTAACCATAGTTAATTTTCTCTTCGCCATCTCCCAGTATACATACAATCAGGCTGTAAAGGATGCAGGGGACCCGATATTCAAAAGTTTTCATGGACACAAATGGGTGTTTGTTTGAGCAAACTGGGTTTTGCTCCTGGTGTTTGGATGTGGTCTATTTTTGACACACTCATAGAGTCAGAAAACCCTATTAGCACCCAAGCGCTAAGGTAATACTGCACCTAGGCAAATGTAGGGGTCTCTCCCAGCATACACATGCAGTGATCTATTCAGAGGTTTGCATCAACTGTATTTCCCAACCAAAGGGTGCAAATTACTGCCATTGCAAGCCCCTTCTTAATGGGTCACAAGGCCCTGACAGTAGCCAATGGTACTGCAGCTGCCAGTCCCAGCCTGGTCAGCCAAAGATGTCCATGGTGCCTAGTGGTCACCCTTCCCTCCAACTTCCATCCCGTAACTCTCTTTCCTTATCCCTGGTGACTAGTGTTCCCCCCTCCCTCCAATCACTAGCCCGTAACTGTGCGTCCTTATCCATGATGCCCAGTGATTTCCCCCTCCCTCTGATTGTCAGCCCAGTTATCTGACACTATTTTCCTGGTGTCAAGTGGCCCTCCCACCCTCTGACCACTGGCCCCATAAGCTCTGTGACTGTCTCTAGTGGCTAGTGTCCTCCACGCCGATCGCCAGCACTGGTATGACAGATGAATACTCATACCTAGAGTTGCCCTCCCTTCTCTGATCCCCGGCCCCATACAATCACACTGACAACCTGGTGACCTGTGGCCTCCCCCATGTCTGATCCCCGACCCCAGTACATATGCAGGAGAATGAATGATGCTTCCACTGCTGACCAAAGTTGACCCAGATGTAATGTAACAAGAAGAACTGACAGACTTCCCTAACATCCTGTGGTACTCCCACCCTCCAATGGCTTTTCCAGTAACAATACAATAGTCAGTGGTGTCTAGCACCCCCCCGGCACAGCAGGCATGGTCACCCCCGGCCTCCCTACAGACAGCTGGTGCCACAGACAGATGACGGCAATCCAGCACAGCCTTCCTCAGACCTCCTCAGCTGGCTGCTGTATGACAAGACTGGGCTTAAGCTTTCTATGTATAGCACACAGTAGAACAGATGTGCACCCCATGCTATACATAGGATGAAGGTGAAGAGGCCTGTGCTGGTTGTCATATCTGTCCGTGGCACCGGCACTGTCCATGGGAGGTGGCTGGATGATGATGCCTGCTGTGTCCGTGGAGGGCCACCAGATACCAGGGACTATTGTATTGAAAATGGAACAGCCATCGGAGGGTGGGGGGATACCAAAGGGCATCAGGGAGGTCTGTCTGTTCTTCCTGTTACATTACATCTGTATCAGCTTTGGTGAGCGGTGAAAGCAACATTGGTTCTCTTGTATGTGTACTGGGGTTGGGGATCAGACACTGGGATGGCCACGGGCCTCCAGGTTGTCCGCATGAATAATGTACAGGGCCAGGGATCAGAGAAGGAAGGGAGAACTCTAGGCATGGGTATTTTTATGTCATATTGGGGCTGGTGATCAGTGGGGGCATACTAGCCACTAGGGACAGTAACAGGGCTTACAGAGCCAGTGGTCAGAGGGTGGGAGGGGCCACTGGACACCATGGAGACACTGTCAGATAACTGGGCCCATGATCGGAATGAGGGTGGACCACTGGGCAGCAAGGATAAGGACACACAGTTACAGGACAGATAGCAGAGGAAGGGGGGTCTGTCACAGTCTTTTCTCAGCTTCCTCATGGCTAGTTGGCACTCCCCTTAATGCTCTTTGAAAGGCTTAGCCAAAACCTCACTTACATCCCTCTGTTCCAGTGGTCCATACCCCTAGACCAAGGCAAGGCTGCAACTGTACTGCTCAGCCAGCTGTTGAGCACCAAACACTCCCACTCTTAGCTTAGCTTTCTCTCTGGTATCTCAGGCAATCTCTCCTGTAGTTCTGTAGCTGACTGACTTACAGCTGCTGAGGGAGCCTTTTTACAGCTCGCAGAATCAAGTGATCTGTCAGTTAGATTCAAATTTTACATCACTAGCATTCAGTTTAACAAAATCACAAAAGAAACGAAATAATTAAACACTCATTGCAACAGAGAACAATAATACTATAATCACTAAACACATCATTCATCTTCATGCTACACAAGAGATTTTAGCTTATTTCCAGGAATTACTAGGCACCTCCTACTTCACTGACAGAATTCTTTGATGCTATGTTCTATAAAACTATATGTTCTGGGCCCTAACTCTACAGGTAAAACAGCCGTTAGCTGGCTGCTGAGAATCAACCCAAACCACTCCCAACCTCACAGCCAGGGTAAGTTAATGGAAACTCCTGTTACTCTGAAAGACTGCCTTTGAGATGAAGTTTTAACAGTTAATAAAACTAACAGAAGCAAACATGAAGAACACTGTGGCCCAGATATTCAAAAGAGTTGAGCCATGCACAATAGGGTTACGCCTGCGCAAGTCTGAAATGCACCATTCTGCGATATTCAGCAGGAGGCAGTTGCGCCCCCGAAATCATGCTGAGCAACAGCGCAATGATAATGAAGGCATGCGCAACCGAAAGGGGAGGAACCATGCATAAACTGCACTGCCCGATATTCAGCCCGGCATGAGTTATGGCAGGCAACCCCACCTGCGCCTGCACAAAGTTGAGCCGGTTGAGGGCCACCCACAGGTAACCTGCCGCATTGCAGGGTGCAACACAGCAGCTGCCACCTGTGGGTGGCCCTCGACTTGTTCCCCGCCACCTGGTGGCGCCCCCATAGCCAATCCACAGGCATAACTGCTCCCCGAGTAGACCGATCGCGGGCATCAGACCACCCCTCCCAAAGTCCAATATCCCTGGTGGTCCAGTGGGCATAAGTAGCCCTGATCGCGGGCATAACAGTGTCCCCGGTAGCCCGATCGCGGGCATAACTTAACGCCCCGAGTAGCCGATCGCGGGCATAACCTAACCACGCCACCGAGTGAGTCCGATTGCGGGCACAACAACCCACCCCCATTAGCCCGATCGCGGGCATCAGATTCCCCCAAGCCCAATATCCCTAGTGGTCCAGTGGACCAAGCGAGACCCGATCACGGGTGGCATTCTCACCCCCAAGTATGAAATCCCTGGTGATCTAGTGGACCCCCACCCTACCCGCCCACTGAGCCCCGCCCCGCTCCCCCGTCAGCCAGCGGGAGGCAGCACCACACCTGCCTGCCGCCCCACCACCCGCCGACTGACAGCTCGGTATGGCTGTCGCCCATTGGTTCAGAGCATGAGGCAATGGGCATGCAGCCCATACCGTCAAATCCAGTCCAGAAGTTATGTCCGCGATCAGGCTACCGGGGGCAGGTTGAATTATGCCATGATCGGGCTACTCAGGGAGCGGGTGATGTCTGCGATCGGGCTACTGGGGAAATGCTGTTATGCCCGCGATTGGGCTACTGGGGGGGGATACTGTTATGCCCACGATCGGGCTAATGGGGGGAATACTGTTATGCCCGCGATCGGGCTAATCGCGGTCCACTGGACCACCAGGGATAGGAGACTTTCATCATCCCTTACGGGATGTCCCACGATCGGGCTGCAGGGGGCGTCGGTCCCTGATGGCTGCTGCCTGGCAGGGCGCCAGGCGCAAGTTGTCGGGAATCAGCGCACCTGCATGCTAATGGCATGCAAATGGGGCCATAATCAGATGCAAATGGCCCCCTGTGCGCCTTGCATAAATTATGGCCCCATTTGCGTGTCACCCTTTGAATATCGCAGGTGCTGTGCATGGCGCAATGGAACTTGCGCCACTGCATCTCAATGCTCCATTCTGACCACTTGCGCTGGCACAGTTCCACTGTGCCATGCACGATGAGGGGGTAATGAAGGCGATATTCAAAAGGCGTTGAGAAGCGCCAACTCTGTTGAATATCGCCTGGCACACCCCCGCTAACGGCTTGAGCGGCGCAGGGTCTTGCGCCACAAAATGGCGCAGTTTGAATAGCTGGGCCTGTGTGTTTTTATAACTTCAAATGTTGTCATTTAATTAAACTTCATAACTGTTCCCAGAAAAAATATTGCTCCATTTTAAAACAGGGCACCAGTCTTGCATGTTTTTATCTGTTAATATCTATACAAAAGTCTTCTCAGGGATATTATCAAATCTTACTTGCTTTTAGTATGGGGAGGGGTTATTCGCTTCATTTGAAGCAAGTCCTAAGCCCTGGGCTCTCTCTCTCTCTCTCTCTCTCTTCTCTCTCTTTTTTTCTGGGCCACTGCTAGCCCACTAGAGCCTGAGTAATTTAATATACATTCATGAGTTCCTACAAGTGTTTTTGCTACTATCACCATGGAGGTGAAAAGATGTCTAAACAACAAAACAGGAACTTTTACAAAGAAATAACCTGTCTTCGCTTCCATAATTGTGTGGGAGGGGTGTGTGTGAAAGATAGAAAGCCAGACAGAAGAGACAACATAACTCTCCTGGGTGGTCAGTCCAGGAGAGGCAGTAAGAAATACAGACAGACAGGACAGAAGTTGTGCAGCTAAAAAGATAAAGAAAAGGTCTGTTTGAGTTGTGCTCTCGATTCTCAAATGGCTACCTAGTGCAACATATTTAATGAACCAGCAGAAATTGTGTCCTTAATGTTTAATTCTTTCTAGACTGTGTTTATAACTGCTGTGTCTTTTCTGTCCATTTTAATTTTCTTGGATTGGAATACACTGATACAGTGAAATCTTTCCTTTGCTAGATTCCCAATAAAAACTATACCTGAGATTTTATAATGAGAAAGGAAAGGAAGGCTTCAATAAAACTCTGTATTATCAACCAGATTACTAAAACCTTTGGTTATTACTCTCTATATAGTTGTAATGTATTTCCACAGCACACTTATTTTATCCTTGTTGTTTAAGGCACCTGCAGCCTGTACAGCAACTTTCAAAGGGCCAGCTCCTCTACAGCGGCATTTTAAATGGGCAAAAAAAGAATACCTGGTGGAATACATAACACAATGTCTCAAAGCTCACTCAACATCCCTCCATCACAAGTACTAATTTCTTGCCAGTAGAGATGGCAAGAGTCATTGGGTGGTGGAGATTTCACTGTGCCACAACCTATCACCTGTATCATCAATACAACTAGCACACAGCACTACACAGTGGGACAAAAGTAAAACAGAGACACAAGGGACTTTTGTTTTACTTTAAACCAAAAACAAAAACCTCATGCCATGTTTTTTCTTTTCACATTATTAAATAAGGACAGATTTTTTAAAGACCCATTTTTTTCAGCTGGATCCATTTAATAAGTGCAATAACATACTCCAGGGAGTGTGGGTTGCTGTGTGCTAAGAGCACTTCCTAGGTGCTGTAGGAACCCAGCGTAAGCTGCTTGTGCCTTATTAGGCACTTGTGGCATGTGCTTATCACACAACACTCCCCACTGTAGCTTACTGCTTACTTAATCTGCACACATTATCTGAGAAACTGAACGGCTGGCAAGGAGCCACTGATGTCGAAGGTAACAGTTTGAAAACATAATATTTATTCACACCACCCAAAAAAGGGGTTCCTATATTTCAAAGGCTATGAATTAGATTTTTTCCCCTGTTGCCTCTCTGCCAACTCATCAGAGATGAAAGAAGTGTATGTCCCAAAAGAAAGAGCTTTTAATGCTAGGCACATTTCCCCTCATTTTTGCAAGTGGTTGAAAGTACACTTAAAAAGTCATTATCTCAGCACTGTATAAGAATGTGAAGAACCTGAGAGAGGATCACTCAATGGCTATTTGAGAGAAGTAAATGGCAGAATCAGGGGAGCAGATAACTGAAAACTAAAGGCATAACAGTTTAGTACAGGCACAGAGAACTGCCTTCAACTGCATTGGCATGCATGCTTGGAAGACTAAGATAAGGTTCTTTCGGATACCACGTGGCACCTCCAGAGTAAAACACACACACACGCACTCACAGACATGCACATGTACGTGCGCACGCACACACACACACACACACACACACTTATATTTGGCAGTGCCCAGGCTGGTGTCCTTTTGCACCACTGCAAATACAGTCATAGCAGCAATTTGTAACATTAATACATGCATAACCTCAATACAAAGGGTGTCAGGTCTCCAGTAATAGTGTAGCATATCTGGTATGCGTAGGACCTAAACTATTAGTGTAGAGCTCAAGTTACGCTATTTGGTAGAGTTGCACGTTCCTTTTATTTGGGTTGGGGTTCACCCCCACACCAAACTGTAAAAAAAAAAAACAAGGGAGATGCAGAGACAAAGCCCCCCAAACTTAAATAAACTGACAGCCAAGTATGGTACAGTCACCCGTTCCTTTGTCCATTGCTTTTTATTAGTTTATTTGGGTTGGGGTTCACCCCAACACCACCCTGTTAAAAAAAAAAAAGGTGTGTGTTGGGGGAAGCCCTCTAACTTAAATAAACTGGCAACCAAGTAAGGCACGTGACCAAAGGAGCACTGTATTCAGGAAGCTTTTATGGCAAGCTTCCTAGGTGTACCCAGTATTCTACACTATCAGCTTGTCTCCCCCGGGAGGCTATGAGAATAAGGATGGTATGTGTATATGGAACATATTGGTGGCTACTGCACACAACACCCTTACTCATAAATGGCTGGAGCCAGAATTGTTCACAAGAGAAAGCTGGAAAGGGATAGTAAGTGGAGGGTATTAAATGGAATCATTTATACACAGGTCAAATTGCAAAGTCCAGAATTTTCAGAATATGTGCACAAGATGGGTACTTTTACTCACCCCTAGAGACTCTAACTTGTACCATAGAGGCACAATTGTTGATCCCCATAAACATAGCAGAGAGAGCTTAGGGTAACCCAGTTTTCTTAGAGCTGAGACAACCGCTGATGGCAAACTATATGCATGCAAACTGGAATGCCAAACTAAAGGGATGCAATAGGACATGCTTATTATGATATGTGAGTACTGTGAATTGTGTTACACTGTAATCCATCAAATGTTATATCTGACCAATAAACTTGAGTACATGAACAAAAACAGGTAGGTGTCACCTATCATTTTTTTTAATATTCCTTAGTACTTTACTAAGTACTTTTTTTCACATAGGTGTTTGTCCTCATGATCTTCCCCACTCTGTCTGACCCCACCTAACCCCCAGCCCCGTTATGCAGCTTCTCCAATTCTGGAGACTGCATCTCAGGAAGGACATAGACAGAATGGAAGCAGTCCAGAGAAGTGCAACAAAAATGATACATGCACTGCACCACAAGCCTTATGAGGAAGGACTCAAGGAACTTAACATCTATTCACTGGAAGAGAAAAGGGAGAGAGGGGGTATGATAGAGACTTTCAAATACCTTAGAGGAATAAACAGGATACAGGAGGGGAGAATATTTCAGAGAAGAAAGTGCACAAGGACAAGGGGACATAACATGAAGCTGGAGGGAGGGAGGCTTAGGGGGAATGCTAGGAAGTATTTTTTTCACAGACAGGGTGGTAGATCCATGGAACAGCCTACCAGTGGAGGTGGTGGAAGCAAAAACAGTACAGGGATTCAAAAGTGCATGGGATAAGCATAAAGGCACCCTGCTGTACAATAGAGTGGGGAAAGGCAGTCCAGATAAGAGCAGGGAATTGCCAAACCAAGTAGGGAAATGGGCAGGCTAGGTGGGCTGTATGGTCCTTATCTGCTGACAGAGTCTATGTTTCTCCAGGACCTACATTCCCACTGTTGCCCTCTGCCACAGGACTATCGGGGGTGGCCAGTCATCATCTTACAGCTGGAGTATTCTTCTGAGTTTTCACCCTGGGCTCATGGACATGCAAGGTACTCAATGTGCGAGCTCTGCCTTTACGAAGATGCCCCAGCTGCCCTGAATGTGGGAGCCATTCTGTCGTTATGCTCACTTGTGCTGCCACCCAGACACCTACACGTAGCAGACAAGCAGCAAGTCACAGCAACATACCTCCCTAAGATAGATGAGCAGTCTTATGGACTTAATCCTCCCTCCCTGGCCAGTCCCTGAGTGACTCCCATCTGTTTCCAAACCTGGATAACTGACGTGGCAAGAGGCGAGGCATTCAGTGCCTCTGCCCTTCATGCCACCATACTTGCCCCATACTAGGTACTTTTTGTTACAGCTGGTCCCCAAGAACTATATTATGAGCTCAGGGTATAAAAAGTTCCACTTTTCCCAGTGAAAGTAATGGAGTGGCACAATGAGCTTTTAAAATGACACATGGCTGGGGTTTGTCATAGGGACGTTCCCATCTATGGAGTTTCCTGTTCCCTATATGTGGCCATACTGCAGGTACTGTGATTAGTTAATTCAAAGTGATCTTCCACACTGATGTCAAAGAGTCCCTCACACATTTATTTATCATACGAAACTTGCCAAAATGTAATATACAGCAATAAAGAATGTTTGCAGAGCTGTGTGTGTGTTATGAAATGTTTCTTTTTATATTGTTTCAAACAGGAAAGAACGTACAGAGAGATTTTTTTGTTGGTTGGAGATGTATTATGCACACACCCCACCTGTGCTGCAATGACACACAAAGTGAGCCAACAAAAGACACTCATTATGTTTGCTTTCACGCATGTGCAAGAAACATAGTGCCATCATCTGAGTTTTCGGAGGTGTGGCAGCCCTCTTCCAATTCAGTCAGTGTGTTTGCAGGTGCGGTCGCAGTTCTCCAGTGCCTGCTGGAACTGTCTATGACAGCTCCAAAATGCAGTGGAGTACAGTTGAAAGGGGGAGCTATGCTTCAGTGAGCAGCGATTAGATATTGCCTGCTCATGCGTGCTCCACACACACACACCACACACACACACGCACGCACTGTGTGCTCACCCCCCCCACGCACACACTGTGTGGCCGACAGGGGTACCCAATCCCCAGTCGGCTGTGCTGCGCCCCCCCAAGCAGAGTTACGTATGCCATGCTGGGTGCGCACCCCAGCCTGGCCTCACATTGTATAGCCAACGGGGTGCCCAACTCTGGCCGGCTCCACTGTTCTCCCCTGCAGTACGGGTGCCACGCTGGGAGCCTACCCCAGCGCGGCAACAGAAGCATGCCGTGGGGAGTGCCCAATCCCCCATTGGCTCCATTACCCCCACCAGCCGCCATTGTGCCACACTGGAGCCCACCGAGCGTGGCAAATGTCCGCGTCAGTCATTTAACAAAAAACCCCTGAAACTTGAAAATGGTCCCCGGCACAGCCGGCCCCTACCCAGCTACACCCACCTCCCCTAAACCCCATACCCCACCTTACGCGACTCCAGAGCGACGATCTTCGTGGACCGGAAACACGCTCTGTACTCTTCAAAGCCGACGCGAACTGAGGAAATGCCGGTAAGCTGTATAATGGGATAGATAGGGTTTTTCAACTTTGTTAGATATCTTAGCTATTTTGTGAATTTTTGCACCAAATTTTCAACATGGGGTTTTGGGACCCTTCTCATGAATGCTGTCACTGTCATGGCGTTAATCGGGCGAAGGGTGATTTAGCAATCACTGCACAAAATCACCTTTGGGACCAAGTAATGGCTTGACACTGCCACTGTTCATAAGGTGGGCTCTCAAAAAGCCTATGTTGAATATTTGGTGGAAAAATTCCTAAAAATGACTGTTTCACGAACGTACGTTGTGCAGTTCCTACGCATACTCGTAAGTTCGCGAATTTTCAATATTTTCACTCCAGAATTTCAACATTGCCATTTTGCTACACCTCCTTATGAGCAGTACAGCTGTCATTTTTCACATCTTGCCCAAAATGTGTTTTCACCCATGTAGCGCACAATGGCGCAGTCGGTGTGCGAAATCAATGTATGGGACACATTAAGAAAATCACAGTGACACTGTTCATGAGCAGAGGTCTTAAAATGGCTATGTTGAAAATTTGGTGAAAAAATTCCTAAAAATGACTGTTTTACGAGCGTGCGTTGCGCAGTTCCTACGCACGCTCGTAAGTTTGCGAATTTTCTGTATTTTCACTCCAGATTTTCCACATTGCCATTTTATTATACTTCCTTATGAACAGTACAGCTGCCATTTTTCACATGTCGCCCCAAATGTGTTTCCGCACATGTAGCGCACAATGGTGCAGTCGGTGTGCGAAAGCAATGTTTGGGACAGATTAAGGAAATCACAGTTACTCTGTTCATAAGCAGAGGTCTTAAAATGGCTATGTTGAAAATTTGGTGACAAAAGTCCGTAAAATGACTGTGTTACGAGTGAGCATTGTGCAGTTTCCACACACTCTCATAAGTTTATGACTTTGTAATATTTTCAGTCCAGATTTTCACCAGTGGCATTTTTCCACACTTCCTTATGAACAGTACAGCTGTCATTTTTCACAACATGGCCAAAATGTGTTTTCACACTTTCAGCGCAGAGATGCGTGGTCGCTGTGGGAAATCATTGTTCGGGACAGATAAAGAAAATCACAGTGACACTGTTCATGATCGGAATGATCGGAGGTCCCAAAATGCCTGTGTTGACAATCTGCTGTAAAATCCCCAACCTAATTACATTACGGTGTGCGCTGCATAAGTTTCTATACGCCGCGTGATTTTGCCAGTTTTTAATATTTTACCGCAGATTTGGCAACAACATTGCCATTTTTTACATCTCCCCATGAACAGTACAGCTATCATTTTCACATCCTGTTAGAATATGTTTTGCACCTGTGGTGCTAAATGCCGTAGTCGCTGTGCATAAGCAGCTTTCAGCTAACAAACTGATATTGCCACTGTTCATGAGTTGGGGTCACAAAAAAAACATGTTGAAAATTTGGAGTGAAAATACCAATGAATGCCTGAGGTGTTAGGGTTTCCAACCATAACACCCCACCCTGTAGAGAATGACAGGCATCAGGGGTGTGACTTGGGATTCTTGCCTGTAATGCTCATACCATTCCACATCCTGCAGCCAGTGAGAGGCATCGAGGTATGCCTTGGACTCTTCGGCCCCAAAGTTCACCCCATTCTCCTATACTGCACCCATCTCACTGTATTTCCTGATGGAATGGGATGCGCATAAGGGTCAAAGATCCCAAGACACACCGTGACACTTGTCAGTGTCTGCAGGGTAGGGTGTGGTGAAATGGTATGGCCATTATGCCTGATGACCCAAAGGCACACCCCAATGCCTGTCACTCTCTGCAGGGTGGTGGTGGGGTTGGCTTCAGTTCAATACTTCACTGCCATTTCTATTATGCAGCTCTGTAACTTCTACACTACCAATGCCAATGCCAGCAAGCAAACATTCGGCATTGACAAATGCTTGTTTTCAGGACTGTTGTGTGCCATTAGACATAAGCAAATACATAACCTGCATACCCTAAATTATTCAAATTGTAGTTTCAAATTAAAGGCTGGCTATCTGAACAAAATTTCCAGATTTAAAGTGCAAAGAAGAACATATTCACCAGTGACATGCTATGTGTGTGTGTGTGTGTGTGTGTGTGGCGGGGGGGGGGGCTTCCTGTGCATCACTGCATCTATATGTGTTGTTGCATTGCATGCAGTATAGTGCAGAATGCCACTGCCTACTACCACCATTTTCATACTGTGAGTGAGTGGTGTGATTTGTTGGCACAGGCAGTGTGTCTGAACCATTGAAGACTGGGAGCATAGTATGCAGTGCAGCAAGTGTCTGACTTTTGCAAGTGGTTGAAAGTACACTTAAAAAGTCATTATCTCAGCTCTGTATAAGAATGTCAAGAACCTGAGGGAGGATCACTCAATGGCTATTTGAGACAAGTAAACGGCAGAATCAGGGGAGCAGAAAACTGAAAACCAAAGGCATAACAGTTTAGTACAGGCACAGAGAACTGCCTTCAACTGTATTGGCATGCATGCTTGGAAGACTAAGATAAGGTTATTTAGGATACCATGTGGCACCTCCAGAGCAAAAACACACACACACGCACTCACGGACATGCACATGTGCATGCGCACAGCAGCATCCAGAGTCGGGCCTCCTTGCAACTCAGTCCATCAGTCTGACTGGCCCTGGAGTCATCCTTTCTCTGTAGTCTTGTACCAGTGCAGTATGGTGTGGAAAGCACCAGATAAGCACCAAAGTTGTAGGCCACAGGCCTGGAGCTGGCTGCACCTTTTACATGTCATCGGATAAACTGAGACCCCGTTCTTCTCAAATTGTAGGCCTCAGGCCTGGGGCTGGCAGCACCTCTCACATGTCCTTAGACCTGAATCTCCTTCCTCTCAAGTTGTGAGCCTAAGGGCTAGGGCCAGGAGCACTTCTCACATGCTCTCCTACAGACTTGGACCTAATATCTTTAATGTCTATATAAGCAACATTGCAGAGGGACTAGAAGGGAAGGTATGTCTTTTTGCAGATGACACAAAAATCTGCAATAGAGTGGACACTCCATGGGTTGGAAAAATGAATAGCGATCTAGGTATGTTTGAGGAGTGGTCTAGAAAGTGGCAACTAAGTTTCAATGCAAAACAAATGTAAACTCATGCACTTAGGGCACTAGAAACCGGGGGTCAGAGTAAAAAATGGGGGGAGTGGTACTAGCGACCATGGAACAGGAAAGAGACTTGGGTGTTATCATATCTAAAGACCTGAAGGTGGCCAAACAGTGTGACAAGGCAATGGGCAGAGCCAGTGGGATGCTAGAAGGCATAGGGAGGGGTATCACCAGCAGAAAGAGGAAGGTGGTGATACCTCTGTATCAATCTCTGGCAAGACCCACCTAGAGTACTGTGTCCAGTTCTGGAGTCCTCATCTCCAAAAGGACATAGACAGAGTTGAGGTAGTCCAGAGGAGGGCAACTAAAATGGTGCGGGATCTGCATCAAAAGCCCTATGAGGAGAGACTGAAGGACCTCAATATGTACAGACTGGAAGAAAGGAGGGGGAGGGGGGATATGATAGAGACTTTCAAAATACCTCAGTGGTATAAATAAGGTTCAAGAGGGAAACCTTTTTCAGAGAAAAGGATGCACAAGAACAAGGGGACATGCGATGAAGCTGGAGGGGGGTATAATTAGGGGAAATGTAAGGAAATACTTCTGAACAGAAAGGGTGGTGGATGCCTGGAACAGCCTCCTTGAGGAGGTGGTGGAAGCAAAAACTGTAATGGGATTTAAGAAGGCATGGGATAGGTATAAAGGAACCTTAGAAGCAAGGAAAGGTGGGGTGCCAGGATCAAGTAGGGTCTACAGTGTGACAATAGGTAGGGAACATGGGCAGACTAGATGGGCCAAGTGGTCCTTATCCGCAAACAAATTCTATGTTTCTATGACCTCTGTTCCCTCAGGGTGTGGACCTCAGACCTGAGAGCAGTAGTATTCCTCAGTGTGGAAACTGGCAAAAAACAGTTCAGCCTTCAAAGGTGGGGACTCTGCTTTGGTCAAAAAACTACAGACCAATTGCATTTCTTTTTCTAGTTTCACAAATATCGGACCAAGAAATACATAAGCAATTATATTTGTACTGTTCTACTTATGAGTTCCTTTCCCCTGAGCAGTCTGCATTCCAGCCATCTCACTCTACTACAACAGCCTCGTTAGATTTCAAGAGCACCGTCACCCAGACTTTGGAAAGTAAAATGTGCAGGGAGCAGTGTCTGTGGATGTAACTAAGGTCTTTGACACTGTGGATCATCCACTCTTACTACAAAAAATGTTACACGTGTGAATGCCCTATCATGGACTGGCTCTTATTTAGAAGATCATACACTGTTAGTCAGCGTAAGCAGAGTAAATTCTGAGATTAGGGAATGGGAAGGGGCATACCACAGGAATCCATTTTAGAATCCCTGCTGTTTGCCCTGAATACTTTACTGCAACCTGTTTCTCATTCTACTTTGAAAACGTATGCTGATGACACAGTGTTACCAGCATACTGTAGTTTCATAGTTATATACAAGTTCAGAAGGCTGAAGTCCATAATGAACTCGCCACCTCTAGAATCTAGAGATGGAAGGAATATTTTTTTATCACCCATGTATTGATCTAAACTTTTTTTTAAATTGTTCTGTAGTATTGCTCCCAACAACACTACTCGGTAATGAGTTCCATATTGGAGGGGCCCTTTGAGTAAAAAACCTCTGTCTCTTAGTTGTTTTGCATACAACAGTTTTTATTTGAAGACTATGTGATCTTGTGATGCTCCTTGTATGTTGTTTTTCAAGACAAATATTGTCTAACATAGTTTCACCATGAAAGGCATTGAAAATATATATTAAATCTCCTCTAATCAATCTATATTCAAGGGAGTAAAGGTTGAGTGCTTTCAACCTTTAAGCATAACTTCTACCTGACATACAGTCAATTCTTCTGGTTGCTCTGCGCTGTACTTTCTTATACATTGCCAGACATCCCACTGAAGTTGGGGGACAAAAGGGAGCTCAGTATTCCAGACGAGGTCATACTAGACTTGAGTATAGGGCAATGATTACCTCAGGTTTTTTGCTCTTAATATGTCTATTAATACAACCCATAATAGAGTATGATTTTAAGTTTTATTTATATGAGTGTCAAACTTCATATTGTTGGTTATAATAACACCCAGATCCCTTTCTTCAGTAGTAGGGTCTATAAGTTCAGTATTGTTCATTATATAGTTTGTATGATTATTATTTCTACCCATATGCATAACTTTGCACTTAGCCTCATTGAAATTCATTTTATTATCTTTTGCCCAATTACAAATATTATATGTTTTGTTGCAGATCAGCAACAGCTTGTGCATTGTTCACAATGCATCCACATTTGCAGTCATCTGCATACTTACTAATCCAGACACCTCCTGTTGACTGCATACTTGAAATGAGTATATTGAACAGTAGTGGGCCCAAATCAGAACCCTGGGGCACTCCGCTCGTGACCCGATGGAGGCATGTTCAAAATTGCTGTTTGAGTTTATAAATCTTCAACAATGGCTTTTGTAGAATAAACTAATAATTAATACAAAAAACAAATTCTATTGGATTTAGATCTACAGGTAGGCTACTGAGGTCCACAGCTGAGGAGTTACTCATATTATTAAGGCAAGTGCTGATTAGCACGTCATTAGGAATTTGCTTAGGTTAGAAATTAAATTTAATAAGCATATGAACAAACATACAAATATACAAAGAAGCCAGCAGAAGGTCATTTGGTCTATCAAGTATGCTCATATTGCAGGGTCCACAGCTTGAGCTAATGTCCCTGCCCTCCCTCCCCACTCCTCCCAACCTCCCTACCCACGATTCTTACCTTCCCCCATGCCTATCCCAGCCTCTAAAGCTGCCCACCATCTTCAATGAGATGACCTCTTCCGGCAGCACATTCCAAGTGTCCACCACCCTCTCTGTGAAGAAGTGCTTCCTGACCTCCCTCCTAAACATTCTACCCTCCAGCTTAAGACTGTGCCCCCTTGTGATATGGTTGCCACTCAGCTTAAATATACTCTCATCAACCTTATTTATCCTTTTCAAGTACTTGAATGTCCCAATCATGTCCCCTCTCTCTCTCACTTGTCTTCCAGGAGTACATGATCAGTGCCCTCAACCTCTCCTCATATGCCCTGCCCTGTCTGACCAGCTATCATCTTGTAGCCTCCTCTGTACCTTCTCCAGCAAGTTAATGTCCTTTTAGAGGCGGGCACCAGTACTGAACTCCATACTCTAGATGGCCCTACCAGTAGGCTGTACAAGGGCAGTATAACCTCCTCTCCTAATACTACAGATCCCCATAGCTATGCATCCCAGCATCTTGTTCGCCTTTTTGCTGCTGCTCTTCTTGCACTGCGTGGAGTGCTCTAGGTCACTAGTGATCACTCCCCAGATCCTTCTCCTCCTGATGCAGATATTCTGACTCACCCATAATACTTTATCCTGGGATTTCTTAGCTCCATGTTTTGCATTTCTTGGCGTTAAAATAGCTGCAGATCCTGGACCACCTCCCAAAGCTTTTCCAGATCTTCCTTGGTCCCTTATCCCTTCAGCTGTGTCTACTCTCCCACAGGCTTGGTGTCATCTCACCTGAATAAATACGTTTGCCTTTAATACCATCCCCAATGTCGTTGATGAAGACATTGAATAACACCAGCCCCAGTACAGAGCCCTGTGGGACCCCACTGGTTACCTCTCTGTTGCCAGATAACTCCCCCCCCACCCTCTGGATTCTGCCCATCAGCCTCTTTTCTACCCATCTGACCATCTTTTCTCAACTCCAAGATCTACCAACTTCCTGATCAAGCCTTTTGTAGAGTACAGAGTCAAAGGCCTAGCTGAAAATCAAGATAGAGGGATGTCTACCACTTGGCCCCTGTCTACTGTCTTTAGTGACACAAGTCAAAGAAGTCAATCAGATTTGTTTGACATGATCTCCCTCCATGAACCCATGTTGCCTCTCATCCCAGAGACCACGCCCCAGATATTCCACCAACCTTTCCCTTTAGTATGGTCTCCATCAGCTTGCCCACAATGGAGGTCAGACGGCCTGGTTTGTAATTCCCTGGATCATCCTTGGGACCACTTTTGTGAAGGGGCACTACACGTGCTGTTCTCCAGTCCTGTGGTACCACGCCTGATTCTAGTGAACTATTAAATAGGTCTGCTAGCGGCCCTGCCAGCTTCTCAGCCAGTTCCTTTAGTACCCCTGGATGTACTCTGTCCGGGTCTGGTGATTTGTCTACTTTCAATGCCAGCAGACCCTCCCTCACTCTATCCTCCTCTATCACTATGTCTGTGTTCCCCTCCCCCCCGCTCCTCTTTTCCTCCACTGAAGGCACTGGTCAAGTCCTTCTCCCTGGTGAAGACAGAACAAGTATCCATTTATATCTCTGCTTTTTTCTCCATTGTCCTCCACCCTCCACCTTTCTTAAGCGCCTAACAATCCCTTCCTTCTTGTCCCTTTTCTCTTACATAGATGAAAGCCTTCATCCTTCTTAATTCCTTCAACTATTTGAAGCTCCTTCTGTACTTTATAGCGGACTGTACGCCTCCTCATGTACAAGATAATTTTCCCTATCCACCGCCTTCTTGGCCCCGAATTTTCTATAGGCCAGCCTTTTTCCCTTATTACCTTGGCAATCCAGAACTGAACCAGCTGGGCGCTTTGGCCCTTGTATTCTTCCCCCTGAGCCTAACACACTCATCTGTGGCAACCAGTATTCCTTCCTTAATGATGGACCACTTTAGGTCCACCCCCATATCTGCTCTGATGCCCACCAGATAGCTCCTTAGAACCTCACCCATTTTCCTGAAGTCCGCCCTCCTGAAATCTAAGATTTTGGTCTTAGTTGGGATGCTTTCCCTGCCCATATCCAAATAGAACCACACTGTGCAATGGTCACTTCCCACAAGTATCTCCCTGACCATTATTTCCTGTACATGCTCCCCATTTGTGAGCACCAGATCAAGAATTGCCTCAGCTCTTGTTGGTTCAGTGATGCCCTGAGTCAAGAACTCCACTCTGCAGTCAGCACAGGATGTCGACTCTTAGCACATGTTGTGGATGATATACTCCAGTCCACCTTGGGCAGGTTGAAGTCCCCAGTACCACCTCTCTTTCCCAGCGGCTGTGTTTGTGAGATCAGTTCCTGTCTCTCTCCCTCATCTTGATTGGGTGGCCTGTAAACCACCCCCAGCCTCACCTTTCTTCCTCTGGACCATAACTGAACCTAATGCCTCACCTCCACCTCCCTCACTCTGACTCCTCCCTCCTGCAAGTTATTCCCTTCCTGATATAAACTGCCACCCTTCCCCCCCTCCTGACTACTCTGGCCCTCCTGTATAGTTTATATCCAGGACAATGCAAGGTCCCAGTCATGGTGTGATATTGCCCAAGTCTCTGTTACTGCAGCTATGTCCACCCTCCTGTCTAACGGTACCTGCAGGTCATCATCTTTTTTCAAGACTCAGCACATTCAGAGACACCGCCCTCCACCCTAGGAGTCTGGCCTTCCTTCTCTTCTCTTCTTCTATTCATTTATCCCTCTGTGTGCACCCCTCCACTTACTCTTGCTATGTGTTCCTCACCCCCTCCTCCCTTTGCTAACTGTGTATTTGCCCCTTCCACCTCCTCCCTACAGACTTCTTTCATCACTGTGAGGGGTGAGGTTTACTGACCACCTCTTCTCAGAGTCTGGAGCCTGCTCACCCACTGCCTCCCCCTCAGTAGTTTAAATTAAGTGTAGTGGTTATGTATTCACCCAGTTTGTCCCAGAGTGTACTAGAACACTCTCTACTGAGGTGTAGCCTGTCTGGTGAAAAGAGTGCTTTGTTTGACCAGGTCTTCTCCCAGTCCCCAATGCAGATGAACCTCTCCTCCCTGCACCATTTCCTCAACCAGTCATTAAAATCCTCTATTCATCTTTTCCTAGCTGTGCCGGCCCTTGGTACTGGTATCACCTCTGAGAAGGCCAGTGAACTCCCTTCCCCCCCTGCAGATATTCCCTAACTCCCTGAACCTACTTTGCACTATCTCAACCTCCTCCCCAGCTAGGTCATTGGTTCCCAAATGTATAACTAAATTAGGTTTTCCTCCAACTGTGAACAAAGTATTGAAAAACATGGAGATGTCAAAAAGACATAAACACCTGTTAACTAATGAAAGCTGGAACTTGTCTATTGGCACAACAGTAGGGCTACAACTTCTGACACTGGCAACCCAGGTTAAGTAGCGAGCCTGGGTCATTGGGATCCTTTTGTGAGAGGAATGAAGCCTCCCAGAGGATGCTCTCCATCTCTGTGGGGGAGGAATTCAGCTGCCACTCTGACAGTGCCATCTGGGTTGACACAGGTGGAACCGTAAGTGGCACTGAGGAGGAGGGAGGATATTGGTTGGTGTTGCACGCCACACCTGCATGAATGCACCTGCACACACACTCAAACCAACATCCTGGGAATGGTGGGAGAAAAAAAGGAAAAGCAAGCCCTTATTGCAGGAGGATGACCCAACCTGGCTTGACATGCAGGCCCTGCAGCACTGACCTGTGCACTCACCATTTTCTGTGGGGATACAGTGTCTTTGGGGAACTTGGGAACACCTACCCCTGCTGCAGGTGGTAAGCCACAGACTGAAGACACAGGGGGTGAGTCAGGAAGAAGGTGGGTGACAGGCATGGTACAACGGGGAAGCAACAGAGGCAAGTAGAAGAGTGAAGGAGGCAGAGTAAAATGAGAACACATCCTTTAAAACTTGAGTTCTGTGTAGGTCAAATGTCACAGAAGGAATGTTATGCAGAAGGAGTTCCATAAATTATCTGATCAGTTTTAATGAAGTAATTAGCTGGGATGCACAACTTAGACAAAAGGGAAAAAACTCCATAAAACTGAAGTAGTGTGAAGGTCAAATGCCAGAAGAAAAATGCTATACAGATGTAGTGTTGAAAGTGTGTGTGTGTCTATGTCTGTAAGCAAGGCCTTGGTGGAATTAGAGACACACTACAATTACATTTTAAATGCTGGCACTGGGTAAACATGTTTCTGTCTGTAACTAGTTCATTTATCAATATCATTAGTGAATATTAACGTTTACTGTTTAAACATATAACCTTCGTTTGTCAATATTATTTGTGAACATTACAGCAGTAACCTGAAACAAGACCACCTAATAAATAAGACTCTGTAGCCCTAATGACATCAGTGTATCAACATATGCCTGTATTAAAACAAAATTTTCTACTACTAAATAACAGATCTGCATGTGTAAATTTCAAACCCATGAGATCCCCGCCCACCAGTTAGAAACAAACATATAAATACACAGTCATGTAGACTAGGTAGACCCATTCTCTATATAGGCATCTTAGAACCATGTAAAAAAATATATGTCCATGTATTGTACCTAAAAAAAAAAATTCAAATGGTGTAATGTGTCATGAAACCTGTGTCCTGGTTCATGCCATCCTCCACAAAATTCAAAAGGAAAATAGGCTTAACCTCACATGCTCAGCTATACAGTGTATTTTTAAAATGTCTTTTGTGAATCAGGACAAAAGGGGTCAGAGATAGAATCTTCAGACTGAGAGAAATGTTGTCTCACTGTTTTTTCAATATTTTTTATTTTAATATCATGTCTGTGTGAGTTCATACAGGTCCGAAGAGGTTGTCCGCTCTCCCCCACATAACCTGCACGTGGACTTTTCTTGCATTGTATGTAATAAACAACATTCTGAGATGCACATGTATAATTACCCTTTACCATGAATTGTTTGTTTTGGGGTGTGCTGATAAAATGTGAAGTGGAAATCTGCTCACATGTCTTACATCTAGAACTACTGCAGGGTCTCGTGCCACCCATTGTTCTGTTGTTTTGGTCTGGTATAAGTTTGCTCCTGACAATCAGGTTGGCTAAATTAGGTGGTTGTTTGAAAGACAGTAGAGGTAGTTCTTGGAAAATGTATTTCAAGGTGTCATCTTCACTAAATATTGGTTGGAGGTCCTTAATAATTTTATGTAGTGGATCCAGATCTGGGTTGATTGTGACAACCAAGGGTATCTGCTGGGGGGTATTCTTTTCTTTGTATTGTAGTAGTTCTCTTGGTATCTGCACAGCACATTCCACCACTCTGTCAATTTCTCTAGAGGAATGCCCCGGCCCAATAATTTGCCCAGTTTATTACTACTTATTACTACAATACAAAGAAAAGACTACCACCAACTGGATACCCTTGGTTGTCACATACAACCCAGATCTGGAGCCACTATGCAAAATTATTAAGGACCTCCAACCAATGTTTAGTGAAGATGGCACCTTGAAATGTATTTTCCAAGAACTACCTCTACTCGCTTTCAAACAACCACCTAATTTATCCAACCTGATTGTCAGGAGAAAATTTATACCAGACCAAAACAACAGAACAATGGGTGGCACGAGACCCTGCAATAGTCCTAGATGTAAGACATGTGAGCACATTTCCACTTCAAATTTTATCAACACACCCCAAAACAGACAATTCATGGTACAGGGTAATTATACATGTGTGTATCTCAGAATGTTGTTTATTGCATGCAATGCAAGAAATGTCCACATGCAAGTTATGTAGAGGAGACTGGACAACCTCTTCAGACCCCTATGAGCTCACACAGACATGATATTAAAATGAAGAAGATTGAAAAACCAGTGGGACAACATTTCTCTCAGTCTGATCATTCTATCTCTGACCTCTCTGTCCTTATAAAGGACATCTCAAAAATACACTACATAGGCGAGCAGTGAGGTTAAACTTATTTTCCTTTTGAATTTGGTGAAGGATGGCATGAATCAGAACATGAGTTTCATGATACATTACACCATTTGAAATTTTTTTTAGGTACAATACATGGACAGATATTTGTTTTTACACGGTTCTAAGATGCCTATATAGAGAATGATTCTACCTAGTCTACCTGTGTATTTATAGGTTTGCTTTTAACTGGTGGGTGGGGATCTCATGGGTTTGGAATTTACACATGCAGATCTATTATTTAGTAATAGAAAATGTTGTTTTTATACAGGCATATGTTGGTACACTGACGCCGTAAGGGCTACAGAGTCCTATTTATTAGGTGGTCTTGTTTCAGCTTACAGCTTTAATGTTCACAAATAATATTGATAAACGAACACAAGGTTATAGACAGTACATGTTTAAGCAGTAAAAGCCAATATTCACTAAAGATATTGACAAATGAGCACCTAGTTACAGACAGAAACATGTTTACCCAGAGCCAGCATTGAAAATGTAATTGTAGTGTCTCTAATTCCATCAAGGGCCTGCACACATAGACATACACACATGTGCACACACACAGTGTTTTTTTTTTTTTTGTTTAGTCTTTTTAGTCTTTAGTAAGATTTCACATTGGACAACATTACATCTGCATACCATTATTCTTCTGGCATTTGACCGTCACACTGCTTCACTTTTGTGGAGTTTTTTCCTTATCTCTAAGTTGTGCATCCCAGCTAATTACGTCTCTAAAACTGATCAGATAATTTATGGAAGTCCTTCTACATAACATTCCTTCTGTGACATTTGACCTACAGAGAACTGGAGTTTTTAAGGATGTTTTCTCATCTCCAGTTGTGTTCTTATCTAATTACTTCATTAATCTGTCACATTCATGTGTAAAATGTTTAAGCTCTGGGTATTTAAAAGTGAGATCTTAAGAAACCTGCCATTTTCTTTCTGAAGAAACACTTTATAGGTTCAAAAGCTTAAAGTTTTTTTTCTGTAAAACTTTTTTTGGTACATTAAAACGTATTAAATCACCTGTTTTGTGCATATTATTGTACGAGGACCAATACAGCAATATACATTTTTTGACAAACTTAAAGACAGACATTAAAGGTACAAGTACCTTTTACATATGAGCCAGAATTACATCAATCAATGCACCCAATATTAATAATACAAAACACAAACACCCAAAACGTGTGATAAACAGCAAGAATAAAGGTCAAGAAATAACTGAATGATTAATACAATAATTTCATCTAAAAAATGGTAGGTAATGCAGGGACACCTAGACTTAAATGGGACATAGCAAAAAGAAAGAGAGAGAGACAGTAAAAAGAGAAAAAAAGCTAGTGTATAGAATGTTACTATAGGTATACAAGCACATCATTATGCAGATTTAGGGAAGAAAGAATTAAAGAATAGACAAAAAGTGAAAGCCAAGGAAGGGGGCAGGGTTTAGGAGAGGGGAGGAGTTGTTGTGGGTAAGGGGTGGTCGGGGTTGGGGAAAATAGGGGGGGAGGGAAAGGTAAAGAACAAGCATAGGATCATGTGATGAAGAAAACATTGAGGGGGGAAGGTGACAGTGGTACAAACCAATCCTAAAATTAATAGATTGTCTGGATCAGGCAGTGCCAAATAAATTCCAGACTGATACACATAGAAAGAAAATGAGAGAACAAATGCTTGCTGCTAAGGTAGTAAGTGTTACACAGATGAAATACAAAGAAAACAGAGAGAGCAATATGGGAGTGAAATCAGACAGCTATCAGAGAGGAGAGAAGGCATAAGTGAATAAAAGGTATTCATGAAATAAAATGGGGAAGGCTGTGTTGCAATGATTTTTTTTAATTGTGGTAATGACTGAGTGTAGTTTCTCCTTCTTGCTTTCCTGATATGACACAGACATCACAGCCACCTTCACAAAAGCAGGGGTCACAGGCAGAGTTAAACACCTCTGTAGCAAACACCAGACTCCCACTCACTGCTGCTGATCCTCTAGCCACACAACTCACCCCCCCACACACATACACAAAGAACTCACCCCTGCACACCCACACACAAATGGGACCAGTTACCTTTTATGATAGCCTCTTGTAGTACTCTACGTCTGTATTAATTTGACTTTATGCTTGGATCCCCAACTTATTTTGAGGATTTCAGCCGCTAACGTTGTATTTTCCTTTTGCATAAAAAGACACCTTTCTTTATAACTTTTTCCTCTTGGATGCTGGATAATATGCCATGAGAAATTAAATTTTTACTGTATCACAACACATTGGTAAATGAATAAATGAAAGGTTTAAAAAAGAAAAATGTAATATTTAGGCAGAATTCATATTTTAATTCAGACATTTCATGTATTTACCCTCCAATATTCTTTACTTATGATGACACTTGCATGAAAATGGGATCTCAAAATTGTATTCTAAAGATATGCACACCACACTCCTTGTAAATAAAAATGTAATTCTAATTTGTGTTTCTCCAGATTGTGCATCGTGGAAAGATGAGTGCCTTTGGGGACCACAGGTTTCCAGTTGTCCTGGTAGCACAGCTAGTACAGGAGCAGAGCAGTATTCTGAACAAGGCTGGGTTACAATCCCCGTTAGGGCACTTATTTGTTTCTCACTTCTAAATTATATTTCAAATATATATGCACACCACACTCTTAAAAAAAAATGTAATTCTAATCTGTGCCATTCCAGGGCATGCATTGAGGAAACATGAGTGCCTCTGGGATCCCTAAGTTTCCAGTTGTCCTTGTAGCACAGCTGATAGTGAAGCAGAATGGTGTTCTAAATAGGGCAGGGTACAAGTCCCAGCAAGGGCACTTATTTTTTCCCTCACTTCTAAACTGTATTTTAAATATATACACTCCACATTCCTTGTAAATAAAAATGCAGTTCTAATTTGTTGGGTGCCAGTGTGTACACTGTGAAAAGATGAGGACCTTTTGGATCCACAGGCTCCCAGTTGTCTTGGTAGCACAGCTGGTAGAGCAGCAGAATGGTATTCAAAACAGGCCTAGGTTCAAATCCCAGCTTTGTTTCACACTTCTAAATTGTATTTCAATGTGCTTACACAACTGGATGAGATGAGATGATGCCAGTGTAACTTGATTTGCTTTGTGGCTTTCCGCCTCTCTATCCATGGGATATACCTCCCTGTAGGGGTACGATGCAAGGAACCCTAGAGGAGGGTTCCCCCCTAAAGGTGCCACCAGAATGACTGCATTGGCTAAAGGTAGGTTAGGAAGAAGCCCACAGGTAAGAGAGACGAGCCGCTGGAGGAGGAGGGGTGGATGGTGGGCAACAAAAAATGAATCCTGGCTGGGTCCAGGATGAGTGACCTTTTAAGCCCAATGGGGGAGTGACGTTGTTGCTCTGCCCATTGAACCTCAGGCTTATAGCCCTCCTATTCAATGTACTTACGGAACTGGATGAGATGAGATGGTGCTTGTGTAACTTGAGTTGCTTTGTGGCTTTCCGCCTTTCTATTCATGGGATATACCTCCCTGTAGGGGTATGATGCAAAGCACCCTAGAGGAGGGTTCCCTCCTATAGGTGCTGCAGGAATGATTGCATTGGCTAAAGGCAGGTTAGGAAGAAGCCCAAAAAGAATACCCAAGGGTGTCGAGCATCGAAGAGGCGAGGATGATGAATGAATGAATTCTAAGATGATGATGAGGGCTGACTTCCTAAGGAGAGAGAGGAAAGCCGGGGCCACCATCCACCTCCATCCAACCACAGAACCTAACTAGTTAACCAAAGAAAGCATTAACTCTAACTAATGTTATGACCATTAGCATGGAGGAGAGGAAAAAACCCCTTTGAGGAGGAAACCTCTGGGGATCCAAGGCTTAAGCCACCTTCCCTCCAGCCTGATGATGTTTGATTTGAGGATGCATGTCGTTAAAGAGAAGGGTTCGTTAACAAGAAGGATATGAGTAGGGAGGATAATGACGGAACAGGGAAAAACCCCAAAAAGAAAGTACAGATCGAAGAGGGAACAAGAAGCACAGATCAAAGAAGGAACATGAGGCAACGATGAATACTGATGGTGGTGATGATTGCCACAGGAGGGTGGCAGGTCGATAAGATAGCATAAGATCCAATGAGAGAGACGCTTGATTGAGCAAGGTGAAGAAGTAGACACTGAGACCGATAAGGCATGATTATTCGATGTGAATGATTAGACCCTGATGTTGAGGTCGCTGAGGTAGCACAAGATTCAGAGTGATGCAAGCAATGAGGATCCTCAAAAGGAGGTATACTCTGAAGCCAAGAAGGCATGTCTGGAACCAGAGGGTATTCGAACCAGAGTGGGAGGTTGAGGGGCTAGCATAGGACCCAAGGAGAGCAAGACCAGTCGAGGTAGCATGGACAGGTGGCAGATCATTCAGGATAGGTAGGCCAAAAAGAAATGTTGACTGCTGGCCAGACGGAGTCGGTCAGGGCAGTACGGACAGAGCAAATGAAGAGATGAGCAGGTCGAGGCGAGGTATCGGGAACCTGAAAGGGCTATCAGTAGGGATACCCAAAAGAAGCAAGAACAGAGGGGGAGAAGAGGAATGGAGGACAGAGGGAACATGAGGATGAGGGGCCAGAGGAGGAGAGGGTCGAAGTGAAGGAGAAGGAAGAACAGGCAAGGAGGAAGGAAATCAAAGCTGAAGGAGAATCAAAGCAGAAGGGCAGAAGCAATGACAAGTCGAGAACCGAGTAGTATAGGGTTACACTCAACACACAGAAGAAAGCAAGCCATGCATGACACAGTGGCTCAAGTGGCAGGAAGATCCCGGGGTCAAAGCCCAGCAGTGCCATTGCAGTCCGTCACACTGAACAGAATACCCAACAGTCGACTTCGAGACAGAACAGAAGACATGGAACTGCAGAAAGATAAGTACGACCTCTGGGCAGTCCTGGCAGTGGAGGAAAGGCACCCAAGGAAGCAGAGCGAAAAGCGGCCAAAGGAACCCACACGGGGGAAAGGACAGGCGTCCGGGATGCAGGAGAAAGGGAGCTGTGAGAACAGAGCAGCATATACACAGAAGCGGTAGCAAACCAAGTAAGCAAGAGTCCTGACGCTGCACCCCCACAGCCACCCAGGCCCTTCAGCCCGCTCAAATGGTATACGCACACATGCACAGAACAGTCCGTGGCGGCACAGAGAGATCAGCCAGGCTGTGAAAGAGAATTGCTCGCATGCAGGCACAACAATAGCTGCTGCGGAGACACGGATGGCAGGCTGGAGATGCAGCAGGATGGCAATGTGATGGGACTGAGGAGCATGCGACAGGATGGCAGCCGAAAGCCCGAACCAGCAAGGCAGGCAAACAGCCAGGGCGAGTGAGCTGCAGGAACCAGAGCCAAACATGGAGTTAGTAACAGAGCGACGACACACTGATGCAGGAGGTAACATAGATGGGCAACCAGATATACCGGGTGAGCCACATTGGGGGAAGTTAAGTACCCGCAGAGATCAGGCAGGAGGCGGGGAGGACAAATGGGACAGGGGAGAGAACGAAATACCAGGGCAAGTACTGCGAGGAGAGTGCGCGAGGGGGAGACAGATCCAGCAGCCAGAGGCACCCCAAGAAACAAGCAGCAGCAGAACGAGGAGGAGCGGTACCTCCAGCTGCAATGAAAAACAAATCCTGTGGGGTCCAGGATGAATGATGTTTTAAGCCTGATGGGGGAGTGACGTTGTTTCTCTGCCCATCGAACCTCGGGCTTAAAGCCCTCCCATTAAAATACACATATATCTCACTCCTTCTAAATAAAAATTCATGCTTATTTGTACCACTCCAGGGCATGCACTGAGGAAAGATGAGTGCCTTTGGGATCCCCAAGTTTCCAGTTGTCCTGGTAGTGCAGCAGAATGGTATTCTGAACAGGGCAGGGCTCTAATCCCAACCAGGGCACTTATTTGTTTCTCACTTCTAAATAATATTTTAAATAAATGCATACCACACATGTAAAGCAAAATGCAGTTGTAATATGGGATCTATGACAGTTGGTTGACAATTTAGTTGTCAACTGACATTACAGCAACTCCTTTATGTCAACCGCATTTACGGTCGGCATAAAGGGAGTCACTTCGGACTGTGTTTTCTTTGGAACGCTCTGCTCCCTGCACCCCCTGCTACTAAATGAATCAACTCTGAGTCAGAGTTGCTTTGAGGAGGGGGTGCAATACCTCCAGAAAGCAGTGCTGGGGTCCTGCACCAACACTATAGTGACCTGGCGCTGTTGCTGAAGTGTCGGTTGCAGTAAAGTTGTCACATAGTGATGGCATACCATAATTTGTGTAGTACCAGGGTGTACATTGCAAAAAGATGAGTACCTTTTGAAGCCCCAGGTTTCCAGTTGTCTTTATAGCACAGCTGGTAGTGAGCAGAATGGGATTCTGAACAGGCCTGGGTTCAAATCCAGCTAGGGCACTTATTTGTTTCTCACTTCTAAATTGCATTTAAAATATGGGCACACCTCACTACTTCTAAATAACAATTTCTTTCTAATTTGTGCTGCTCAAAGGTGTGCACTAAGAAAAGATGAGTGTCTTTGGGATTCCCTGGTTTCCAGTTGTCCGGGTAGTGTAGCAGAATGATATTCTGTGCAGGTCTGGGTTCAGATCCCTGCTGGACACTCAAATCTCACTTCTGAATTGGGATCTCTGTCACTTGGTCTTTATTTCTAGCTGCTTTTCTAAAAGTAACATCATACTTTGTTTACCTTTTTAATACAGGCATATTTAGAGATGCACAAATTCTAGAAGAAGAATCCACATAATCCATTATAATTCTCTACTTCATAATCATTGGTAGGGGACACATCCAGATGGCATGGCCTCATTGCAAGGCACACTATCATGTGACTGGTGCTATACCATGCTACAACTCCACGAGAGTTGATAACAGCATGTCCATGGGTGCAAATACCATGTTTCAAATATCATCTGGCCATCACATTTTAACTGTAACTCCATCACAGAGGGGACTTCTCCCCCCTACAGTTAAGAAAATGTTCTGTATAGAGCCCTGAACATTGATAATGCAATGCTGTATGCCCCCCTTGTTTTGTACAGCCTCACTGTGGCTATGAATGGGACCCCATGTGTTTGATTTATACCATATTTTTAATATAGACCACATTCAAATTATGAGACTAGTAACTTTTTTTTTTTTTAAGTGAATGTGTAGAAAGGTTCTTCCACAGCTAAGCAAAATATCTTTGGTAGCATGATCGGACTGAAGTTGTATGTTCACTCAGAGGAAGGGCTCCAGTAAAGTTTTTTTTTTTTTAAACCTGCAGTAGAAGTCATTTTACAAGTTCTGACAAGGAAAGAAACAAACAAACCAGATAATCCCCTCTCCCCCACAAAAAATCAGAGATATAGCATTAAGGCCTTTATCTGGCCTTTCCATGGACTGATTCACCCCAAAACCATAATGTCCAAAAAAGCCTTAAAAGGTATTTTTATATTTCGTTCATTTATTTGTAGTTTTTTTGACTAGGAAAGGCATAATAAGCTGTTATACCTCATTTCCAGGTGAGTCCTGGGGGTGGGTTATATGGACCAGTGTTGGCCATGACACCAGGGAAACCAACCTACTCTGGGTTGCTGGTCACAGTGAACTAGCAGATGAACTCCAGACCTTTAAACAAGGAATTC
Source organism: Neoceratodus forsteri (assembly GCA_016271365.2). NCBI lineage: Eukaryota > Metazoa > Chordata > Ceratodontiformes > Ceratodontidae > Neoceratodus > Neoceratodus forsteri. Next base: position 629,342,282 of record CM028136.1, read on the forward strand.
ATTCTGTAAACCCTGTCACACCTTCTCCTGTGCCATCCACTTCTTTGATCCCTCTTGCAACTCCAGAAGTAGACATTAATTCATTCAGTGACTACTACTGCCATTTTAAAGGAACAAGCAGCTGTTACTGAACTACCGCAAGAAGTCTCTGAACTCTCTGAACTTTTGATCGTGTCTGATGTTTCTTCTGAGAAACTCTCAAAGGATAAAGAAATAAGTTTGGAGGTTATGCCACCCCACCACTCCAGATTATGACTTTACCCTTGTGACCACTAGGCAGGGTCGCACCAGAGGTCAGCCCAAACCAAAGTTGCAGCGGTCAGACTGTATTTCTACATTGCATACATTTGATTCTTTGTCTACTAAAGAACAATGGGGAGATACAGACCCAGAGGAGGAATAGGACTCTTCTTCTGTTTTGTCTTCCCAGAAGGATATGTCTTTGAGCCTGAACAGCCGCATTTCCCACCTACCAAGAGGAAGGGCTTGGCCAAACATGCTCCAAGGAAACCTAGAAAGAAGTAACTTTTGATTTGGCAGGCAAAGTGCTACTATAATTCATGGCCCAGACCTTTTCAAATTTAAGCTTTGTTTCTTTGAACATTAACAGTTTAAATCCTAAACATAGGTTGGCAACCTTTTCTATTTTATAGCAGCTTAATTACACTGTCATTTTTCTGCAAGGCACCCGATTGCATCTTATGGCGGACACTGTAGAGGCTCAAAAGGCTTGGTATCAGGGGCCACCCTTTTGGCCTGTTAGTGAGGAGTCACATACAGGATTAGGTGTACTTTTTAAGTTTATTGGTGCATCTATCACTAGACTACTACAGCTGGTACCTGTCGGGGTTCTGTTATTGGGTAGGTACTCTGAGGGCCATGCATATTGCTTGATCAATATATATGCCCCTAAATAAAGCTGGCACATATTAACTTGTTCAAGGTATTCAATCCTGCCTTTATACTGCCAAAAGTGTGATTTTGGGGTGTGATTTTAACTGTGGGTTGTCAACTATAGATGGGGGCGGGGCAAAAACCACTAAATTACTATGCATTTTAAATTTTTTGAAACAGATGTACACTAAAGTAGGATTAGTTGATGCTCAAATCACTTTGCTAGGAGCCAAAGCAGAGTATACATATTATAGGGGCTCTAATTCTACAAGGACAGATTTTTCATTATCTTCATCCGGTATCCTGTGACAACGGCGTCCGCTATTGAGCACTTACAAAAAGGGTGACTCAATAGCGGCACTTATTCCACAGGGCTACTGGATAGAAGCGCTATACAGGTATATCAACATCCTGTCGCTATATGTATCACAGCGTCTGAGGAAGCCCGAGCAGCTATGCGTGAGCAGAAGGAGGGAGAGGTTTTGTGAGGTGCTACGATGGTGGTTGCAGAGCTGGCCGCATGGCATGGTGGGTTCATGGCAGGCTAGGGTTGGGAGGGTGCCGAGTTCGGTGCTGGGTGCATCGATTTTCCTCCAGTCAGTGAAATTTTTCCTTTCACTCCCGACATGCACCCCGAATTGAGAATTCTTTAGTAGAGGTACAGGGGTATAGCACCTTGCAAAACCAAAAAAAACTATCTTTTCAGTGCCCTTTCAGTTTGCGCCACGATTGTACATCTGCGAAATTGATTTTCACCAGTGTACATTCACTGTAATGACAACCACCTTTCTCCGATCACCGTTATCACATAGAAACTCTCCATCCTTGCCACTAACCTGTTTTCAGACTCATCTTGTGGAGATCTCTGATCACAAACTTATCAGGATTATGATTAATAGGATGCCCACCCCCAAACGTGGACCTGGAATTTGGTGCATAAACACCTCTCTTTTAGACTACAACTTAGTTCAGAAGGAATTACATTGCTGATTGTCTGCTAGGAAATCTGTCTTTGGGTTATATAATGCCCCCTTCTGCATTCTGTGGTGTGAAGACATGAACAAAGACCTCAGAGAATGTTTTAAATCTCAAGGAAAGAAACTAAAACAAAAATCATATTTAGAATACTTACACTTGCAGTCCCAGTTACACAGGTTGGTATCATTAGCAATACAACCTTTTGATAATTACAGTGAAAAAATCAGAAATATAAAACAACAAAGAAAGGCCATACAAATATGATAGTGTAGCTTCCCTGTGTAAGGAACAGAAGTTCAGAACTCAGGGGAAAGTTGCCCAATCAACCCCTTTCATAGCTGCTCAGATAGGATTTCTAAGTGGGTTATTACCACTATAACTGATGATTCGCGAATATCTTATACTGACGGCCCTAGCATCCTGCAACAGGTGAAGACATTTTTTTTACCAAATCTCTGGGGGACCCTTTCTGTAGTCTTGCCAATCGTCATGATTTTCTGTCTGCTGATTTGTGTTCCTAGGTACCACAGGAATGGTTGCCAATTCTTGAAGGTGGGGTGTCTAAGGAAGAGGTTCTCCATGCCATCTCCTCACTTACCTCAAACACTGTCCCAGGGCAGGATGGTATTCCTGGATAGTTACCTCCTTGAGACAAGTTCTTATCAGAATATTTGATTGAGGAATTAGTTCTTATATATAATTACATGTTTGTTTCCACTATTACCCCAGACTCCTTTAAATAATAGCCTTTTAGTTCTGATATTTAAGAAAAGGGATAAAACATCCCTGAAAATCATATTTATTTATGTATTAGAATTTGTTAACTGGGTAGGCCCACTGAGACTAGTGGTTCTTTTTCCGGGGTGACCCAAAGCTAATTACATTCAGGAATATTGCACCACACAGAAACTGAGGAGGTTGATACACAAGTAGAGTACAAAACATGAGGTAAAGCATCAAATATTGCACAAAGTACAAATCTCCCTTTTTCAGGGATGACCAGGAGTTGTTTACATACATAAATGTTGCATCATACAATAATACCAGAAGTTGATACACAAAGAGAAATAAAACATGAGGTAAACCATCATATATTGCACAGGGTACAAACAAAATTCTAGAAGGCACCCAACACTGGTGATATTGTATACAGAGGTGGAATAAGTCACACAGTTTCCGACAAGGACATCAACAGGTATTATAATCATGGACAACTGGGCAAAGTGCTGACCAAGGGTTACTGGGCAAAGAAAGGCAGCAAAGTGGGCAGGGTGGGAGGTCATGTCAGCGGCTGCACAGACACTGAGTAAACCTTAGCAAATGAGCTTTTAGAGCTAGCTTAAATGAGGTGAGAGAGGAACAGTTATGAGCCTCTAGTGGAAGCTTGTTCCACAGGAAGGGGGCTGAGACAACAAACAACCTCAAACCTGAGCTTGTCCTAACCCATGGTGGAACAGCAATCATAGAAAAGTTCATGGAACAGAGGAGGTGCAGTCGGGATTTTAGAATGAAGATCCCCCTTAGACTAGGATGGGTAATGTTGAGGTGAGTGAGCTTAAAAGAGAGACAGTGGAGCAGATAGGCTAATCTCACCTTGAGAGATGGGCCAGTTCAGAGCAGATAGAACTGTGCAGTGGTGATCCCAAGAGTGGGTACCATTGGAGGCCTATTTGCCTGATCAACACTGATATAAAAAGCTTGGCAAAAATTATTAGTACTAGACTCTCACAAGTGGCCGAGCATGCCCTTTCTCTGGCCCAGTTTTGTGCAGTGGCAGGAAAAACAATTAAAGGCAGTCTCTTTAATCCAATAGATAATTGAGAAAAGGAATGATGTTTTTTTATCAAAGTACCTCCTTATCCTGGATCAGGAGAAGGCCTTTGACCGAATGTCACAGTTATATCTGTTCACTGTATTAAAGGCCTATCATCCACCCCTTATCTCTTGGATTCAGGCCTTATATGAATGTGCTTATGTTTGTACTTTTATTAGTGGCTGGCTTGGAGATGGTTTTTGTCAACTCAGTGGAGATAGTTTTCATCAACTCAGTGAAGTACGTCAGCAGTTCCCCTTGAGTCCTATTTTATATGTCTTTTATATCAGTCCTCTGCTGCGTGGTTTGAACAGTAGAACAGATGTTGTGGCTATGTCTTCTGTTTCTGTACAAATCCCTGTCATGGCTACTGCCTACATTGAAGACATTACGTTATTCATTCAAAATGAGAACTCTGATACACATTCGCTAGCTAGATTCAATGAATTTTATCCATATCTGGTTTCACTGTTAATTTGGATTTCAGTAACATAGAAACATGGAAACATAGACTTTGATGGCAGATAAGGACCGCTTGGCCCACCCAGTCTGCCCATTTCCCTACCTATTGGACAAGCTGCAGATCCTAGTTAACTAACAGCTTCTTCTTCCTACCCCCTACCAGAATTGCCTTATGTCTGTCCCATGCATTCTTGAATTCCCCCACTGTTTTTGAGTCCATGACCTCCTCAGAAAGGCCATTCCATGTGTCCACCACCCTCTCTGTGAAAAAATACTTCCTCACATTGCCTCTGAGCCTTCCCCCCCTCTATCTTCAAATTGTGTCCCCTTGTTCTTGCACATCTCTTTTTCTGAAAGATGCTGCCCTCTTGGACTTTGTTGATCCCTTGAGGTACTTGAAAGTTTCCATCATGTTCCCTCTCTCCCTCCTTTCTTCAAGGGTATACATATTAAGTTCCTTTAGTCTCTCTCTTCATATGGCTTCTGTTGCAGACCCTGTACCATTTCCGTTGCCCTCCTCTGGACTGCCTCCATCCTGCCTATGTCCTTGCGAAGATGGGGTCTCCAGAACTGCACGCAGTATTCCAGAAGGGGTCTCACCAACTGTCTGTACAGAGGGATAACAACTTCCTGTTTTCTGCTGGTGATGCCTCTCCCTATATATCCCAGTATCTCCCAGCCATCCTTACTGCTTTACTGCCTTAAGGCCTTCAACACTGTTCCACACAGAAGTCTTGTAAACAAGCTAGGCAGCATGGGAGTGGGTCCAAAGATAGAAAAATGGGCACAAAGTTGGCTAAGTGACAGAACTCAGAGGGTAGTGGTAAATGGAGTTCACTTGGAAGAAGGTAAGGTAACCAGTGGGGTGCCACAGGGGTCAGTACTGGGCCCAGTCCTCTTCAGTGTCTCTATTAGCAACATCACAGAGGGGCTGGAAGGAAAGGTATGCCTGTTTGCAGATGACACAAAAATCTGCAACAGAGTGGACACACTGGGGGGGGGGGGAATGAAGGAAGATCTGTAAAAACTGGAAGACTGGCCAAGGGTTTGGCAACTGGGCTTCAGCGCCCACCACAAAAATGCAAAATTATGCACATGGGGCACAGAAACCCAAGGGCAATGTAGCATTTGGGGAGGAGGTGTTAACAACAACAAAACAGGAAAGGGATCTGGGGGTCATAATATTTGATGACCTGAAGGTAGCAAAGTAGTGTGATAAGGCAGTAAGAAAGGCTAGTAGGATGCTGGGGTGCACAGGGAGGGGGTATCACCAATGCAAAAAGGGAGGTAATGTTACCCCTATATAGATCAATGGTGAGACCACAGCTGGAGTACTGTGTCCAGTTCTGGAGGCCCCACCTCAGGAAAGACATAGACCGGGTGGAAGCGGTACAGAGAAGGGCAACCAAAATGGTGCATGGCCTGCATAAGAAGACCTACAAGGAAAGACTAAGGGAATTAAATATGTACTCACTAGAGGAAAGGAGAGAAAGGGGAGACATGACAGAAACATTCAAATACCTCAAGGGTATCAATAAGGTACAGGAGGGTAGCATATTGCACAGAAAGAGATGCTCAAGGATGAGGGGGCATGATATGAAGCTGGAGGAGACTTAGAGGAGATGTGAAGAAATATTTCCTCACGGAAAGGGTGGTGGATGCCTGGAACAGCCTCCCAGCAAGAACAGCCTCCCAGCAGAGGTGGTGGGTATCAAAATGGTAACAGGTTTCAGACATGCATAGGACAGACATAGGGGGACCTTAGTAACAGGGCTGGGAAGGTAAGGACGGAGATCAAGTAGGGTCTACGGTAGCACAGTAGGTAGGGACTTAGGGCAGACTAGGTGGGCCAAGAGGTCCTTCTCTGCTGACAGCTTCTATGTTTCTATCTTACCAAAAGTGTGGGAGTGGCTACTGGATCTGCAGCCTCTGCACAGGTTGTAGTCATTTCTGGAATCTCAATAATACCTGGCCCACAAAAAATATTGGGTAATATAGCCTGGTATGACTGGACACAAAAAACTGAGCAAGCTCAAAATATAATGGCTAAATGGAAGCAATGAGATATGTGTAAGGAAAAACAAAATTTTAGGATTCAGATCTTTTCATTGTCCCATTTTTATATATTAGCCAAATTTATTTATTTATTTAGTTTTTGTTGACCAGGTAAGTGCACTAGACAAATCCTGCCTATTTTCAGGCACAACCCAGGGGAGGGGGATACAGATGAATGCCAACTGTCCTTGAACCAGATGAAACTGTTGGTGGTATTTGTAGTGAATGAGGGAAATTTGGCCAGTACACCGGGGAAATTCCCCTACTCTTCGTCAGTAGGGGGACAGGTCATCAGAGTGCAGGATGGCCACTCGGAGCAAAGCGCTGAAGCAGGCAGACATCTGTTTGGTGGGGAAGCTAGCCTCCTTTCCAGCCGATGCAACTACAGAGGCTAATCATGAAGTAAGCAATATGCTGGAATCGGACAAAGAATACCAAGATATCTTTATTTCCATGGCAGATTTGCCTCTTCTAAAGGAAGATCATGAAACGGAGATTAAATCAGAGAAAGAAAGCAGCGAACCAATGCCGGAGAAACCAGAGGTAAATGAGGTCATTTTCGAACAAGCAAAACTGGAAGAAAATGCAGTGTTCTGTGATTTGCAAAATGCAGTAGAGCTCCCTGTCAAACCAAGCGGTAGGCCTGTCAGTGCTCCTGATGACGCAGGAACTTCATGGGCCGCATCAGAACAGGGTGAGTCAATTTCAAAGCATTCCAGCACTGCGACTATCCCAGAGGTAAATACAAGTTTGAGCAAGGCTAGCAGTTCAATCGTTGATGGAAACGAGTGCCAAAAGCCGTTAAATAAGCAAGAAAGGGGGACTGAATTAGTAAATGCTGTTAAAACCCTAGTTTCTCATGATAACTGTACAGTGGTTCATTTTAAACCTGACTCAGCTTTCTCCTCAAACATTAACATGCCGATGATGAAAACTGCAGGGTTTATTTTTAAAGCACCTGCAAGTGTGCAGGGGGATAAACCTTCTCCAATTATTTATCAATCAGAATCATCCTCACAAAAAGGTGCTACAGACTTTATGCTTCCAGGTGCAGAAATGTCAAAACAGCATCATACTTCCTTTTCAACTAAAAACTGGAGTAAAACTGAAGCTTTGGGTTCTGATATAGTACTGAATTCATCCCCTGCTTTTTCTACAGAGACATGGTCTACACAGAAGGCATTAACTGGGGCTGGTTGGAAGCAAGCCCCGACTGGTACATGGGTCCCTGATCATACTTAGGATTCAGACTTTGATCTCACTCAGTCTTCACCTACTTGGAAACCAGGCTTTTCTCACAATATCAAGGGGAGAACAGTAAGGACAGTGACAAAAAGGAATCAAGATCTGGTATACCTAAAAATGAACACGTAGTTCTTAATGAAAACCTTAATCCTGGGTCTACTTTACAGAATAAAGAAGCTTCCTTGGATTCAGTCCACACTTCGAGCCCTCAGCAAAAGCCTTTGATGTCGGAATTGTTTTCTAAAGTCAAAAGAGAAGCAGCCCCCAGAAGAAATGCAGTCCGCATCCGCTATAAAGGAGGCCTTGAAAACAGACCAGATATACATTACATGGGCAAATGTTTATTGAAAGACTCTTTGCATTTTTCTCCAAAAGACGTTTTTGCCTTTATAAACATATCTGGGGAAGATAATTTAGATGTTAGTTTTAGATCTGCCTATGCCTTGGATTTATTTTGGGAAAGGTATGGTCAGGTTAAGTTTTCCCCTACATGGACTCCCTTCTTAGTGATTCCCCTAACTAAACCCCTGATAAAATTTGTAACCATTATGTTCAGGAATGAGGGAGTCCATGTAGAAGATATAACTTACTGGTTGTCACAAAAATGTGAAGTTCTGAGTGCCCCTGAACCTAGTCTGGATTCAGAGCAATTCTGGACAGGGGGGTGGAAATATAAAATAAAATTAAGGCAGACTGATACAGGTATCGAACATGTTCCAAATTCCTTTATGTTGGGCAGAGATCGGGGAGTCTGTTTCTATGGGGGCCAGCCGAGAGCGTGTTACAAATGTGGTTCTAGGACTTACCTTTCAAGCATATGTGATCAGCCTCGGTGTAATAACTGTGGGGAGATCAGGCATATCACAATGCAGTGTGCAAATCACACTAAATGTGACCTGTGTGAAGAATATGGCCATGTTTTTAGTGAATGCCCATGGGCAGCAAAAAATAAGGCCACTTGTGTAAGTCCGGACCTGCTAATTCAACAAGCTCAGGAAGCAGCACAACCCCCCCCCCTACACTGACTCAATGGAGTTGCCCCCACAAACTGTTAAGATTGACACACCTGACAAACATAATTTGGATTCAACAGACACCTCCCATGTGTTAGTTATAGTTAAGGAGGAACAAATCCAGGTAGATCCTCCTAATCCTATTACATTGCTCCCTGTCTGCTATGTAGATCCAGTAGACATCAGAAAAGTGACTCTTCAATGCAAACTAGCCACGTGTTCAGCAGTATTCTGGCTGTCAGGCACACGTTGTGAAAGGGGCTCAGGGTTTAACAGTTTCTGACCACAAAGCTCCTCCTCTGTCACCTGTACTGATACCTTTACAGTGCTAGTGTCAGTTTCAGTCACTGAACTAGGAACCATAGTTACCAGTTCCATTCTTAATGTAGAATTACAGTATGTTTTCCCAATTCCATACCTGCTTTAAACAAAACGTTCTCCAGAGATTCTGTGAGCTTCAAAGATAAGAACAGATGAAGTGGGCTACTTCTTCCCCCCAGTTCTACAGTAGCCACTGATGTGGCACCCTCTGAGTGCTGAAAGGGTTTGAGTCCAATCTGGTGCCACAGTCCAAAAAGCTGCTCCTGGCTTTTTCTCCCAGCCTGCCATTGCTAGGCATGTCTCAATTGATAGCTCTGTGAGAGAGGAGTCTTCCCTTGCCTGTTCCTCCAGCAGCCATCTCTTCGCAACATTTCCTTGTTTACCACTACCATTGTGACTACACTGCTCTGAGGAATTACTCTGACTGGCTGAACTTGAACAGCTTCCCGGTCCCTGTCCGGGGAACTCTGGGTCTTGTGATGAGGAACTGCTGCTATCCTTGGACTGTCAGTCTGTTGTCTCAGTTGCATTTTCTTTTGTGAACAGCAATGTTCTTCCTCCATAACAAGCTGCAGGAGCTGTGCTTTTTTCTCCTGCAGGTCTGCATCCAAGCATAATTATGCTCTCTGTACCTCTTCTTCCTCATCCTTCTGGTCTAAAAGGTTAGTTTCCAGCATTTCAGGACTAGCTGAATCATTCATAATATTTTCTTGGTTGTCCAAACCTGATTCTAACAGTACTGGAGGAGCAGAACTCTCAATCACCTCCACTGGGGCTTCCTTGATATTCTAGGTGGGGAGAGAAGCAGACTCCTCTACCCAGGCCACAATTCCACATGATCCACACCCTCCATCTTCCTCCTAGAGGAAATAGCAAGGCCTCCTGCAGGAAGAGCAGTGGCATAGCCAACATTCCTCCTGTCAATAAAACACTCCCCAGGACGCAGCAAGAAACAAGCTATAATACCTTAGTGTGCCTTTCTTGGTCACATTACAAATAAATAAATACATTTACAAAGCACCAGTGATAGGGAAGATGACCTGTATCCTTTCAGGAAGGGGACCACAGTCCTTAGTGGTAGGATTAAATCCTACTTAGAGGAGCATTTAAACAAGCCTGGGGGGCTGTAAAACCAAGGGAAGCAACAATTCCCCCCAGATGATGGAACATTAGGGAGGAGGGTCCGAGGAAAGTACACTCCCCTAGGGCAGGGGTGCAAGAAGAAAGGGGTGAAGTCAAGACAGATGAAAAAGGGGGGTAAAATCAGGAAAGGAAGAATAAAGGAGTAAAAGAGCCAGGGAATGGAGAAAGTAAAGACAGAAGAGCTGGGTCGGGGGAGCTTTGGGGAACAACATAGGCAGATAGGGGAGAAGTAGGCAGGAAAGGAGTAAGGTATGGAGTGCCATGAACACCATTGCAAAGAGTCTGAAAAATAAAATTCTGGACCTGGACGCCATCATGCTGGATGCTAGCCTGGATTTCCTGGCATTAACAGAGTCATGGTGCAGTGACCATCACGGTTAGGATATGGGCAGATACTCTCTGTTTGGGAGAAACACAGTGGGGGGGAAGGGGGTTGGACAATATGAGAGGGAGGAAATCAATGCCACAGAGGTACAAGGGGAAAAGGAAGGGCCAGAGGCGCTCTGGGTCACCATGGAGACAGACTCTGGGGCCACTATCCATACCGGAGTAATGTACAGACCTCTAGCACAGGGAGAGGAGTTGGATAAGGTACTTAAAGAGCTAGTGTACTGCTTGGGATTAATAGTAATTTTCAGGTGCAATCAGCTATCACTTCTTATATCTCAAGTATTTTTTCTTTTCTGTTTGCATATTAGAAGATTTTCTACCTGGTAGTACTTGGGTAATGTGTGGAGCAGCACTCTGTCTGGAGGGAAAAAAAAGTCAGTTCTGTTCCTCCCACTACATCATCACAAATGAGACCAAACACCTTGAGGCACCACAATCCTTGCAGCCTGAGCAGTGACTCTCACAAACTACCAATCAAAATGCAGGAAATTGTGACATCACTAGTAACCAGGGAGAGCCAGTCTCTGCTGCTTCATGTGAAAGTGAAACCTGGCAGTGAGAAATGGTTTCTTATTGGTTACTAGTGATTTCATAGTCAGTGTGGCCTCAGTGTTGATGCAGTGGGAGGAACAGAACTGACTTTTTTTTTTCCTCCAGAAAGAGTGCTGCTCCACACATCGCCTCAGTACTGCCAGGTGGAAAATCTTTTAATTAGCACACAGAAAAGAAAAAATACTTGAGATATAAGAAGTGATAGCTGACTACATCTGAAAGTTACAATTAATTGCAGGCAGTTTCGAGGCAGTACACTAGCTCTTTAAGGAAGACATCATCAAAATGGCAAGTAAGTAGGAGATCCTGCTAGCTGGTGACTTCAGTCTGCCATACATGGCATAAAGCCTTCTAACTGCGACATCAGCACACAGCTTAGCCAGCCTTGACTTCCTACAAGGGGCTTTTCACAGGTGGCTAGTCAAAGAACCCACTAGGGATGGGGCAGTGTTGGCCTGGTATTTACAAACAGGGACAGCATTGCGAACATCACAGTGTGCAGTCCCATGTGTACCAGTAATTACTGTACAATGTGGTTTAACATAAAGACAGCAGAGACAAACCACATAAGAATGAGGGTCCTGGACATTAGAAGGGCAGATTTTAAAGAAATGGGAGACTGCCTCAGAAACTGTCTCATGGGGGGGGGGGGGATAGCCAGGAAGGGGTAGAGGCACAATGAGGAAAAATAAGGCAGGGCATAATTATGGCAACCTGCTACTGCATGAAGGAAGTGAGTAAAAGCAGAAGGAAAATTAGCCCTTAATAGTTCTCTAATGAAGTGGCCAAGGTGGTGAAGGAATAAAAGGTGGCTTTTAGAAGGTACAAGGAAACATAGAAAGAAGAGGACAGGGAGTTATAGCAAGTAAAACAAAGGTAGCAGGAAAGGGGGTGAGGGGAACAAAGGTGCAAACAGAGAAAAAGATAGCCAAAGGGGTAGCTAAAGGAGATAAGACATTATTTAACTACATAAGTGAGATGAGGAAAGAAAGGGGAGGGATAGTGAAAACTAGGAGGGCTGCAGGGGGGAGATGGCACTTAAGAGGACCAAGAAAAAGCTACTATCTTGAACAGGTACTTCTGCTTAGTTTTTACAGTGTGTGTGTGTGGGGGGGGGGGGAGGCGACAGACCACCTGGGAGTAGCATGAACAAAGTGGGGGAGGTGGGCACAAATTCATTTTCAGAGGAAAGAGTCCTGAAGGGACCTGCAGATCTGAAGGTGGACAAGATTGTGGGACCAAACAGAATATACCCAAGGGCACTAAAATAGCTCAGGGAGGTGCTAGCTGCTCCAGTGAAAGCCTTATTCAACAGTTCACTGAAAAAAAGGCATGGTTTCAGAGGACTGGAGAAGCGCAGATGTGGTCCCTCTACATAAGAGCATCAGTAGGGAGAAGGTTAGCAACCAAAGGCCAGTCAGTCTCACTTCAGTAGTGGGTAAATTAATGGAAACCCTGCTAAAGGAAAGGCTGGTATAGTATCTTCAATTCAATAGGCTCCAAGATGACAAGCAGCATGGATTCACAGGTAGGGGTTGGGGTGGTGTCATGCCAGATAATCTGACTGATTTCTTCAACTCAGTGATCAGGGAAATAGATCAGTGGAGGGTAGTGAATGCAGCCTTTTTAGAATTTAGCAAGGCCTTCAACACTGTACCACACAGGAGACTGATAAAGAAAGTGAGCAGCCTAGGGGTGGGATCCAAAATAGTGAATTGGGTTTTACAAACTGGTTAACAGATAGGTAACAAAGGGAGGTGGTTAACAGTGTATACTCTAATGATATCCTAATGATAAGACAGTGACCAGTAGGGTGCCACAGGACTCAGTACTGGGACAGGTCCTCTCCTCTTCAATGTCTTTATAAGTGACATTGCGGAAGAACAGGTAGGTAAGGTATGTCTTTTTGCAGATGATACCAAAATCTGTAATATGGTGGATACTCAGAAGAGGGTGGAGAGAATACTCAGGGATCTTGGGAAACTCAAGGACAGGTCAAGAGCATGGCAGTTGGGGTTCAGTGCCAAAAAGTGCAAAATCATGCACCTCAAGCACAGGAACCCAGGAGCTGAGTAAAGGATGATGGGAGGTCCCGTAAGTCACTCAATAGGAAATGGACCTTGGTGTTATCATAGTTGATGACCGGAAAGTGGCAGAGCAGTGTGACAAAGCAGTGGGTAGTGCTAGTGGGACCCTGGGGTGCATAGGGAGGGTATCTCCAATAGGAGGAGGGAGGTGGTGCTACAACTGTATCACTCACTGGGGAGATCACACCTGGAGTACTGTGTCCAGTTCTGGGGGCCACACCTCAAAAAGGACATGGACAGGGGAGGCAGTCCAACAGAGGGCAATTAAAATGGTGCAGAGGTTGCATGAGAAGCCCTACAAGGAGAGACTAAGGGATCTCAACTTGTACACTTGAACAGTGTGCAGTGGTGATGTCTCTTACAAATGAGAAAGAGCACCAGGACCAGGGGGGATGGGATGAAGCTGGGGGAGGGGGATTTAGAGGGATGTGAGGAAATACTACTTCACTGAAAGGGTGGTAGATGTCTGGAACAGACTGGCAGTGGAAGTCGTTGAGGTGAAAACTGGGGGTTTTTTTAAGCATGCAATGGGTAGACATAAGGTACTGCACCTGTATATTGGGGTTGAATAAGCACTTTAGTGTTAAACCCCAATTGTTTCACCTTAATAACTTTGCCCCAGTTCTACTGATTTACTTGAAATCTGGAATGCACAGAGATGGTGCAAAGGTCTCTGGATCCTGAAAATTTCATGGCAATCTGTTGACTGCAAGCAAAGTTACAAAGGAACAAAAACTCCCAACATCACAGAAATTAATACTTTGCTCAAGTATAACTAAAAAACTAGGAGGCTTTGAAACCTGAAACTTGTAGATGTACAGAGTTTGAGTCAAGATGTATGCGCTTGTGGTTTTTATCTCCCAAACTGTAACAGTTTTTAAAATATTTAAGAAAAATTGTTCCATTTTTGAGCATGTGCAATTAAAAAAAAAACTGTTCTAAGAATGACTGAATTTGTATGACCACATGAAGATATGTGGGCCGGTTCCCTGTCTGTGCATGCCATCCTGCTGTTTTCATTAAGCAGGGTAGGGCTATGTGTCAATGTATAGCCCCGCCTCTGCTAAATGTGCTGTGTGTCTTTTTACTTCATTACCGGAGTGCCACCATTACCCACTTAAGCGGCTTTGTACACCTGAACTGGACACCAGGGTGCCCAACCAATCCCTGGTGCCAGCTAAGTGTCTTTACTGTTTTGATGTATACCAAAATAGAGGTGCCCATCCCCAGTGTTGGTTTGTATTCCCCTTTGGTTTTCAACCCTCCTGTCATGTTAATCTGCTTACACTGGAGTGCCCAATCCTTGGTTTTGGGGTGCTAAACCCCGCCAAACCTGCCAGCAGTCTGGGATACTGAGGGTACCCAATCCCCAGTACCCCAAGTATCTTGGCTGACAGTGGGGTGCCCAATCCCCAGTGTCAGTGGTACATATGCAGCTGTTTCCAGCACACTTAGTGTGCTAGGGTGCCTACTGCTTACCTGCCCACTACATCTCCACCTGACCCGGCCCCTTGACTGTCTCCACCTATACCTCCCCTTTTTTTCTGCAAATCCACTACCTTTCTTACCCTCAGACTCCTAACACATATGTCCCCAGCCCATCTACCGTAGCACCCCTCCTAGAACAACTGTAGTCCTATACCCCACCCCTTCATATCTGCCCCTTAAGTTTGTATATGTCCTCACCAATGATATGCCGTGCTGTTTGAAAATGTTTTAATACGCTGTCTGTTTCAGAATGTTTTAATTCTCCTTCTCATACCATTCTCCCTAACCTTGTTAACCCTATACCTGAAATACTTGTTATTGCTCTGTGTATTTTTTTTCTATTTCTGTATAATTATGCCTATTTATTATCTGTACATAAAAATGTTATTCTTGACCTTGTGTAATGCAGGTCCACCTTGTAAATGTGCCTGCTCGATGGTGTTCACCTGGATAAATAAAGACTTGATTGATTGATTGACATTACCTACAATAAAGAAAACTGTCCCTTCTCCCCCTCCTTTGTAATGTCCTCTCCCCAACTCCCCTGCTTTCAACTTGCCAATAGAGGGGTGCCCAATCCCCGGTGTTGGTGTCAACAACCTCTTTCCTCCTGATTCAGCAGTCTGGTAAACTAAGGTGCCCACTCCCAGTGCTCCCAAGTGTCATGCCAATACTGGGGTATCCAATCTCCAGTATTGGAGGTACCTTGGAAAAAGAAAACTGTTCCACAATGTCTTTTCCTTTTTTGTTAACCCAAAATAAAGAAAACAGTCCCTCATTGTCTGAAACTGTTCCCACCCATCCCATTCAGCATCCTACACCCCACCCCCCACCCTATACTTACCCAGTCCTGGTTCAATGCTGTAATCCTCTCTGGACTGGAGACATATCTTCACTCTTCAGTGACAGACTGGGGAACTGAGGAAAACAGGTAAGTGCTGTATGATGTATTTCAATGCATTTTGAACTTTTCTTCATAACTCAGTAATTTTTTCATATTTTTTCCCAGATTTTCAACATGGACTTTCTGGGACCCAACTTCATGAACAATGATGGTGAAATTATGTACATCCAGCCTGAAACGTGATTTTGCAGTTCCTGCATGAAATCACCTTTTGGGCCAGATTTACATACAGTAATTTCACTACCATTGTCCATGAGTTGGGGTCCCAAAAAGGCCATGTTGAAAACTTGGGCAAACAATATTAAAAAATGACCAAGTTATGAGTATATGTTGAAATTTTTCTACATTCTCCCATAACTTTGGAGATTTTCAGTTATTCTGACCCCAGACTTTCAACATAGCACTTTTTCACACCACCTCATGAACGTTATTTCTCACATTCTGTCAAAAACGTGTATTCACACCTCTGGCACAAAATGACATTTTGGTGATGATTTGAAAATCTTCAACTACCTGGTTCATAAGAATACTGTATTGAACATTTTGGGTCAAAATATTAAATAACAAAGTTATGAAGGTATGTTGTAATTTTTCTATGTACACTCATAGCTTTGGTAATTTTCAATATTTACACCCCAAATTTTCAACATAGCCATTCTGTCACACCATCTCATGAGTGTGACAACTGTTGTTTTTCAAATCCTGACCAACATGTGATTTTACACTGCTAGCACAAAATTACATTTTGTCACATACGTTATTAAATAACTCCTGTCATGTTCAGATGGAGAGTTCATACAAGACTCTGTTGAAATTCTGGGGTCAGAATGTCCCCCCCAAAAAAAAAATTATGAAGTAACTTGTTTGCACGGACATCCATTAGCCCAGTGGGGACCACATTGCCTTCGTGTGCCAATGACCTAAGTTCAGGTGTGAGCTCAGTGAGCTGGTTTAATGGGTCAAGGTGGGGGGGTACTGCAGTGCACAGCAGGCTCAGCTTGGGAAGGGATGGAGCAGTGTTGTGGTGCACACATAACACCCTGTAGTGGGCCAGGGAGCCTTCCCTCACAAGGTGTTGACATATGTGTCAAGGCCTAATGGGCCCATGCACTGGGTCATGACTATTTCCAGTATTCTATTTATTTCATTTTGCACTGGTCCGAATGAGGATATGATTCCATTATCAGAAAAGGAAAGGAAATTATTTGCAAAAAACAACGTTAATGCAGAAATTAGGGTTGAAGAACGCAAAGCGCACAAAGTCGGGAAATTAAAAACATTAGGGTTTTGGGTCTCTGGAGTATTAGTCAATCAGTGGTGAGGTCTTCCTTGGGGTTGTCAACCCTAATGCCCACCCCCTCACCCACTGCCCACAGCCTTCTGTCTGAAGCACAAGGTACTGCTCCAAGCCAGTGCCTCATAGCGATACACTCTTCAAAGTTAGACAGAAGTATGGCTTGCCACATATTGTCAACAGAATCTGTCATTGCTTTCTTCATTCAGGGCCTTGTGTGAAGAAAAAGCATCTAATCTGACCTTGTTTATTGAGGTGAAGGGGTGGGCATTAGGGTTAACAGCCACAAGGAGGACCCCACCACTTAATTGCCAATACTCCAGAGACCCAGAACCCTAATGTTTTTCATGTCACTACCTTGTGTGCTTTGAGGTCTTCAACCCTAATTTCTGCATTAACGTAGTTTTTCATTATTAATTTTAAAACTATTTACATGTTAATTATTTTTAAATTATTAATTTATTATTATGTACTAATAAGTAGGCAGGGAGGAGGGTGGGTCACCAGAGACCAGTTAGGGTCTGCAGAGATAGATTAGGCAAGGAACATCTGGGCAGACGGGGTAGGCTAAGTGTTTGTTTTTTTTCTGCTGACAAATTCTGTGTTTTTATATTTGTAGCTTACATTTACTTGCAGTGCCTTAATTACGACATTGAATTAGAAACTAGATGATAAATGTAAATATTTTATGAGTTTAGAAGCTGGCCAGGTGCTTTGGGGGGCACCTGAAAATTTCCAGTTATCCTGGTGGGCCAGTCTAAGTACTGAGTTCCCTCTCGACCCACTGCATCACAAGACCTTTCCTTCAAAATGAAGAGTCATCCATTGTCACAAGGATCCCTGCACACAGAACTAGAAAGAAAGAGTAGAATGGCAATGCCTTATTGTGGCACATATAAAATGCACCACCATACTGTGGAAGTCAAGATCCCGAAGCGGGCTCATTGACATCTGCGTGTGTTTGACGGCATGGTTTAAGTTTAATTTTTAAACACTTCAGAATAAAAACCTGCTCACTTTGGGTGTTTTTCTGTAGACTGGACTCCTTTGTATTCATTGACGGTGGTTTTAGTGGGTGGATGTACAGTTTGGAGCTAATAAACATGTCTGTAATCAATCGACCCTGGCTTGGGCTGTACAGGGGAGGGAATGTATTCTACAGGGGATTAGCAGTGGGACTACTGGCTGCAGGGATGCTAACTGGAGCAACTGGCTGAATTGGGGGTTTCTTAGCTGGATGCAGGGTATTTACTGGGCACAGGGGCTATGGGTGGGGTCTGTTGAGGCATACTGACAACTGGTGTAGGCAGAATGCCTAAAGTAAACATGTTTTTCCCTAATGACACTTCTCACTGCACCACGCAGCTCCTGCATACATTTCTCTCCCCCAGGCTAACTAAATGGGTCCTAAGGGGTCTCCAACACCCTATAATGCCCTGCCTGGGGTCTCCGGCAAGCTTTTTTCTGTAGGACCCCTGGATGCTGCTACTTGGGGCACTACATACTGTATTCCATCCTCACCCCACAGCAGGAACCCCCTAACATAGACAAGTCACCCCTGCAGCTGCCACCCCTCTAGTCAGGAGAGGGCTGGCGAGTGGAAGATCCATAGCAGAGAAGTGCTGCCCAGTGTACCACAGTATTACTTCTGGCAGACATGAAAAGAGCACCTTCCCTTCCCCCATCTTACTAGCTCTGTTTGGTGTCCATGAACATGGCAGTTTTATTAATAATTTAAAATGCCTTGGAGACTTAGTGCACCCCACAAAATGTGGGTGACAGTGGATCACTTCTGGGTCTGGACATCTGCCAGTTTTCGTGGTGCTTTCAAATGAAATAAAAAAAAAAAAGGCCATGTTTGTGGCTGCAAATGGAGCACAAGTCTATGAATTAGGGAAAGAGGGAGGGGAGATGCACTTTTTTGTCTGCCAGATGTTACACTGCAGGATCCTGGCAGCACAGTAGCAGCAGTGCTCTACAATGAATGTTCTGCTCCCCAGCACTCTTCCGAATGTGGGGAAGGGGGTGTGGAGACAGCTGCAGTGGGTGGAGTGGGGGGCCCAGGAATGAGATACAGCCAGACTATTCTTTGGGGGGGGTGAATTCCAGCTACAGAGAGAGGGTGGTTGGATAGGGGGATTCTGGACTTTGGGCTGGTCCAGTTGCAAGTATTGTTGGGAGAGTGGAGACTGGTCTATGTGTAGGGTGGTGGTTCAGCTACAGGGAGGGTGATAAGCAAGTTGGTCCAGCTGCAGGGAGGGTAGCTGGCTAAAGTGGGTAGTGTGATGTGGTGTTGCGGGGGTAATCAAGCTACATGTACAGTGGTCAGGGAGGAAGGCTGTTCATGGCCTTGAAGGGCAGTCAAATGGGGTGGAGTACTGAGGCTAGTCTAGCTGATGGAAGGGTGGTCGGGTGGGCTGCTCTGCTTGACAGCCAAGAATATGGCAGGTTTTTCATTCATTTACTTCTAAAATGTAGTGGAGAATGAGCGTACTCCCAGAAACATGTGGATGTCATTGGGCTGCTTCTAGGTCTCGACATCCACAATATGGCGTTGAGCTTTATGTGCTCAGCGATGATGCATTGCCATTCTAGAACTGGAAGAAAGAACCAGAATGGCAGCACCTATCAGGGTTGCAGCGCTCAGTCATAGTGTGGATATCAAAACCTGGACATGGGCTCATTGACATCCATGCATGTTTGACGACATGCTTAGTTTAAGTAGCTTTTTTAACATTTTAAAATAAAACCATGCTTACTTGATTTTTCTGTAAACTGAACTTTTTATTTACTGACTTTTGTTTTGTGTATGGATGTACAGTTTTGAGGGTATAAAAATGTTTTAAATTGGCCCTGGCTTGGGCTGTGGGGAACTGGTTGCGGGAGTATATTTATTTATTTTATTTATAGTAAAACTGGAATTACAACCTTTGAGCTAAAAGCTCATTTGCAAAGGATCCTCATCAAACAAAGGGTGAGGGAACAAACAAGTACATGAATAGTCCCGGCCTGGTGGCGCTGAGGGTTGAGGTGCTGGACACCACACCTTGCGCCACACTGGCGACCTGGGCTCGGAAGTGAGCCTGGGTCATCAGGGGTCAGTAGGGGAGGAGAGGATTGAGCATCCGGGGGAATGCTCTCCTGTCCGGGGAGGGAGGGGGGATCCGATCCTGTGCTCTGGTGGCTCCTGGTGGCGGCTGAGGGGTACTGCTGCTTGGGATCCAGCAACCAAGGTGATTGGCAACGATCCTGTAGGCACTCCCACCTGCGCTGGATGCATTGCACGTCCGAGCCAAGGGGAAGGGACAAAAGGTTGGAAAAAAAAAACTGGCTCTCAGAGGAGGCGACAGCGACCTGAGTGACTCCGGATCACATCCCCAACACCGGACTTTCCTGGCTGGACTTCCTCCTGTGTCACCCCACTCCAGGCTTGGCTGTCTAGATTTCAGATGAGGACACCCGGTAAGTGGATGGGTGGCCCCGTCCCAGGGGGTATAGATCCAGGGGGCAGCTGTGGCCAGTGAACGGGGGTGGGGTGTTCATCCAGGGTGTTTCAGGTGGGGTGTTAGAAACAGTAGTCGGGTGGGTACACCCAAGAGATACCACGAGAAGCCAGGAGATAAACAGAATTTGGGGGAAAAAAAAAGTATATGAATAGTGGAGAAAACAGCAGCAGCTAGTAGGCATTGTCAGTAACACATCAATTAAAAGACTACAAAGTATTACAAATAATAGGATAGGGATGCCTATTACGAGTAGGTATACCTCTGGTGAGAGGTGTTTTATGCAACAATATAAAATCGAATGTTAAACTGTGTTTATCCTTGTTATTTCTGAAGCTGCTGTAAAAGGGTACCATCCTTATACAAGAGCTTCCTGGTGTCTGTACTCAGCATTGTGAGATACTGGAGGTCTTTTGTCAACTGCCACGGTATTGATCCCCTGCTGACACAGTTACTTGTTTTATTTTAGCACTTTTAAGTGCTTTATCCTGTACAATCCTCACAAACATACTGAGACAGCCCTTTGAAAGGCTGATACTGTGTTTTTTGCCATATAAGAATGTAAGCGCAACCAGAAGTAACGCACCTAGGCACTTCCGGTCTAGCGCTCCTTAAGATCCGCACTAGCAAGCTGGGCGAGCATGCACGGGGCCGCGCACAGAGACACACATGTCTCAGCGCATGTCTACTGTGTCCACCGGGAACACCGGTACCGGGCCCAGAGATAACATCACAATACTGCTAGCCAACTAATAAAGTAAAGTTTCCACTCGTGTCTTTGCTTGCACCTCATTTAGCAAGATGAAGAAAGCTAATACATTTTGTTCCTCTTGTCAAATGTACACTATTGGCAAACAGACACCTAACTACATATGTGACAGATGTAAGTTAGTTAACTCCCTTCAGGAGGAATTATCATGCCTCCAAACTAAACGAGTTATTAATTCTAACACTGAAGCCTTGGAGGAGCACATTGATCATATGTCTGTCCTCCTAGAGGCTAACACATCCATAACTGCCCATACGAAAGATGTTACCTCTTTTAAACCCCCTTTAGCCATACAAACAGATCCTCCTCATGATGTAGATCTAGTAGGCACCTCAACTCCTCTTGCTTTTGAACCCACCTTTCAATCACTACGACTGCCAGTAGACTCTTCCTGGTCCACAGTTCCTCAAACCAGAACCATTCAAAGAGCAGTTCCATCCCACAATAAAGTTTCCTCATTTCCACTATACAACTCTTTTGAACACTTACCATTAGTTTCTGATGAAGCAATAACTACCAGCCAAAACCAAGCCAACCCACCAGTAGACATTAAACCCTCCAAATCTACTTTTTCTCCTAGTAATAAAACCCAGCTGTCATCTAGCCATCAGAATATCTCCCTGTAGAACCCTGAATTAGCTTCCTTCTCCCCCATCGTGACTGATCAGATAGAACAGCCCTTAGATACCAATACAATTAAAAAGCAGGTATTCGTACTCTGAGACTCCATAACAAAATACATCAATCGTGCTGTTTGTAACCCTGATAAACAAAATCAAACCTGCTTAAGTTTCGGGGAAGGGCAAGAGTCTCGGATATAACATCAATGCTAAAAACAACTCTTTCAGCAGCTGGAGAAAATCCCCTAGTGGTTATCCAGGCGGGGACAAATGATATTAGCAGGACATCACTTCAACAACTTAAACAGGATTATGTATTCTTATGTAATATTTTGGAAGAAAGGGGATGCAGTATCTGTATATCAGAGATACTACCAGTCCCCAGAGCCACATATCAAATCTCGGCCAAAATTAAAGCTTTAAATGACTGGCTTCGTAAATGGTGTTATAGATAGAACATTACCTGTCTCACTCATTGGGAGAAATTCTATAATAATTTATCCCTCTTCTGTTGGGATGATTTACATCTCAGCAGAAGGGGGAGTTCACTTTACGGACGTCAGATTTCCACATATATAAACAACCATTTAAACTAATAATGAGGGGGGAGACTGGGTTCCTACCCAAATATCTTAATACTAACTCCCAACAATCATACTCCCATAACCTAAATGTCTTATCACTTATCACTTAATACTATTAAAATAGCTAAACTAGAAACAAAAAATCCTATCTCTCAATCTGGGACTAATAGCTATAACTGAAACATAGGGCAACCCTGACAAACAATGGAAAGTGGAAACTCCTGGTTTTAAACATTACTTCAAAAACAGAACAGACAATAGAAAGGGGAAGGGGTAAGTCTATATGTTAGTAATACTATCCCCTCCTTTGAGTCCCCCTTTAAAACACAATCAGAGAGTACTTGGGTGTATCTTCAACTTATTGGCCTTCCTCAGATCTTGGTTGGCACTTGCTACCCCCACCCCCATCTGCTGATATTACCTATACTAAACAGATGACTAAAGAAATATCCCATCTCACAAATAAAGGCATGGTCCTTATTCTGGGCAACTTTAACCTTCCATCCATTAACGGGGACACATTAACTGGGTCTAGTCAGCATGATACACAGTTACTTACAACAATAATTGATATAGGCCTTACCCAACTAGTCAGGGATCCAACCCAGGGAGCAAACATACTTGACTTAGTCATAACAAACTTGGATACCCCCCTAACTAATCTACACATCTCTGACACACTAGGTAACAGTGACCATATGTCAATATTTTTACATTACCTTTAAACTATCAACCTATTACCAACAAATGCATGATTAAACAATCCGATAAGGCAGAGTTCTCTCAGATTAATGAGCACCTTAGGGCTATACCATGGGACCAAATACTTTCTCCTCTCAATACTGAAGATGCATGGACTACCCTTAAGTTAAAAATTCACGAACTAGAACAGTTATATGTCCCCGAAAGAAGGAAATATAACACATACAATAATGCATGGGGTGGTGTACATAATGAGAAATTATGTGCACCCGAGGTGTGGGATGCTACATAAACCCCGAGGGCGAAGCCCAAGGGGTTTATATGAGCATCCCACACTGAGGGTGCACATAATTTCTCATTATGTACACCACCCCATGCATTTTTATGTGTAATTGCTGGTTGCTGTTTTTTTTCCACAGGAGAAATAAGCTGAGAAGTATTTGAAAGATAATATTTATTTCTGCAACATTTTATGCAGTAACTAGGTCAGCAGAACAAACTAACTGTAAAGCAAATATATTTTTTAGATCAAAAATACATTGGTACAGTACTGATATGTTTTTTGTCAGAGGAATAGGAACTTTGAACAGCGTTGGAAAATAATGATTCAAACAGAGAGGTGATTAATGAGTTAGTCTCTTGTAGGAATTGTTTTTTTTAACATTGAAAGTCTCTGAATTAGTTGTATTTTTGTGCATTTGATGCCCCTTTTTTCATTTAGAGGTCGTTGTTCTTATGGTTTCATTTTGCAGGCTTGCAAATGCAGTTGGTTCCTACGGAGATGAGAGAGAGAGTGAGAGAGAGACAGTTAGTGTTTAGGGGAGGTCTGCCTTTTACTGTAAAAGGCTATGTCATTGTTGTGGTAATCTTGCATTTTTACTAATTTTTTTTTTATTACAGTCAAGGAGCGTGAAGCGAGTGGTGACTGGTTAGTATACTTACAGTCATCTGATTCAGAGGATGATATCTGCCGCACTCTGTGGAATTTCTTCGGTGGTGGCCTGTGGTAGATGTTTACTGTTACTCCCTCATTGAAGACACAGTTTGCACCGAACAGTGTATGCATCGAGGAGGTTGCTGCGAGCTCAGTTATGGAGAGATTTGCTGGCTGTTCATTTTGGATTTCGGGGACAGCTGAGGATGTAGATGGCAGTTGATCTGTGCTGCGCTTGGTGAGCAGATCACTGATTTCTTTTTGCCGAGACTCCGATAAGACAGAGTAATTGTTTATGGACTGAACATTTTTGTGGCCAGAGATCTGTTGTACTTCTGTGGGCAGCACATTGGCATCGATGAGCTTCTGAATGCTCGTATTTCTGGTTGAATGGTTCGTTATGCACTTTGTATCTGGCAAACCGGATTGTAACTTCATTTGTTTCATCATGGATCGAAGTTTATTCAGTCCTATGGTCATATTTCTGTGCCAAAGTCCATTTTCTTTATGGTTTATGTTGGGTGTGATGTAAAATGGTGATTCGGGTAACAACATTGGTTCAGGCCTGTGGGATTTGTAGAGTTTGTGTGCTTGTATGGTGTCACGTAGTGGATTTCCTTTATTTTGGTATATTCGGGGCTTTACAGGTCGTATGTGTGTAGGGTTGTCCCCAGGTCAAGTTTTTGTTTGGCGCTCGTTATACTCAATGTAAACATTGCCTTGAGCATCTGCTCCTTCTTGGATGTCTGACCATCTTAAGTCATACTGTTCTTTCGTTCGGAGGGCAAAATTAAGTCCTATGTTGAAGAAAAGGCAGTTTAGCAGTGATGTGGGGTTGTCTGTGGATAAGGTGCCTGACGAGTACAGTAAATCTATCTCTTCCTCAGTTAGTGCTTCCGCTTTCTGCGGTCTGTTTCCTTTACCTATTTTTTTTAATTGTTTTTGTTTTGCTACCAAAGTGCATTTTGTTTCAATAAAGTCTGTTTGAGCACCTTTAAAGATTGCGTGGGGGTACTTTACATTTACTAAATGTCTATCTATGCTGGCCACTATACCACGCACTGTTCCGGGTTCATAGTCAGTGCCATCCTGACATTTCAAACAGAAAATGAAATTTGCTACCTTACTGTCTAGTTCTGCTAGTGGCAGTTCAGTGAACTTCACTGTTGTTCCCGTTTGCTTCAGGAATGTGTTGAAGAGTCGTAGGTCACTTTGTGTTTTGAAATAAGTGTTTCTGCTCTCCTGTTCACTGACAAATTTTTCTCTTTCCTCTAGATTTTGGAGCTGGAATCGAGCAGTCATGTTGGTAAGTAGCCGTTTATATTAAGGGACTGAGTTTTCGTTAGGGAATGTTTGCAGTTTGCCTCCGTTTATGTGGTGCTGCTGTTCAGGTAATGACAGTTGTTTGAGGAGCTTGCTTACTGCGGTATGTGCTGCACGCGAGGCAAGAGAAACAGCTGATGGCACATGTTCGCCATTATAACTCACGAGTTATAACGGCGGATTATGACCTGCTGTTCTCATTAAAAAAAACAGCAACCAGTTATTACAATAAGGGAAAAATTCCTGCATGGTACAATCATTCTATTAAAAAACAAAGTGCTGTCAAACATAAACTATTTTTACAATTAAAGACTTGTCACTTAAACCAGAAAGGGGAAATACTTCAGAAATACAGGATGGCAGTTAAAGAACTAATGAAACAAATCACCTTAGCCAAACGGAATCTTGAATTCCTAATAGCACACACCAAGGACTCACATAAAACTCTGTTCTCCTATTTAAATGGAAAAAAGGGGAATACTAGAACTGTGGGCCCATTAACAATAAACAATACCACCATCACCTCTGATATTGAGACTGCCAACGCATTTAATAAATACTTCTGCTCCATGTTTGAACATGATACTCATATAGAATCAAAAGTCCATTTATCCAATTCTGTAAATTACATCTTTTCACCTCAGGAAATTGAGGAGCCTCTAGGTACCCTAAAAAAAAAAAAAAAAGTCCTGGGCCAGATAACATTCATTCTAGATTTCTAATAGGAACAATTGACACTATCGCCCTCCCACTCACTATTATCTTTAATAAATCCCTTCAGGAATCTAGGATCCCCCCTGATTGGTTGACTGCAACCGTTACTCCCATTTTCAAACAAGGTTTACATTCTAAAACTGAAAATTATTGACCAACCATTCTCACTTCTATACCCTGTAAACTAATGGAAAAGAAAATGAAATCACTAATTGAAGCTGAAATGCAATCACTACATATTATAGATAACACGCAGCATGGGTTTAAAACAGGTTATTCCTGCACAACAAATCTGATTTCTTTCTATAACAACATAAGTAAAAACATTGATTCTAACATTCCTGTCGACGTTATTCTACTCGATTATAGTAAAGCGTTCACCAAAGTATGACATAACATACTAGTGACAAAACTTATCAACCTTCCTTTTTTCAACCAAAATAATATCATGGGTTCACAGCTGGTTAAATAATAGATCTCAGAGAGTTAGGGTGAATAGTGAACTGTCAGATCTAGGAAGGGTGACTAGTGGTGTTCCCCAAGGTTCTGTTTTGGGACTAACACTTTTCAATATCTTCATCTGCTATATATGACAACTTCATCTAAAACATAATTTCAAAATACGCAGATGATACTAAATTGGGGGATTGTGTTGATAGTGAGATTAACAAAATGAACTTAAAAACTGACTTTGCCACCATTGAACGTTGGGCTCTAACAAATAAAATGTTTTTCAATGTATCAAAATGTGCAGTACTACACATGGGCAAAAACAATCCTAAACAAACATATTCCTTAAATAACATCATTAGAGACTCCAGTTCAGAAAAAGATCTGGGAATATTAGCTAATAACAAATTGTCGTCTTCAGACCACTGTAATAAAATAGCTAATTAAGCCAATGCCTTCCTCCATAGAATTAATACCACCTTTTTCTTAAAATCAGAAGAATGCATCAAGACCTTGTATAGATCTCATGTTAGGCCATACACTGACTATGGATCACCTTTATGGAGCCCCTACCTGACCTCTGATATCACGAAAATTTAACAGATCCAGCATAGGGCAACAAAACTTGTACCATATTTCGCTCATCTAGATTATGATAAAAGACTAAAATGTACAGGATTATACTCGCTTAAACTAAGAAGAATAAGAGGTGACCTCCTCCAACTTTTTAAGATCATTCATACTCCTAATCTAATGGAACAGTGGGGCATTTCATTCTCCACTAGGAGAATTGTAGCTAGGTGCCACAATAAACAACTTGTCAACAGAACAAAAACAAATAAAAGGCAACACTTTTTTACAGTTAGGGCACCCAGGGCATAGAATACTCTGCCACAAGATATTATAGAATGCAATCAAATAAATACCTTCAAAAATAAATTAGATAACTGGCTACTAAATTAAAATTTTATTAGGAAAGGGGAAATATACTAAGGTTTATATGTTCCACAAGTGTGGAGGACAATCGCGATGGGCCGAGGCCTTCTTTTGTCTATAAAACCAAGTAACCAAGACAGAAACATTGCTTAAGTACAGAATACAGGGGGATATAGTCCCATAACAGCTTAGATAAAGTGCAAAAGTCCAACTATGTACTCTCTATGGGTACTCACAGATAGCAGCTATATAGCATTGTCAGTTTCCTAGAGGGAACAATTGAAGGAACATCCATCAGAGTCAGTACAGCCGTTTGGGAAAAGTAGGCTACAGGCTAGGTGGGTGAAGAGAAGAACCCAGTGGTAGGTGATATCAGTTGGGTCAGGAGAGCTAAGCGGGTGTGCAGGTGGGTGTGTGTGTGGGGTACATGGGGTAAGTAAGAGGGGTACATGGGTAAACAGGGTAGGTAGGTGGGGAGGGTGGGGAATAGTGGGAGCTTCTTAGCTGGGAGTGGGGGGATCAGTTCTGCAGGGGATTTGTAGTGGGGATACTGACCGAAGGGATGTTTACTGGAGCAACTGGCTGTGTTGGGGGTTTCTGTGCTGAATGCAGGGGGTATTTACTGGGCACAGGGCTGCTGGTATGGATCGCTAAGGCATACTGGCAACTAGTGTATGCAGAATACCTGAAATAAACATAAATTGTTTTCCTTTCTGACCCTTTTCACTGCACCCTGCTGCCCATATACACATTTCTCTCCATCGGTCTAACTAAATGGGCTCCATGGGGCTGGCCTGCTGGTGCAGCAGTAGCACTACTGCTTGCAGTGCCAATAACTGGGGTTTGGGAGTGAACCCTGGTCTGTCAAAGGGGCCGGCTGGGGGGAGAAGGCTGAGCATCCGGAGAACTGTTCACCTTCCCCAGGGAGGTAACAGATCTGGTGCCTGGCATCTACTGAACTCTAGCGTTGACTGGGGGGGGGTAGGCAGGTCCAGCACCAGCATATAGGGGCAAGCGGGAGAGACGGCAGACATCTGCACACTGGGGGCGGGAATGCGCCTGGCCATGGGCTGAGGTAATTGCACAGCCTTCTCTCTGTGCATGGTGGTCAGTGTGAACCACACAAAAGAGAAAAAAAACCTTGATGACAAGCTGCAAGAACCAGGGATCCCACGGGGGGGGGGCAGTAGATAGATGTGAGGTATACCCTGAGCTGTTGCGGGGGGAGAAAAAAATAGAAATTAAATAAAAACATAACTGGCCCTAAGGGGGTCACCAAGCATCCTATCATGCCCTGCGAGCCTCCCTAGGGACCATGGAAAACCTTTTTTTTTCTATATCGCCCAAGACAGTTACTTGGGGGAACTACGTACTTGTAAAAAGTTTATTTTTGATTTAGCTTCTTAGAATAGCATGAATTTCTGCTTTAAAGTCGGGACCTACAACTCATTTTCTATGTGGCACCATCTTTTCCAATTTGGACAGATGAAAGACCGAGCAATTTTGAGGGGTAAAAGGAGGGATTTTCCTCATAATTGGGGACAGTTGAGAGGTATAATCAGGGTATCTACCAATCTTCTTGTCTGTCGGCTTTGAAGTAACCCTAAGTCCAGCACTGTCCTGGTCAGACAAGGACAGGTGGCAATACAAACATGATAATCCTGGTGTGGTATTTTTTCATCAGGGCATAGTAAGAGACCCCTCCTCATATACCTCAAGCCCCTGTTACTTGGCTTTCTTCCACAGGATCCCGCTATTTTGACCCACCCCATAAATAATAGGTGAAACACGCTCCTCAGCTGAAACACCTCCAACCAGACTGGCATTACACATGTTATGTGCTGTCAGAATGCACACGGCACAGCGAAGTGTCAGCAATGCACGTGACAATATAGCGGTGCATTTCATGTGGCGTAGTGTTTGTCACTGTACACTGCTGGCATTGCATGTGGCACTGCATGTGATAGTGCAGTGTTGGGATTGGAGAAGTCCAGCATCCACCTATCCAACCACTCTCTCTGTAGTTGGATCTTTCCCAAAGAATATTCTGGCTGTATCCCACTCCCACCCCACAGTAATCTCCCCCCCCCCATAGACAAGCCACCCCTGCAGCTGCCTCCACCCCACCCCCACTTGGACAAGGGCCAGGAAGTGGAAGTGGAAGACTCACTGCAGAGAATTGCTGCTACAGTGCTGCACAAGGTCCCACAGTATGTCAGGCAGACAAAAAAAAGTGCACTTTCCCTCCCTCCCTCTCTCTCTATCCCCAACTCACAGACTCTTGTGCTCCATTGGCAGCTATGAACAAGGCATTTTTTTAATAGTGCTGTGGAAACTGGTGAATGCCAAGATCTGGTAGTGGCCCACTGTCATCTACATTTTGTATGGCACATTTAGTCTCTGCAGCGTTTTACTAATAAAACTACCATGTTCATGGATGCCAAGCAGAGCTAGTGAGTTGGGGACAGGGAGGTGCACTTTTCTTGTTTGCCATAAGTAATTCTGTGGGACCCCGGGCAGTACTTTTCTGCCGTGGATCTTCCACTCCCAAGCCCTCTCCTGGGGAGGTGGGGTGGCTTGTCTATGGGACCCCTTCCCTGAGATCCACCTGTGGGGAGGGATGGGATACAGCATGTAATGCCCCAAGTAGCTGCACCCAGGGGCCCTACAGAAAAAAAGCTTGCCAAGGACCCCAGGCAGGGCACGATAGGGTGTAGTGCTTGGAGACTTCTTAGGGCCATTTAGTTAACCCTGAGCACAGAAACATGTGTAGGAGCCCCACATACGAAAATACAAAATTGCCAACAGAAACAGGCCTCATGGTTTATTGAGTCTGCTCAACTGTGCAGCTAGCTCCTCATCTCACAGCTGCCCCCCTTCCCAGTATCCCTTACCCTGTCCCAACCCCTCTTGAAACTGCACACCATCTTACAGGACACTATCTCGTCTGGTAAGGTGTTCCATTTGTCCACCACTCTTTCCGTGAAAAAATGTCTCATCTCCCTCTTGAATCTTCCCCTTCCAATCTCAATCTATGCCCTCTCATGTACCTCCCCCTTCTCATCTGAAAAATCCCTTCTGTGTTGGTCTTGTTTATCCCCTTCAGATGCTTAAAGGTCTCAATCATATCCCCCCTAACCCTCCTCTCCTCCAGTGAATACATATTCAGCTCTCCCAGACTGTCCTCATAGGGCTTGCTCTCCAATCCCTGGAACATCTTTGTGGTTCTTCACTGCACCCCCTCCAACAATCTGATGTCCTTCTTCAGGAATGGGCGCCAGTACTGCATGCAGTGCTCCAGGTGGGACCTGACCAGTGACCTATACAGGGGCAGGATAGCCTCCATCCTTCTGGAGAAGGTCCCTCTCTCAATACACCCCAGCATTTTGTTGGCTTTTGCTGCTGCCTTCCTGCACTGAGCAGAGTTGTTCATGCTCCCCCACAGTGCTGTGAGACATGTCATTCAGGGAAAAACATATTTCATGCATTCTGCCCACACCAGTTATCAATATGCCTCAGCAGTCCCCACCAGCAGCCCCTATGCCTAGTAAATATCCCTGCAGCCAGCACAGAAACCCCCAGTATAGCCAGTTGCTGGTGCTGCAGATAGTATCCCTGCAGCTAGCAGCCCCACCACAAATCCCCTGCAGAACAGATGCCCTCCCCTGCGGGCCCCAAGACAGGGCTGAGTGATTTCAAACATGTTTAATAGCTCCAAACTGTACACCCACCCACTAAAACCACTGTCGATGAATACCAAAAATTCCAGTCCACAGAAAAATGTCCAACCTAAGTATGTTTTTATTTTAGAGCATTTAAAAATTAAATGACAAAGAGGTGTGGCTATCCATGAGACCACGTCTGGGTTTAGACATCCACAATATGGCGGAGCGCTTTACAAACTCATGCGAGGCTGCTCTGATATGCGAAGATGCACTTTCTTTCGAGTTCTGTGGGCGCAGCCTTTGTGGCATAGAACTAGAAGAAAATGACTAGAATGGCAATGCCCCCCTTCTGAGGCACGTACAGCGTGCTGCCATATTGTGGATGTCAAAATGCAGAATCTGACTAATTGACATTCATACGTGTTTGGCGGCACGCTAATGTAACCCCTTGTTACCCGGGGTTACTAGAATCCCAGTAAGACCTAGTGGTAGGCAGGGAAGGTAGCTTGTGAAACTCCAGTTAAATGGATTTCACACTGTCTCACTCTGTTCTCAGTCTCAGCTGAGACTGAGGGACGACATCACGATAGAACTGTCGCAGCTGCATGAGCCACAATGGAATCTGCAGCAGGAAGTTGGAGTAGAATGTTGGGAGGTTTGAACAGTAGTCTGTACGTCAGTTGGAGTTTGGAGCTTGTAGTGAGAGGAGCACAGCAGCTCTGTGTTAGGCTCTTGGAGCCTCAGCCCTGACATAGGGCTACATTCAGGGAAAAGATGTGTGTTTCCACCTAAAGAGAGACACAGTGAGCTATTTTAAAGTGGTGGAGACCGCTGAATCGGGTCTCAGTGCCCCATCCCTGAGGGGATGGGGCAGGAAAGTTTAGCCTGCATATTCCAGGGGCAACCCCCCTGGCTACTGCTAGTGGAGAAGCTGCCTTATTTTGTCCAGGAGTGTGGGGAAACAAGAAGATTTCATGATTCGCCTCTGGGCACCTGCAACCGGAGGGTGAGTTTCTGCTCTTTCTAAAGGGCCCATGTTTCACCCTGGGACTTGTGTAAAAGTGGGGATTGGACTACTGAAGTAGTGGGAGGCCTAGAGTAATAGGTTTAGCCAAAAGTAAAAGTATGTTCAACTCCATCACATAGGGGAAGTCAAGACATATAGACGAGATGTGACATACGTCTACCCAGTTATCTACATTGCCAAGCTTTCAGAAAAGAGTTGTTTAGTTTCCAGAGAAATGGCCAGGTATGGATTGTGGGAGCTGGAGGTGGGAGACCCCCCCCACCTTTAGTGACCAGGTCCACCTCTACGGATCTGCTCTGTGGATTTCTACTTTGCCTCAGGCACTTGGCCAGTGATGAGGGAAGAACCCAGACGTGGGATTGGAAGGAAAATTTCCTCTAGGAGTCGAAGGCTCTAATGTGGTTTGGGAAGCCACCAATTGGAAATCTGGTTCATTCCCATAATGGACCGTGGATCAAGTGGCCGGCGGGGGAGCCAGGCCAGTGGGGGAAAACCCAAGTAGTGTACAAGTCAGGCTGTGTACCCAAAGTTGCGTGCAAATCCAGGCTGTGTGCCTGGTGGGTTCAGAGCCTGAGGGCTGGAAATGTGAAGAAGTGTTCTGTTGTCTCTAATCTGCATTACCAGGAATGTAGCCCCGTGGGGGTCCATCTATGCTTTGTTTGTTCAGACTGGATGTGAATAAAAGCCACACTGTAGAATCCCATTCCTGGTTTTGGACATACATAAATGTGTTCGGATTTACTTGGGTGCCCCTGTGCAGAGTAGCCAAACCTAGGCCCCCCTGTGCCGAGTAACCTAATCCTCCCCGAACCCAGTCCCCACCAGGTACTGCTGTCAGCTTCAACAGCATACCACCTGTCATTTTGCAAAAAGGCAGGGGTCCGGGGATTACAAAAATGGAGGCACTGCTTTAGATTTAATTCTGGGAGGAAGGAGCTCGGGCAAGGGGCTAGGGTTTTGGCTATCTGGCAGTGGGTAGCCCAAAAAAAGCTGAAGCAATTTAATTAGTGTGTCGCTGTGTGCTGTGGATCTTATGCTGCTGTTTAAAATGCCAACTGTTTACCAAGGAGCAGTAAAGCTAAAAGAGTGTGCCCTTGTCCTGCATCGTTTACAGTGTTTTTGCCTGCTTTTAAAAAAGAACTGTAATAAAGAAAAGTGTGGAAGACTAGGGGTAGCAACAGGAAAATTGTGCCCTGGACGTTGGAAATGCTTTTAAAAAAGAACTGTAATAAAGAAAAGTGTGGAAGACTAGGGGTAGCAACAGGAAAATTGTGCCCTGGACATTGGAAATGCTTTTTGAATGAACTGAGAGACCTGCAGGTGTGAATGGCTATGTTAAATGGCTGAAATGGGCTCCCGCCATGGAGTCAGTTGAGAAAAAAAAAATGCACTCAGCAGTTTAAATTTGCCTGCTCGACGATCGCTGTGAGGAGAAGAGCTCTCGCGAGGAAGAGGCTCATTTGCATGGCATCGTGTGATTGGTGAGGCTGCAATCAGTCCCGCCCCTCAGCCAGCTCTACAGTGACTGCCCCAGCATTCGAGAGGGAGTGTGAGTGGAGTGCGTGTACTGGCTTGTGGAGGAGCGTCACGGAGTTTAAAAAGCGCTGTAAACCTTCTAAAAATAAACTGTTTTGTGTAAAATCAGGCTCAACCCGCATTTCAATCATCTAAATTGCAAGTATGGTGGTCGAGAAGACGATCGGCAGGATTGCCCACCTGTTTCTGTTCTGAGGCCTACAAGACTGGCTGAAGTCGTTTTTCCCATCGCAGCTAACAGCTACTGATAACAGTAAGTACCAACAGTAAGAGTGCTCAAACAGTGATTTTCTGCCAAAAGCCAGCCAAATGTGTGTGCAGCAGTGTAGTCACTTTGCAAGTAATGACTGTGTCAAGTTCTACCAGCAAGTGTAAGTCTGCTAAGCCATTGACTGTGTGCATATTAATGAGTTCAGCATCAGTTTAAAGTTTAAAGCCAGAGAGAGACTGTGAGTTGTAGCCAAATGTGCAGCACTAGTTTACAGGCAATCCTGTGCTTAAAACACCTGAAGCTTTAAGGGACTGTGAGTAAAAGAAATGTTTCCAGCAAAAAGTCCCTGGAAAATCATGTAAATGTGTTTAGAAAAAGAACAGTGCAAGTTTGTGCAGTTTGAGCAAAAGTTATCAGTAGTGTGTGTAAATCAGACACGCAGTGGATTGACCCAATTTCTGAATGTTGATGCACAGGAGTGCTGCCGCCGCCATTACAGGGTGGGGTAGTAAAGTAAACATAGCAGCAGAGGAGCCATTTTAAAAGTGTAACCCCCTTGTTACCCGGGTTACTAGAATCCCAGTAAGACCTAGTGGTAGGCAGGGAAGGCAGCTTGTGAAACTCCAGTTAAATGGGTTTCACACTGTCTCACTCTGTTCTCAGTCTCAGCTAAGACTGAGGGATGACATCACCAATAGAACTATTGCAGCTGCATGAGCCATATTGGAATCTGCAGCAGGGGAGTTGGCATAGAACGTTGGGAAGTTTTGAAGTCAGTCTTCAGTTGAGTGTGAGTCAGTGAAGTGTGAAGTTGGGAGCTTGCTGAGAAAGCAGCTCAGTGAAGGCTCTAGGAGCCTCAGCCCTGACAGAGGGCTACTTTTAGTTTAAAAGGGTGTGTGTCTCCACCTTAAAGAGAGACATAGAAGATAATTGAAGTGGTGGAGACCACTGTTTTGTCTCAGTGCCCCCTCCCTCCAGGGTGGGGCAGGAAAGGGTTCCCTGCAGATTCCTGGGACAACCCCCTAATTCTGCTTGTGAAGGAAAAGCTGCCTATGTGTTCCAGAGTTTATTTGGGAGAACAAGAAGATTTGTGAGTCACCTGTGGGGCACCTGCAACGTGAGGATGAGTGTCTGCTCTTGCTAAAAGAGCCTATGTTTTTCACCCTGGGACTTGTGTGACAATGTGGGGATTGAACTACTAAATATTGGGAAGCCTAGAGTAATGGGCTAAGCAAAGTAAAAGTAGGTTCAAGTCCAGAGCTTGTTGGGATGCAAATGATATGTAGAGGAGATGTGACAGACGTCTACCCAGAATCTACACTTGAAAGTTTTCAGTAAAGGAATTGTTCAGTTTCCAGAGAAATGGCCGGGTATGGGCTGTGGGAGCTGGAGGTGGGTGGCCCTCCATCTTTAGTGACCAGGTCCTCCTCTATGGATTTCTTCTGTGGATTTCTACTTTACCTCAGGCACTTGGCCAGTGATGAGGGAAGTACCCAGACATGGGATTGGAAGGAAACTTCTCTCTAGGAGTTGAAGACTCTAGTGTGGTTTAGGGAGCCACAACAGGATAATTGGTTCATTCCTCAAATGGACCACGGATCAAGTGGCCAGCAGGGGAGCCGGGCCAGTGGGAAAAACCCAAGTAGTGTACAAGTCAGGCTGTGTACCCAAAGCTGCGTGCAAGTCCGGGCTGTGTGCCTGGTGGGTTTAGAGCCTGAGGGATGGAAATAGTGATAAAGTGTTTTGTAGTCTCTAATCTGCATTACCAGGAAATGTAGCCCTGTGGGGGTCTGTCTATGCTTTGTTTGTTCAGCTTGGATGTGAATAAAAGACACACTGAAGAATCCCATTCCTGGTTCTGGACATTACAGTTATTGCTTCCTGTGTTCGGATTTACTTGGGTGCCCCTGTGCAGAGTAGCCAAACCTAGGTCCCCTGTGCCGAGTAACCTCATCCTCCCCGAACCCAGTCCCCACCAGGTACTGCTGTCAGCTTCAACAGCATGCCACTTGTCGTTTTGCTAAAAAGGCAGGGGTGAGGGGTTACAAAAATGGAGGCACCGCTTTGGATTTTGTTCTGGGAGGAAGGTGCTTGGGCAAGAGGGCAAGCATTTTGGCTATCTGGCAGTGGGTAGCCCAAAAGCTGAAGCAATTTCCCTAGTGTTGCTGTGTGCTGTGGATCTTACGCTGCTGTTTAAAACTACCAACTGTTTACCTAGGAGCAGTAAAGCCAAATAGTGTGCCCTTGTCCTGCATCAAATTGTTTACAGCGTTTTTGCCTGCTTGTAAAATGAACTGTTGTAAAGAAAAGTGTGGAAAACTAGGGGTAGCAACAGGAAAATTGTGCCCTGGACGTTTGAAATGTTTTTAAAATGAACTGTGGTAAAGAAAAGTGTGGAAGACTAGGGGTAGCAACAGGAAAATTGTGCCCTGGACGTTGGAAATGCTTTCTGAATTAATGAGAGACTTGCAGGTGTAATGACTATGTTAAATGGCTGAAATGGGCTCCCGCTGTGGAGTCAGTTGGTAAAGAAAAAAAGTTGCATTCTGCAGTTTAAATTTGCCCGCTCGACGATCGCCGTGAGGGGAAGAGCCCTCATGAGGAAGAAGAGGCTCATTTGCATGGCGTCGTGTGATTGGTCAGGCTGAGATCAGTCCCACCCCTCAGCCAGCTCTACAGTGACTGCCCCAGCATTCGAGAGGGAATGTGAGTGAAGTGCGTGTACTGGCTAGTGGAGGAGCATTGCGGAGTGTTAAAATCGCTGTAAACCGTATAAAAATAGACTATCTAGTTTAAAAATCGGGCTCAACCTGCTAATTGATCGTTGGAATTGCAAGTTTGGTGGTCAAGAAGACGATCGGCAGGACTGCCCACCCGTTTCTGTTCTGAGGCCTCCGAGAACTGGCTGCAGGCCGTTTTTCCCCATCGCAGCAAACTGCTACTGATAGCAGTAAGTAACAACCTAAAAACTGCTCAAACAGTGATTTTCTGCCCTATGCCATATAAATGTGCGTGCAGCAGTGTAATCGCTTTGCAAGTAATGACTGTGTCAAGTCCTGCCAGCAAGTGCAAGTCTGTTAAGCCATTGACTGTGTGTATAGTAATGAATCCAGCCTCAGTTTAAAGTTGGAAGCCAGAGAGAGACTGTGGGTTGTAGCCAATGTGCAGCACTAGTAATACAGGCAATCCTGTGCTAAAAACCTGAAGCTTTAAGGGACTGTGAATAAAAGAAATGTTTCCAGCATGTAAAAAGTCAGTGGAAAATCCTTTAAATGTGTTTAAAGCAAGAACAGAGCAAGTTGTGCAGTTTGAGCAGAAGTTATCAGCAGTTTGTGTAAATCGGGTGTGCAGTGGCTTGACCTAGATTCTGAATGTTGATGCACAGGAGTGCTGCCGCTGCCATTACAGGGTGGGGTAGTAAAGTAAATACAGCAGCAGAGGAGCCATTTTACAACTAAAGAGTGTGTTCAATAAAGTGGGACTTTCAGTTGCAGTGAACTTTTGTTTGTTTTTCTACAGTTATGGCCTCAGGACCAGCTCGTTACCCGGATCATGCCCGGGTTGCAGTAACAGCAGCAGTAAATAGACTGAGGGATATTGAAAAGTGATGCTATGGAGGACAACTGCCTCCTCATGTGGAGGTTCCTGGCTATACAGTGCATGTATGTCAAATATGCTTGAGAGCTGGAAGGGACGTCTTCATGATTCCTCACTGTGCTGGATGCCTAGAAAAATATGGCTTGTATAAAGCGCCTCCAATCCGGTTGGCTCCCACATGGACAAAGGTTCAGGAATCTGCAGTTGGCAGCACACAGCACCAGGCGGAGCCTGTGGAGGAAGGCCCCTCGGGGGAGTGTGGCACAAAGCTAGAGGGTGCAGAGTTAGAGACAGAACCAGAAGTTGAAGTTTTTGATGCTGGATCCCAGAAGGAAAGTTCGGATAAAGCATCAATAGACCCCTGGAGGGGGGCCTAGCCCAAGTCTCTCAGGCGAAGATGAGATGCGGGAGGCCTTTGAGTGGGAGGTGTCGACCTCCATGCCTAGTGATGAGTGGATAGTCTCAGGGGTGAGGACAACTGCTCAATCCTGGGCTCAGATCCTCAGTGAAGAGGAAGATGAGGGGGAACCTATGTGGCCTTGTGAAAAAGGAACGGGTACACAGCCTCAAGATCTTGCCTTGGAAGAATGTATGGAAGAAAGTGGTGATGCCACTGCCCTGGCTTCTCAAGAGGAAGATGTCAGGGATCCGTTTCTACTTTCTTTAAGGATGCGTAGCTGGCAGAACCAGGACTGGCCACCCCCAAGCCAGGCCAGCGGTCTCAGATTGACCAAAGCAAGTAAAGAGGAGAGACTGGTTCGTAGGAAGGCAAATGAGATCTATGGTATGACTTTTCCTACCTTTCCTCGGAAAGTCTGGGAGGAGATTGAGAACAGCAGGAAATCCTGGATCTGGGATGAAGCAATGAAAAGTGTGCATCCTGGGGCCAACAAGCATGTGAAGAGCAGACTGTTTCACGAAAAGTATACCCAGTGGAAGAGAGGCAGGACACTGTTTATAGACAGAGTGAGAGTGGTGGATGAAGAGGGATGTGAAATCTCCCACTGTATGAGTTATGTGCGCCCAGACGGGGTAATAATTCAAGCTCCTGACCCCCGGTACTATTGGCCTCAGTGCAAGGACCTCCCAGCAAATGTGCCCGTGCCTACAAAATGGAAAGCCGAGCAGTGGTAGTCAATACTGCCACACCAGACCGTGAAGTGCCTTTACTGATCCGCCAATATGGACATCCAGGACTCAGGTGCCCCACATTCATCAGTCTACAGTGTACTGGCCTTTCTAGAATCCATCGACTGGACCACAAGGTGACTTCAGATCCAGAGAGGACACCAGCCCAGCTGTATCCTGTTTCATCGCCTGGTAATCGGATGACGTCAGACCAGCTGTTTTCCTTTTTTTGTTATTGTTCTAAGGTTCCATCTCCAGAGATGACATCAGCCCAGCAGTTCCCAGATGTGCCCTCCTGTGGTTCCCGGAAGATGTCCGCCCAGCTGCATCAGAAGAAATGCTGCCAGGAAGAGTCTTCGTCAGAGGTACAGGTCGGTTAAGAATTTTCCATACTACAAGTGGCTGGCAAGTCCGAACTTTTCTATCTTTATGACATTGCAGTACACACCCTACACTAGCAGACTTCAAAAATATGTGAACTGTCCGCAAAGACTCTCCTCTTTGGGACTTTGGCCTGTTAGAACTGTGCTTCACCAGGCTCCAGCCTAGGAGAGACTCTTTATTGGACTAGCCTTCGGGCATTGTGGTCACTAGTTGGGACTTTTAGGGCACTCCATCCCCCAAATGTGTATTGTAAATAATGTCATTGTTTTCTAATGTAGATACCGTTTTTCTACCTTTTCTAAAAAAAATCTTTTTGGGATTCTTCAGTGTTTTTATGGTAGGGGTCTAGGTAGACTGTGTATGCAGATTAGGAGTGTGTGTTGTCTTTCTTTTTCTTACAGGTGTTCCTGGGAAGACAGAAGAGAAGACAAGAAGAGAAGGAAGGGCTCATCAGAGTTCCTCATCAGTGCTTTAGTGAATAGAAATTTAAAGTACTGTGGTGTTATTGTTGTTATTACTGCATTAACCCTTTCCTTCCACAGGTGTGGTTGTGGGGGTAGGGAGGAGACAGTAACATGGTATAAAATGTGGTATTTCAATGGTGTGTGGTTGCAGGTTGCCCAAGGTTGGGGAGGTCCCCGGGTTGGTTTTGTTTTTGGGTATTAAGTTAAAGGCAGATAGGTTTTCCCTAGAGAGTTAGGGGGGATAGATAGGCTGTGGCCCTGACCTGCAGTAGGGACCGCAGTGCTGATCTATCAGGGCTATGCTCTGGATGGTTCTACTAGAGCCACTAGGTGTCCATAGTAAGTGGATAGTGTAGAGGCTGATATGTCAGCTCAAGGCCTCTAGGCCCTTAGTGTTGCCTGCCTGTGCTTGCATGGTAGGAGGGGCTGATCACCCCTCCGCAGGTGAGCACATAGGGTGGATGCCTAAGGTCGGGTAAATAATGACCGCGGACAGTCATTTTCCTGGTCATGGGTGAGTGTAACCCCCTTGTTACCCGGGGTTACTAGAATCCCAGTCAGACCTAGTGGTAGGCAGGGAAGGCAGCTTGTGAAACTCTAGTTAAATGGGTTTCACACTGTCTCACTCTGTTCTCAGTCTCAGTTGAGACTGAGGGATGACATCACCAATAGAACTATTGCAGCTGCATGAGCCATATTGGAATCTGCAGCAGGGGAGTTGGCATAGAACGTTGGGAAGTTTTGAAGTCAGTCTTCAGTTGAGTGTGAGTCAGTGAAGTGTGAAGTTGGGAGCTTGCTGAGAAAGCAGCTCAGTAAAGGCTCTAGGAGCCTCAGCCCTGACAGAGGGCTACTTTTAGTTTAAAAGGGTGTGTGTCTCCACCTTAAAGAGAGACACAGAAGATAATTGAAGCTGTGGAGACCGCTGTTTTCGGGTCTCAGTGCCCCCTCCCTCCGGGTGGGGCAGGAAAGGGTTCCCTGCAGATTCCTGGGGCAAGCCCCTAATTCTGCTTGTGAAGGAAAAGCTGCCTATGTGTTCCAGAGTTTATTTGGGAGAACAAGAAGATTTGTGAGTCGCCTGTGGGGCACCTGCAACATGAGGGTGAGTATCTGCTCTTGCTAAAAAAGCCTATGTTTTTCACCCTGGGACTAGTGTGACAGTGTAGGGATTGAACTACTAAATATTGGGAAGCCTAGAGTAATGGGCTAAGCAAAGTAAAAGTAGGTTCAAGTCCAGAGCTTGTTGGGATGCAAATGATATGTAGAGGAGATGTGACAGACGTCTACCCAGAATCTACACTTGAAAGTTTTCAGTAAAGGAACTGTTCAGTTTCCAGAGAAATGGCCGGGTATGGGCTGTGGGAGCTGGAGGTGGGTGGCCCCCCATCTTTAGTGACCAGGTCCACCTCTACAGATTTCTTCTGTGGATTTCTACTTTACCTCAGGCACTTGGCCAGTGATGAGGGAAGTACCCAGACGTGGGATTGGAAGGAAACGTCTCTCTAGGAGTCGAAGACTCTAGTGTAGTTTAGGAAGCCACAACAGGATAATTGGTTCATTCCTCAATGGACCGCCGATCAAGTGGCTGGCAGGGGAGCGGGGCCAGTGGGGAAAACCCAAGTAGTGTACAAGTCGGGCTGTGTACCCAAAGCTGCGTGCAAGTCCGGGATGTGTGCCTGGTGGGTTTAGAGCCTGAGGGATGGAAATGGTGATAAAGTGTTTTGTAGTCTCTAATCTGCATTACCAGGAAATGTAGCCCTGTGGGGGTCCGTCTATGCTTTGTTTGTTCAGCTTGGATGTGAATAAAAGCCACACTGAAGAATCCCATTCCTGGTTCTGGACATTACAGTTATTGCTTCCTGTGCTCGGATTTACTTGGGTGCCCCTGTGCAGAGTAGCCAAACCTAGGTCCCCTGTGCCGAGTAACCTCATCCTCCCCGAACCCAGTCCCCACCAGGTACTGCTGTCAGCTTCAACAGCATGTCACCTGTCATTTTGCTAAAAAGGCAGGGGTGAGGGGTTACAAAAGTAAAGAAGGTGTTCAGTAAAGTGGGACTTTCAGTTACAGTGAGCTTTTGTTTTTTCTGCAGTTATGGCCTCAGGACCAGCTTGCTACCCGGATCATGCCCGGGTTGCAGTAACAGCAGCAGTAAATAGACTACAGAACAGTGAAAAGTGGTGCTATGGAGGACAACTACCTCCTCATGTGGCGATTCCTGGATATCCAGTGCATGTGTGTCAAATATGCTTGAACGCTGGACGGGACGTCTTCATGATACCTCACTGTGCTGGATGCCTAGAAAAATATGGCTTGTATAAAGTGCCTTAGATTCGTTTGGCTCCCACATGGACAAAGGTTTAGGAATCTGCAGTTGGCAGCACACAGCACCAGGCAGAGCCTGTGGAAGAAGGCCCCTCGGGGGAGTGTGGCACAAAGCTAGAGGGTGCAGAGTTAGAGACGGAACCAGAAGTTGAAGTTTTGGATGCTGGATCTCAGAAGAAAAGTTCAGATAAAGCAGCAGTAGACCCTTGGGGGGGGGGGCCCTAGCCCAAGTCTCTTAGGAGAAGATGAGATGCGGGAGGCCTTTGAATGGGAGGTGTCCACCTCCACGCCCTAGTGATGACTGGATAGTCTCAGAAGTGAGGATGACTGCTCACTCCTGGGCTCAGATTCTTAGTGAGGAAGAAGATGATGGAGAACCTATGCAGCCTTGTGAAAAAGGAACGGGTACACAGCCTCAAGCTCTTGCCTCGGAAGAATGCATGGAAGAGAGTGGTGATGCCACTGCCTTGGCTATGCAAGAAGAAGTAGTCAGGGATCCGTTTTTAATCTCGTTAAGGATGTGTAGCTGGCAGAACCAGGACTGGCCGCCCCCAAGCCAGGCCAGCGGTCTCAGATTGACTAAAGCTAGTAAAAAGGAGAGACTGGTTCGTAGGAAGGCAAATGAGATTTATGGGATGACCTTTCCTACCTTTCCTCGGAGAGACTGGGAGGAGATTGAGAACAGCAGGAAATCCTGGATCTGGGCCGAAGCAATGAAATGTGTGCATCCTGGTGCGAACAAGTACGTAAAGAACAGACTGTTTCATGAGAAATATATCCAGTGGAAGAGAGGCAGGACACTGTTTATGGACAGAGTGCGAATAGTGGATGGAGAGGGAAGTGAACTCTCCCACTGTGTGAATTATGTGCGCCCAGATGGGGTAATAATTCAAGCTCCTGACCCCCGGTATTATTGGCCTCAATGCAAGGACCTCCCAGCAAATGTGCCCGTGCCTACTAAATGGAAAGCCGAGCAGTGGTAGTCAATACTGCCACACCAGCCTGTGAAGTGCCTGACTGATCTGCCAGTATGGACTTCCAGGACTCAGGTGCCCCACATTCATCAGTTCTACAGTGTACTGGCCTTTCCAGAATCCATCGACTGGCCCACCAGATGACTTCAGATCCAGAGAGGACACCAGCCCAGCTGTATCCTGTTTCATCGCCTGGTAATCGGATGACGTCAGACCAGCTGTTTTCCTTTTTTTGTTACTGTTCTAAGGTTCCATCTCCAGAGATGACATCATCCCAGCAGTTCCCAGATGTGCCCTCCTGTGGTTCCCGGAAGATGTCCTCCCAGCTGTATCAGAAGAAATGCTGCCAGGGAGAGTCTTCGGCTGAGGTGCAGGTTGGTTCAGATTTTTCGTACTACAAGGGACTGGCAAGTCCGAATTTTTCTATCTTTATGACATTGCAGTACACACCCTACACTAGCAGACTCCAAAATGTGTGAACTGTCCTCAAAGACTCTCCCCTTCGGGACTTTGGCCTGCTAGAACTGTGCTTCACCGGGCTCCGGACCAGGAGAGACTCTTTAATGGACTAGCCTTCGGGCACTGTGGTCACTAGTTGGGATTTTAAGGGAACTCCATCTCCCCAAATGTGTATTGTAAATAATGTCATTGTTTTTCTACTGTTTTCTAATGTATATACTGTTTTCTACCTTTTCCACAAAAAAAAAATTTGGGGGATTCTTCAGTGTTTTGATGCTAGGGGTTTAGGTAGACTGTGTATGCAGATTAGGAGTGTGTGTTGTCTTTCTTTTTCTTGCAGGTGTTCCTGGAGAAGATAGAAGAGAAGACAAGAAGAGGAGGAGGGGCTCATCGGAGTTCCTCATTAGTACTTCAGTGTATAGTGATTTAAAGTACTGTGGTGTTGTTATTGTTGTTGTTACTGTATTAACCCTTTCCTTCCACAGGTGTGGTTGTGGGGGTAGGGAGGCAGTAAAGTGATGTAATAATGTGGCATTAGTTTCTTGGTGTGCGGTTGCAGGTTGCCCAAGGTTGGGGAGGTCCCCGGGTTGTTTTTGTTATTGGGTGTTAAGTTAGAGGCAGATAGATTTTCCCTAGAGGGCTAGGGGGGATAGACAGGCTGTGGTCCTGAAGGGCCCTAGGGACTGCAGTGCTGATCTATTAGGGCTATGCTCTGGACAGTTCTACCAGAGCTACTAGGCATCCATAGTAAGTGGGTAGAGCAGAGGCTGATATGTCAGCTAAAGGCCTCTAGGCCCTGAGTGTTGCCTGCCTGTGCTCGCACATGGTAGGAGGGGGCCTGATCACCCCCCTCCACAGGTAGCACATAGGGTGGGAAGGCCTAAAGCCGGGTAAACAATGACTGCGGACAGTCATTTTCCTGGTCAAGGGCAAGTGTAACCCCCTTGTTACCCGGGGTTACTAGAATCCCAGTAAGACCTAGTGGTAGGTAGGGAAGGCAGCTTGTGAAACTCCAGTTAAATGGATTTCACACTGTCTCACTCTGTTCTCCGTCTCAGCTGAGACTGAGGGATGACATCACCATAAAACTGTCGCAGCTGCATGAGCCACAATGGAATCTGCAGCAGGGAGTTGGAGTAGAATGTTGGGAGGTTTGAACAGTAGTCTGCAGGTCAGTTGGA
Organism: Neoceratodus forsteri; assembly: GCA_016271365.2. NCBI lineage: Eukaryota > Metazoa > Chordata > Ceratodontiformes > Ceratodontidae > Neoceratodus > Neoceratodus forsteri. The sequence continues at coordinate 629,386,402 of CM028136.1, forward strand.
GTTTGGAGCTTGTAGTGAGAGGAGCACAGCAGCTCTGTGTTAGGCTCTTGGAGCCTCAGCCCCAATATAGGGCTACATTCAGGGAAAAGGTGTGTGTTTCCACCTAAAGAGAGACACAGTGAGCTATTTTAAAGTGGTGGAGACCGCTGAATTGTGTCTCAGTGCCCCACCCCTGAGGGGATGGGGCAGGAAAGTTTAGCCTGCATATTCCAGGGGCAACCCCCCTGGCTACTGCTAGTGGAGAAGCTGCCTTATTTTGTCCAGGAGTGTGTGAAACAAAAAGATTTCGTGATTCGCCTGTGAGGCACCTGCAACCAGAGGGTGAGTTTCTGCTCTTTTTAAAGGGCCCATGTTTCACCCTGAGACTTGTGTAAAAGTGGGGACTGGACTACTGAAGTCATGGGAGGCCTAGAGTAATAGGCTTAGCCAAAAGTAAAAGTATGTTCAAGTCCAGCACATAGGGCAAGTCAAGACGTAGAGGAGATGTGACAAATGTCTACCCAGTTATCTACATTGTCAAGCTTTCAGAAAAGAGTTTAGTTTCCAGAGAAATGGCCGGGTATGGATTGTGGGAGCTGGAGGTGGGAGACCCCCCATCTTTAGTGACCAAGTCCACCTCTACGGATTTGCTCTGTGGGTTCCTACTTTGCCTCATGCACTTGGCCAGTGATGAGGAAAGTACCCAGACGTGGGATTGGAAGGAAAATTCCCTCTAGGACTTGAAGGCTCTAAGGTGGTTTGGGGAGCCACCAATTGGAAAACTGGTTCATTCCCATAATAGACCATGGATCAAGTGGCCGGCAGGGGAGCCGGGCCAGTGGGGAAAACCCAAGTAGTGTACAAGTCGGGCTGTGTACCCAAATCTGCGTGCAAGTCCGGCTGTGTGCCTGGTGGGTTCAGGAGCCGAGGGCTGGAAATGTGAAGAAGTGTTCTGTTGTCTCTAATCTGCATTACCAGGATTGTAGCCCGTGAGTCCGTCTATGCTTTGTTTGTTCAGATTGGATGTGAATAAAAGCCACACTGTAGAATCCCATTCCTGGTTTTGGACATTACATTTATTGCTTCCTGTGTTCGGATTTACTTGGGTGCCCCTGTGCAGAGTAGCCAAACCTAGGCCCCCTGTGCCGAGTAACCTAATCCTCCCCAAACCCAGTCCCCACCAGGTACTGCTGTCAGCTTCAACAGCATACCACCTGTCGTTTTGCAAAAAGGCAGGGGTCCGGGGGTTACACTAAGTTTAAATTTATTTTTAAAAACACAGAAATGAAAGCAGGATTACTTGGGGCATTTTTTTCCATAGACTGGACTCCTCTCTATTCTTCGATGGTGTTTCAATGAGCTGATGTACAGTCTGGAGGTAATACATTATACTATTAACCATCCCAGCCATGGACTGTGCAGGGGAACTGGTTGCAGGGCAGGAAATCTATTGTGCATGACATTTGCCTTGGGGTTACTTCTCACAGGAATATTAACTGGAAGCAACTGGCTGTACTGGGAGTTTCTCTGCTGCATGCAGGGGAATTTCCTGAGCACAGGGGCTGCTGGTGGGGACTGCTGAGGTCAATGCATACTGACAGTGCTCCTAGATTGGCTGGGCATTTGATCTTCCCTGTAACTCCATGGATACGTTTTTCCCTAATTACACTTCTTACTGCACTGTGTGGCTCCTATATACAGTTCTCTTCCCCCCCCACCCCTAGGGATAACTAAATGTGCTCTAAGGGGAGCAGTGGATCACAGCAGGGGGAAGAGGGAGGAAAGCGCAAGGCGAAGAACCAGTTGGGAGGAAAGGGCAAGGAGAAGGACCAGAAGTACAAGAAGGATACAGTAAAGGGAGCTGAGGGTTTAGGCCAGGGGAGCACGACAAGCAAGGAGGGACTAAACGGAGACAGGAAGGAAGGGAGGACGAGCCAGGCTACTTTAGCGGATGGGGGAGAAGGACCAGTCGCGAACAGTGAGGGGGGAGTTAGCGAGGTACAGAAGGATACTTGGGAGGAGAAGAGGCATAGGATCGGAGGGGAGGGGGTGGCCAGGGTAAAAAAGGAGGGGGCAGCATGTGGCACCCAGATAGGGGGAGGAACAAGGAGCCGGCTGGGTGGAGGGGCTGGTAGAAAGAATGAGGGACATGGAAGGGGGGAATGGAGGAAAAGGAGTGCTCCTGTTGGGGGATTCTGTGATCAGGGGTATCAAATGGGATAGGGAGGGAGAAGCCTGGCCAGTTAAAACAAAATGCTTCCCTGGACTAACGGTGCACAGGGCCAAGCACGAGGTATATCAGCTGGCAAATGATTGTGGGACTTCCCTGGACATACTGGTCCACCTGGATACAAATGACGTTGAGGGAAATAGCGAGCTAGAGATACAGGCAAGGTTCAGGGAGCTTGCCAGGGTCTGTCATGACATAGGATGCACAATTTCCTTCTTGGAAATCCTGCCGGTGCCAAGGGCTAGTGGGGAACACAAAAGGAAGATTAGGGAGATAAACCAGTGGCTCAGGGAGTGGTGTGAGGCCAGAGAGTATGGGTTGATGGGGGATTGGGGGGAGACCTGGGAGGATAAGGAGCTGTATGCTAGAGATAGGCTCCATCTCAATTTGGAGCGGAGGGGAATTCTTAAGTTGAAAATACAGGGGTTCATTGGTGAAAAGTGGGGTTTAAACTCGTGAAGTGGGGAGGGGTGGGAGAAAAGGCTGTCGAGGGGGGTCCGATAAAGGAGGGACTCTGTCTCCACCCACCGGGGAGCTGGACGAATGCGGGAAAAGGCCGACTGGTAAAGTGCAGACCAGGGGAAAACGGAATCCCCATGGGAACACGAGCAGGGGAAACAGAAGTATAGGGAAAGGGTGGAAGGTAGTCCTGCTAAATGCCAGGAGCTTGGGCAATAAAATGCCTGAGCTCCAGGCAATGCTAACTGAGGAAGCAGTGGATGTGGCAGCGGTCACTGAGACCTGGGCCACCGCAGGGCATGACTGGGACCTGAACCTGGAGGGCTACACTATGTTCAGGAAGGACAGGGGGAAGGGAAGGGGAGGAGGGGTAGCAATAATAGTCAAAAACTGCATTGGCATAGGGAGTAGAGGAGGCAGAGGGAACCGTGGAGGTGATTTGGGTCACCTTGATAACAAGGGGGCAAGAGGTAAAAATAGGAGTGGTGTATAGACCCCTGCGCTGGTGGAGGAGCTAGAGAGAGTCTGGTGGCAGATGTTGGGAGACACTGCAGATTGGGCAGGGAAGGGTGTTGGTGTTGGGGACTTAAACATGCCAGGAACAGACTGGGAGACTATGACATCCTTGGTGGCCAGGGAACAGAGGTTGTTGGATGTCTTTCAAGACGAGTTCCTAACTCGCAGGTGGGGGAACCAACCAGGGAGGTGCGGGTACTGGATGTGGTTCTGGCAGACAGTGACCAGATTGGAGGCCTGGAGGTAAGGGACCCGTTGGCGGGGAGTGACCATGCCACGGTCTGGCTCTGCCTGGACCTAGGAGGGGTAGAAGGCTGCACAAAGACGGAGGTAACTGACTTCAGGGGGGCGGATTTTAAGGAAATGGGAAGGATCCTTATGGAGCATTTGGATGTAATTGGGTCAGGCATGGACGCTGACAATAGGTGGGAAATCATCAGGAGAGGGGTGCAGGATGCTACCTGCACCTGTGCAAGAGTAAGATGAAAATGCGGTAGGGCCCAAAAACCCTGCTGGTAGACCAGGGAGGTCCAGGAGGTGGTGCAGGGAAAGAAGGCAGCCTACAGGCAATTCAAGTGCTCAAGGAGTGAAAGGGATCGAGGGGAGTACGAGCTTATGGCTAGAAGGGCCACTAGGGTGGTGAGGGTGGCTAAGGCAAGGAAGGAGCAGATCCTGGCCAGGGAAATTAGGAGAGGGAACAAGGGGTTCTTTAGATACACTGGGGAAAAACGAAGGGTGAAGGGGCATATTAGCAGGATTAAAGCAGGGGAGAGATAGGCACAAGACCCGGGGGAGCAGGCTGATTTACTAAATGAGTACTTCACCTGAGTTTTCACCAAGGAAAATGGGGTGCTGCATCACACACGGGAGGAGACAGTGATACTGAGGGGAGGGACCCTTACCGATCGGCAGGTCTGGGGAGAGGGGGAGGCATCACTGGCAGGAGGGGGGGAAGGCTAAGCAGGGAGAAGAGGTAGCAGAGGTGGAAATCACAGCAGAGAGAGTGAGGGAAGCCCTCAGGTCGCTTAAGACGGAGAAAGCACGGGGCCGGATAAATTACATCCCAGAGTGCTGAAGGAACTGGCGGATGTCCTGGCGAAACCCCTGGCGGAGCTGTTTGCCATCTCTCTGAGGACAGGGTGGGTGCCCCAGGACTGGAAGGTGGCGCATATTAGTGCCTATCCACAAGGGGGGATCAAGGGAGGTGGCATGGAACTACAGGCCTGTCAGCCTGACATCGGTGGTGGGCAAGGTGATGGAGGGCATTGTCAAGGAGAGGATACGGGGGGACCTGGAAAAGTCAGGGTGCCTGGACGATAGACAGCATGGATTCATCCCGGGGAAATTGTGTCAGACAAACCTTGTGGAGTTCTGTGACTGGGTGACGAGTGCCTTGGACCTGGGTAGACCAGTGGACGTCCTCTTTCTAGACTTCAGCAAGGCATTTGACTCTGTTCCTCATGAGGGCCTGTTGGATAAGCTGGGAGAAATGGGGGTGGGGAACCAGATGATCAGACTGGACCCAGAGTCGTAGTTGGCGGGATAGTCTCATCCCCAAGGAGGGTCATTAGTGGGGTCCCACAGGGATCAGTCCTTGGGCCCCTCCTGTTCAACGCCTACGTTTCTGACGTAAGGACAGGTATCAGGGTGAGATGAGTCTTTTGCGGATGACTCAAAACTGAAGGTGGTGGTGGATGGGAGGAGGGAGGGTGGCCCTACAGGGGGACCTGGAGGCTCTGGAAGATGGTCTAGAAAGTGGAAGCTGAGGTTCAATGCAGGGAAATGCAAGGTACTGCACCTGGGGGCCAGGAACCGGGCCAAGTGTACACTGGGGAATGCTACAAGTCTCAATAGCTGAGAGGGACCTGGGGGTGGTGGTGATGGATGTCAAGATGAACAACTCGGAGACTTGTAGGAGGGCAGCAGCCAAGGCCAACAGGATGCTGGGATGCATCGCTAGGGGGATCACCTCCAGAAGGAGGGAAGTGATACTCCCTCTGTATAACTGCTTGGTGAGGCCGCACCTCGAGTACTGTGTGCAGTTTTGGAGGCCACACTTAAAGAGGGACATTAAACTCCTGGAGAGGGTCCAGAGGAGGCCAACCAAAATTATTTGGGGCCTGGGGGACAGGACCTATGGGGAGAGGCTTGAAGAGCTAAATATGTACACACTGGAAGAGAGAAGGGACCAGGGGGACATGATAGAGGTCTTCAGGTACATGAAGAGGATAAATAGGGGAGGAGCAGTCAGGATGCGTCAAAGGAGGGAGGAGGGGGCAACTAGAGGGCATGGGTGGAAGCTGGAGGGGGAAGATTCAGAGGAGAAAGGAGGAGGTGCTACTTCACTGAGGAGGGGTGGTGGAGCCATGAAATCGCTGCCTAGGGGCTGGTGGAGGCAGAGACGGTGGAGGGTTCAAGAGGGTGGGACATGTACAGGAGTAGGGTTCTGGAAGCAAAATCCAATGCAGCAAGAATATCCAGAACTGGGAAGGAGATGCCAGAGAAGGCGAGGGGGGGCAGCAAGGTCAGCTCCCAGGGTGGGGGCTGACCAAATGAGCAGAAGCGAAAGACCATTAGGCCTATTCTGCTGGCATCATGTTAGTATCTTAGTATGTAAGGGGATCCCCAAGCCCCCTAACATGCTGTGCCTGGGGTCTCTGGCAAGCCTTTTTTCTGTAGTACCCCGTATGTTGCTACTTGGGTGCATAACATACTGTATACCATCCCCACTCACGTCTGGAACTCCCACACACATACACACAGACAAGCCATCCCCTGCAGCTGCCCTCTGGCCCCAGATACTCCTCTCCCTCTTTGCCATTCCCACACCCTACACAGTCCTTGGGTCCCCCTGGACACCTCCTCCCCCCTGGTCCCCTGGATACCCACCTTTCAACACTCTACATCTCCACTCATGGAGCTACTACAGCTTCACATCCTGAGTCCGCCACCTGTCACTGACTTCTAGCTACCAAGCCCCCACCCCCCAGCACTAGCTGCAGACTCCTGAGGCCAACACTGCCGTAGCAGCACGCTCCCTGACCCACCACCAAAGTGGCATGCTGGTTCAGGGGTAGAAGGAGTTCTAGCAGCAGGGAGAGTGGTGAGCTAGGGAGGGCTGGCTAATCTGGGTGCTGGAAGTGTGGTCAAGCTGCATGTAGGGTGGTCAGCTGAGACTCGGGAGGAAGGCTGGTCCAGGTACACTGAAGGTGGTTGGCTTTTGAAGAAAGGCTGGTCTCAGGACTGAAAGGGTTGCCCTGGTGTAGGAAGGGTGGTCAACTGGGGAAGAGACACTGGATAAGGGGCTGGAAGGGGTGGTCCAGTGGTATGGAGAATGTTCAGCTGAGATATGTAAGCTGGTCAAGGCAGGGGGATGGTGGGTGGTCTGTTGGGAAGTAGAAGCTGATCCAGTGTCCGAAACGGTTTCTGGGTGCCAGTAGGGTGGTTGGCTAGTACCAGAAACTTTTCCAGTTGAGAGGGGTGTTCTAGGTGCATTGAGGTTGGTCTGTTCGGGGGAAGGCTGGTCCAGGGCCTGGGGATGTGGTCCAGCAACAGGGAGAGTGATAAGATGAGAAAGACTGTCCAAGGGCAGAAGAGGGAGCCAGCTATAGGGAGGGTGGTCGGCTGAGGGGTTCGAGTGTAGTCAGCCGTTGGTTGCAGGCAGGTCTGTGTGATGGAACTGTATTCCACATCCACAGAGCTTGTTCAGCTGGTCTGGGGCCTGGTACACCTGGGTATATTGTGGTTGACTGTGGGTGGGGATGGGTAGTCCATGTGAAGGGACAGTGGTTGGCTAGAGAGTAGTGGCTGGTCCGGGGGCTTGAAGGGTGGTCCAGTTGCACGGAGTGTGGAAGACGGGGAGGAAAGGCTGGTCTGAGGATGCAGGGATTGTCTGCTGGCAAAGAGAGGCTGGTCTTGGGGCTGGAAGGGTGGTCTAGGTGCAGGGAGAGTGGTTGAGGGGGGAGGAGATGCTGGTCCATGTGTTGGATGGGTGGTTATTGTCAGTGAGGGTGGCTGGCCCTATGTTGATCCTAGAGTAGCAAACATGCACAGCCTTATCATATGACTCAGGAGGTGAAGCTGGAGCAGCTCCATGAGTGTGGGCGTACAGTGTTGTATGCCAATTGTCCAGGTGGCTTGGAGGAAGATGTCCAGGGGGCCTGGGGGTGTCCAGGGTGAGAGACATCTGTGTGGGCCGGGAGGGAGGGTCAGTGAAGAGGTTGATAAGATGGGAGTTCAGTTGAGAGTTCCAGAAGAGGTCAGATTTAAACTTGCGCTGCCCCCATCCGTCCACATGGAGAAGGTGCTGCCAGATAAAAAAATTATTGCAAATTCAGACTTTAAAGTTGATAACATATTCTAAGATCCTAAATGAAAAATAAGCTTTTTATAAATACGTAGTGCCTCAAGTAGCAAAATTCAGCTTCCCTACAAAAAAGAGGCTTGCCAGGGAACCTAGGCCGGACATGACAGGGTACTTGGGGACCCAATTAGTGCCCATTTAGTAAGCTCGGGGACAGAAATGTGTATAGGGGTCCCAGAGTGCAGTCTGAATTTTCATTAAGGGATATATTTTTTTTTTAAGGCATCCTGCCTGCACCACCTTCCAGTATGCCTCAGCAGCCCCTACCAGCAAAACCCTGTGCCAAAACCACTGTAGACGAATATAATGGAGCCTGGTCTACAGAAAAATTTCCCAAGTGAGCATGTTATTATTTAGATTTTTTAATTAAGTGTAAACTAAGCACGCAACCAAAGATGTGTGCATGTCAATGAGCCCACTTCCAGGTTTTAACTGTCAAAGCATCGGGGAGCGCTTTATGTACAGTGCTCCCTCGTTATAACAAATACCTCAGAGTTCAACCCATTTGTGTGTTACAGTGAGGGTTCATTGTAAGGAGGGATTGACTATTCTATGGTACCCTGTATTACTAAGTTCTACCATATTATACGAGAAGGGACTGCTTTACCCTGTACTACCCTTTCTAGCACATTACATTATAGTAGTGTATCTCTCTCTATTATTAATGCCAAAAGGATCTGAATATAGCAATTAGCAATCATGGGTAAGACTGTACTTCTCACTTTTGAACAGAAGTGAGTAAAACCAAAATTTGATGCATACAAATAAAAAATATATGGTGAGTTAGAAGTACAAATTAAAATGCTACAAAAAATTAATTTGTGCCATTTTTCCAACCCCCTGGTCCTCCTTACCGTACAGTCGGTGCTGCACTGAAATGAAGGCAGGTGACAGCACCACCATCACACGTCTTCTTGGCCCCCCACTGTCTAACAGTAGCAGGAAGCACGCTGCTTATTTATAGATTGCCTATAAATAAGCAGTGTGCTGCTCCCTGCTACTGTCAGATGGCGGATGGCTGATGAGGTTTGTGGTGAGGCTGTGTCACCCACCATCATTTCAGCGCAGCACCGACTGTACAGCAAGGGGAACAAGGGGTGGGCCACCGGTGCTTCAACTGGGTAGGGGGGCACTACCACCAATGGGAGGCTGGCTGGGGCTGCTTGCACCACTCTGTCTTGGAAACGGGGCCAGGGCTTCGTTGTTGGGGGTGGGTTCTTGCCACAAGAGTTGCATGGTTGTAGCAGGCAGGCCGTGGCCATGTGGGGGGAGGCATGACACACCAGGGTGGGGTGTTGTCATATTTCAAGGCCATTGATTGGGTTGGAGCTGGACCACTGGACACCAGGGAATGATATTAACCATACTAAAAGGAGATCAGGCATGGGAGAGGGACCCTGGACACTAGGGAATATTAACTGAATGGGATGGGGATTGGGAGCACTGAACACCAGGGATGTCATTTAACTGTGCCAGGACTGGAGTGAGGATTGCCACCGTAAGACACCAGAGCATAATGTGCTTTGGGGATGCTGATGACTACCTCTAGCAGCCACTAGGGTTGTGCCAGATAAAGATAGTCAAAATGGTTGCATGGTCTTCAAGACCACCCAGCAGGAAAGAGATCTGTGGGTAGTCATTCAGATGACCTAAAGGTGGCCAGGCAGTGCCACAAGGCAGCAGGTAGGGCGATTGGGATGGCGCCGGCTGGGATTCAGAGCAGTGGCACATCTCAACGTGCCCTGCCCCTAGGATTCCTTCGAGTGCCAGCGCTCCAGGGGAGGGACTGGACTTAGGGATGCTCGAGGGTGGTGGAGGAGTGGATTGAGCAGTAATGGCATATACTCCACCCGGAGGGGAGGCTAGAGTAACTCCGGTTACAGGGCTCCCAGGTGACCACAGAATGCACTGTCAACAGAGCACCAACTAGTGTGCCACACTTGGGAGGGCATATTGGTTGCATGACGTTGGTGCATCACAGCGTCAGCCTGACACGCCCATCAAGGAAAAACAATACAGAAAAAATTGCCTCCGGTGTGCCAGATGATGCCCTGCCCCAAGACCGGCCTGGATCCCCACTGCAACCATGATTGTGCACCTCCGGAGTTGTGCCTGAGGGCACCGAAGGCTCCTCTCTAGGGGGCAGTCCAGGGGGCACTGTGGTGGGTGGTTCTGTGATGTGATATGTCCAGCAGGCAGGAGGCCAAAAAGGGATTGCTGCTGGAAGGACATAAAGCATAAGTTAAAAAAAAATTAAGAATGACATAAACTACTGTAAAAATGCTAGTTTCCCTAATAGCAAAGTGTCTCATTCTGGTCTGCAATATACTGTACAAATCTTTTTCTGTTGGTACTTTCCTTACGATGGATGTCAAGAGCCAGAAGAGGACCATTGACATCCACAATTCAGGTGGTATGCTCAGTCTCCACATTTTTAATTAACTGCATAATTTCTGGTAGTGCATGCAGCACAGTGCAATTACAGCACTGCAGCGACGGTAGTTAATGTGGCACAGTAACAGCAGTACACATGGTACAGTGCAGTTTTGACAGCATGCGCTTCACAGTGCAAAGTCAGCCATACACATGAAACAGTTTGGAGAAAGTCATATATGTGGCACACTACAGTGAAGGCAGTGCACATGGCACAGTGCAGTGACGGTAGTGCACACAGCATAGCGCAGTGATGGCAGTGCACACAGTACAGCTCAGTGATGACAGACCACAGGACAAACTGTGGTTTCTGCAGTGCACATGGCACCACAATGTGGCCACAGTACATGTGGCACCGTGCTGTGCCATGTGCATTGGTGTCACCGCACTGCACTACGAGCTCTGCCAAAATTACGTGGTGCAACATGCAATGCTAATGCAGTGCTGTGCCATGTTTTTTGTTTTGTTTTGTTTAGCCAGGAGAGACACACTAAGATGAAAGCTTGTTTACAGGTGGAACCTGGGAGCACAAGGAAGTTAAGTGACTTGCTCAGGGTCACACGGTATGCAAGTGGGGGCTGTGAGATTCAAACCCAGGTCTCCAGGTTTGCAGCTCAGAGCCTTAAACCACTGCGCTATACTGCCTCCATGTGCACTGCCGTATAGGATGCAGACGCTGCCCTTTGCCACATGCACTGTTAACACTGTGCATTGCATCGCACTATATTATCAGCACGCTGTGCTATGTGCCATATCGATAGTCTTATGCCACGTGTACTTTCTGTGCAGCATCTGAGCAAACTTGATCCAGCTCTCAGTGGGGCTTGTGAGGTCCCTGTCGGTCCTGCCAGTGGGGCAAGCAGACTCCTTGCGGCTACTTCTGGTGCTGTTTACTCACTCGGACCAAACCACACCAGGGTGCACGTGGCACATAAGGGTGACCAACAGTGCACGTGGCAGCACTACACACAGCACTTCCCTGTGGTTGCACTGTTCTGTGCACCTACATTAGTGTCACCACACTGTGCCATATGCTCTAGCAATACCATGCACTGCCACATGTACCACTGTTACTTTGCTGTGCAACCGGCAATACTGACACTTTGATGTGCCACAAGCACTGCTGTCTCTTCGCTGTGCTACATGCACTGCCAAAGACGTGCTGTGCAATATGGACACTGTGCTGGGCCACATGTAATCGTACCATCATAGTAGGTCACATGAAGTGCTGACACTGGACTGTGCCATGTGCAATACTAACACTGCACTATGCGGTGTCTGCAGTACACGTGGCCATGGGGATGCCACTGGGCACTAGTGATGGCCATGCATGTGACACCGTGCAATTGCAGCAGTGCATGTGGCACATCACGACAGCAGAACATGTGGCACAGCACAGTAATGATGGTGTACATGGCACAGTGCGGGAAGTACATGTAGCACAATACAATAACAATCGTACATGGAAACACTTTGGTGATGGCAGTGCATGTGGCATGGCACAGTCACAGCAGTGTACGTGGTGCAGTGCAGTGACAACAAACCACGTGGTACAGAGCAAAGACAGCACACCATGTGGCACATTGCTGTGCATGAGGCACTGCACTGTTGCAGCAGTAAATGCCATACTGTGATATGTGCTCTGCCAACACTGCACTGTGCCAAGTGCAGGGCAGACACCAAACTGAGCCACATACAGTTGCCTTTACAGTTGGCACTTTGCAGCATGTAGTGATGCCACTTTGTGGTGCCATGTGCAACGCTAACAACGCATGGCGACATGTGTTCTGTTGATAACACAGTGTGCCATGTGCAGTGTCACAACTCACTGTGCCACATACTATGCAGACAGAGCCCACATGGAATTGTGCCCCGCGACCACTTATTTAACCTTTATCCCCACTTCCACATACACTGGAGCACCATGTACCCCCTCCTAATCCTCCTACATATCCGGAACTGAATATTTACCTCCCCCCACCTCACCTTCCATGGCACGGTGTGTCAACATACCTAGGACTACACTTGAACTTCTACCATCCCATGTACCCCAGAACAGTTTCTCCACATACCATCACCCCACACACCTACCTTGACACCACTCAAGTACCTCCCTTCCCATCTGCCACCTATGTACACACATGTTCCTTTGACAGTCATATGTTCCCGCATACATACCTTGGCACGGTATCTCCACATACATCTGACCACCCATGTACCTGTCCCACCCAGATCTACCCCAACACCACTCATGTACCCCCTTTTTCACCTACCACCAATGCACACGTTGATTCTACAGTCCTGTTTCCAAGCACATACCTCACCATGGGGTGGCACACTGTGCAGTTCTGACACGGCGCTGTGCCACGTGTACTCTGACACCACATTATGTCACATGTACTATGATGCTGAAACTGAAGGTGGACAAAGCAATGGGGCCTGATGGGATTCATCCCAGAATTCTAAAAGAACTAAGGGTGGAATTAGTGACAGCACTGACTACCCTGTTTAACAAATCATGGGAGGATGGGGTGGTACCCGAGGACTGGAGGAGGGCAGATGTGATTCCCCTTCACAAAAGTGGGAGCAAGGCAGAAGCAGGAAACTACAGACCTGTTAGTTTAACCTCAGTGTTAGGAAAATGATGGAATCACTTCTGAAGGAAGGAATTGTCAGTATCTAGAGGCCAGAGGGCACAGGACCCAAGGCAGCATGGATTCACAACGGAAGGTCATGCCAGACAAATCTGATAGATTTCTTTGACTGGGTGACCAAAGTAGTAGATCAGGGAGGGGCTGTGGACATGGCCTACCTAGACTTTAGCAAGGCATTTGACACAGTCCCACACAAAGATTAATATACAAGTTAGCCAGCCTGGGAGTGGGTCCCAAGATGACAGCCTGGGTAAAAATTGGCTGGAGAATAGGACACAGAGAGTAATAGTAAATGGAGTCCACTCTGAAGAAAGGGGGTTACTAGTGGGTACCACAGGGTTCAGTATTAGGACGGTCCTCTTCAATGTCTTTATAGCGACATTGCAGAGGGACTGAAGAGAAAAGTATGTCTCTTTGCAGATGACACAAAGATCTGCAACAGAGTTGATGCACAAGGTGGGGTGGAAAGGATGAAAGGGACTTGGCAAGGTTAGAGGAATGGTCAAATGTATGGCAGCTTAGATTCAATGCTAAAGTGCAAGGTAATGCACCGGAAACAAAACCAGGGGAAGAGTACACAATGGGGGTGAGATACTAACAACAACAAAATGGAAAAGGACCTGGTGGTAGTCATATCAGATGACCTAAAGGTGGGCAAGCAATGTGAGAGGCAGCAAGGAGGGCTGGGGGGATACTGGGATGCATGGGAGAGGCATCACCAGTAGAAAACAGAAGTTATTATCCCTCTGTACAGACAGCTGGTCAGACCCCATCTGGAGTACTATGTGCAGTTCTGGAGACCCAGTCTTCGCAAAGACATAGACAGGATGGAAGCTGTCCAGAGGAGGGCAACTAAAATGGTGCAGGGTCTGCACAGGAAGACATATGAAGAGAGACTTAAGGAGCTTAATATGTATAGCCTTGAGGAAAGGAGGGAGAGGGGGGACATGATAGAAACTTTCAAGTACTTCAAGGGAATCAACAAAGTCCAAGAGGGTAGCATCTTTCAAAAAAGAGGTGTGCAAGAACAAGGGGCACAATTTGAAGATAGAGGGGCGGCTCAGAGGTAATTTAAGGAAGTATTTTTCACAGAGAGGTTGTGGATGCATGGAACGGCCTTCCGAAGGAGGTCGTGGAGTCAAAAACAGTGGTGGAATTCAAGCATGCATGGGACAGTCATAAGGCAATTCTAGGGGGTGGGGGTAGAAAGAAGTAGGCTGCTGATTAACTAGGATCTGCAGCTTATCCAGTAGGCAGGGAAATGGGCAGACTGGGTGGGCCAAGCGGTCCTTATCTGCCGTCACATTCTATGTTTCTATGATGTTGTGCACTGCTGACACAATGGTGTGCCACATACACTGCTGACACGGATCTGTGCCAAGTGCGATGATGACACCACACTGTGCCACATATACAGAGCACAGTTCTGTGTTGCCATGCATGTGGCACTGCTCAGTGAGCGGTAACACAGAAATGGCCATGTCTTGATTACATTTCCTGAACTCAGGTCAGCTGAATATCAATTGTTTTCAGCTTTCATCTGTTACTCTGGAGATTTTATTTGCACAGCACAGTAACGACGGTGCACATGACACAGTGTAATGACAGCCATGATCTTCACACAGGGGCCTGCAACCTCCTAACTCTCCCCTATCATGGAACTGCACCTCACTTCTTATGCAGGAGCCTGCAACCTCACTCTCTATGTAGGGGCCTGCACCCACCTTCCTGATTCAGAGGCCTACACCTCCCTATGCAGGGCTTGCACCAACCTTCTAATACAGCACTGTGCCAGGTGCAGGGATGACACTTTGTGGTGCCATGTGCACAGTTAACACCGTGCAGTGCCACATGCACTGCCGGCATCACCATGGCACTGCCAATAACATGTGCCACATGCACTGCCGCAAGTCACTATGCCAAGTGCTGTGCAGACACCATGTTGTGCCATGTGACATGTAGACACTGTGCTGTGCTACATACAATGCCAACACGGCACTGTGCACTGTGTAATGCCATCAGTGAGCTGTGCCACGAGCACTGCTGGTACTTCACTGTGCCACCTGCAGTGCTGATACAATACTGCCATGTGGCACGGTACATAGATACATAGACAGTGTCGGCAGATAAGGGCCTATGGCCCACCTAGTCTGCCCATTTGAGCTTGTAAGTTCAGTTTGTTTTCTTAGAAGTCTATTTCCCCTTACCCCTGACCTCTAGAATTCCTTTATGTCTATCCCAGGCATTCTTAAATCCCGTGATTGTTTCAGCTCCCACCACTTCCTCTGGCAGGGTGTTCCACTTGTCCACCACCCGTTCTGTGAAGAAATTCTTTCTCATGTTTCCTCTGAATCGTCCTCCCTCCAACTTCATCCCATGCCCTCTAGTCCTGAAACATCTTTTTCGCTTAAAAATAGTGTTTTCCTGCACCCTGTTCCTCCCTGTAAGATACCTGTATGTCTCTATCATATCCTCTCTCCCTCCTCTCCTCCAGGAGTACATGTTCAGTTCCTTCAACCTGTCTTCATAGGACTTGTGATGCAACCCATGCACAATCTTTGTTGCCCTCCTCTGAACCTTCTCTACCCTGTCTATGTCCTTACGTGGGTATGGTCTCCAGAACTGTACACTGTACTCCAGGTGGGGCCTCACTAGTGTCTTGTATAGCGAATTATGACCTCCTTTTCCTGCTGGTGATGCCCCTGCCTATACATCCCAGCATCCTATTTGCTTTACCTGATGCCTTGTCACACTGTTTCCCTACCTTGAGGTCATCAGAGATGACAACCCCAAGATCCTTTCCTGCTTGGTGCATGCTATATCCTCACCCCCAACTGATATATTGTGCCAGGTTTTTGTGCCCCATATGCATTATCTTGCACTTCTTTGCATTGAATTTCAACTGCCAAACCCTTGACCATTCTTCAAGTTTCTGCAGGTCCCTTCTCATTCTGTCTACACCCTCTGGTGTGTCTACTCTGTTACAGAGCTTTGTGTCATCAGCGAACAGTGAAATTCTGCCTTCTAGATCCTGTGCAATGTCACTGATGAAGATGTTGAATAGGACTGGTCCCAGCACTGATCCCTGTGGTACCCCACTGGTCACTCTTCCCTCTGTGGAGTGACAGCCATTTACCACCACCCTCTGTGTCCTGCCACCCAGCCAGTTACCTACCCACCACACTACTGTCCTGCCCACACCCATATTCCCCAGTTTGTGTAATAGTCTTCTATGTGGCACAGTGTCAAAGCCTTGCTGAAGTCCAGATAGGCCATGTCCACTGCCCTCCCTGATCCACCTCCTAGTCACCCAGTCAAAATTCAATGAGGTTGGTCTGACAGGCTCCTCGTGAAACCATGCTGCCTTGGGTCCTGTAGTCCATTGACAACCAGATGTTCCTGAATCTCTCCTTCAGTAGTGCTTCCATGATCTTTCCCACTACCGAGGTGAGGCTGACTGGTCTGTAGTTCCCTGCTTCCTCTTTGTTCCCACTTTTGTATAAGGGACTACATCTGCTGTCCTCCAGTCTTTGGGTACCTCCCTGTTTCCAGTGATTGGCTGAACAGGATAGCCAGAGGTTCAGCCACCACCTCTCTTAGTTCTTTAAGGACCCTGGAATTCCCTATCTGGCCCCATTGCTTTATCAGCTCTTATTACTTCCAGTTCCTTCATGACCCTCTATCGTGTAAAGGGACTTGTGTCCATTTCTGCACCATTCTCACCCCTTGTACTCCCTTCAGACCCATTACCCCCTCTTCCTTAGTAAAGACTGAGCAGAAATACCTGTTCAATATGTCAGCTTTACTGTTGTCATCCTCCACGCGGCTCCCATCCTCCCCCTTCAGTCTCACTATCCCTCCCTTTGTCCTTCTTTTTTCACTTATGTACCTGTAAAAGGTTTTGTCCCCTTTAACCACTGATTTTGCAATGTGTTCTTCTGTCTGAGCTTTGGCTTCCCTTACTGACTTCCCTGCCTCCCTTTGTTTCTCCTGGTACTTCTCCCTATCCCCTTCTGCCTGTGTCTTTTTGTATTGCCTGAATGCAATCTTTTTGGCTTTCACTTTCTTTGCTACCTCTTTGGAAAACCATAATGGTCTCCTCTTTCTTTTCCTCTTGCTAACCTGCTTAATGCATAATTCTGTTGTTCTTATAATCCCCATTTTAAATACTGCCCACTGTTCCTCAATCCCTGATTCCTGTCCCATTCCCTTAATGCCTCTTTCAAGCATCTCCCATTTTCCCAAAGTCTGCCCCCTAAAATCCAGGATACGTGTTTTGTGTGTGGTTTGGTTCTGCTCTTTCTGTGATTTCAAACCACAATGACTGGTGGTCACTGTTACCCAGGTGCTCCCCACTGTTACCCCCATCACTGTCCCTGTTTGTGAGCACAAGGTCCAGTATTGCCTTCTGCCGAGTTGGTTCCATGACCAGTTGCTTGAGGAAGGCACCCTGAAGGAGTCCAGGATAAATCTGCTCCTAGTTGATGCTGCTGCTGGGATGCTCCAGTCCACGTCTGGTATATTGAAGTCTCCAACCAGTACTACCTCACCCTTGTCTGCCATCCTTTGGATGGCTAGCATCAACTCCTATCTGTTTCTTCCTCCTGGGCTGGTGGTCTATAGACCACACCTGTGCGGATGGCTGGCCCCATTTTCCTTTCCAGCTTAACCCACAGTATCTCTCCCCATTTGTTCCTCCTGGATCTGTGTGGCCCTTATGTCATTTTTTCACATACAGTGCCACCTCCTCCTCCTTCCTGCCTGCTCTGTCTCTTCTGAATATGTTGTAGCCAGGTATGGCCATCTCCCAGTCATGGTTATCATTACACCAGGTTTCAGTGATGGCCACAATGTCCAGGTCTGACTGTACCATGACAGCCTCCAGATCTTCCATCTTGTTGCTAAGGCTCCTGGCATTTGCACACATGGCTTTCCATGATTTGACCTCCCTAGACTGCTTCACTGTTCTACTCCAGCCCCTTCCTTGGTTGTCATTTATCCCTGGTTCTCCTTGCTGTCTGCCCTTCTGCTGAATTTTGCCCCTTTTCTGCTTATCCACCTTTTGGACACTGGACACGGTGACATACTGATACTGTGCTGTGCCACAGTGATGCCGGCACCTTAATTAGATCTATTGGTTCCTTCTACAGCACCCTTAAGGACCACCTTCTCAAATCTTCCACTTATGTATGCCTAGAACCTCCCTCTTGAATGTGCTCAGATAGGCACTGCCATTCTAGTCTTTCTCTTCTAGTTCGATGGGTTGTTCCATATAACTAGTTTTAGGGTTTGTTCCTTGGTGGTTGCCTCAGAGGCACCACAAAACCTCCTTTACCAGTAAAGCAAGGTGTGGGTTGTCCTCTAAAAAGGTGTTTAACCGGGCCTTCTTTTACCTATACTATAGGTATTTACTCTCAGAAGACCGATTAAAACTAACTATGCCACAGCTCGTACCGAGAAAGAAATGGTGTGATGCAGGGAACTAATGTGCCTGTTCAGTAAATGCGATTTGCCGCGAGTAAGATGGCGCTAGATAGGACTGCTGAAGTACACCTTCCCATAGAACCATAGCATTCAAACATAAAATAAGAGAGGTCTAGAGGGTGGACTCAAATGGCTCAGCTGAAGCTACAAGTCTGCCATAATAGAGGAGGGTTAAGGTGACAGTAGACAACGAGAACCCTTCTGGAAACTAAAGATAATGACACCGGCTCACTGTTTTTACACAAATCGAGTAATGCACTGCAAAAGACAAACGAGCATACCTTGTTTTTATCACCACAATGTACGTATGCTTCATCACTTCCCTGCTGTCAGTGGTGCTTGTTACCCAACCAGATCAGCAGGTTTTAATCAAAACAGTGTGCTGGTGCCGTTATCTCTATTTTCCAGATGGGTGACCTTATCTACCAGCACCTCAGCCCTCCTCTAATATGGCAGGCTCGTGACTTCAACTGAGCCATTGGAGTCCACTCTCTATTTTATATTTGAACTACATGCTCAGAACTCGAAGAGAAAGACTAGAATGGCAATGCCTCCTTTGGAGGCACGTAAAGCGCGCCACCATCTTGTGGATGTCGACCCTGGAAGCTGGGTCATTGACATCCAGTAGTCTCTGGCATCTAGTGGCACACCCTGCCCTCCAATCCCTGTAGCCTAGTGGCACCTCCTGCCCTCTGATCCCCATTCCCTACTGTAATAAGTAGTTCCTGGTATCTAGTGGCACACCCTGCCCTCCGATCCTGTACTGTAATAAATAGTCCCTGGTGTCTAGCGACACCCCCTGCTCTCCAATCCCCATCATGCAATAGTCCCTGGTGTCGAGTGGCACCCCACCCTCTGATCCCTGTATTACGTAGCACTTGGTGTCTAGTGACACCCCCGCCCTCCGATCGCTTGCCGGTGTCGAATAAATAATGTCACTTGTGTCTAGCTGCACACCCCAGCCTCCAATTGCTCACTGCTGTTGCATACATGATGTTCCCAGTGGCCAGCAGTAACCCACCATCCACACCAATCATCCACCCCCTCCGTACTGCACTGGCCCGGCGCCATGCAGATCAGAGATGGTGATCACAGCCCTCCTTTCACCACCTCGGCCAGCTGCCGTAAGGACTGACAGGGAGCACGTCCCGTTTACTGTAAAGGGTGCATATATAGTTTCCTGTAGACAGCATGCACACTCCCTTCACAGTATACAAGATGGGCAGGGTGCTCTTTGTCAGTCCATAGAGTAGCTGGCAGAGGTAGCGAGAGAAGGGCTGTGCAGCTCACCATATCGGTATGGCACCAGCCAGTGTAGTACTTGGGGGATGGCTGCTATGCACTGTCAGGGTGGTGGGGGCTGCTATTCACCAGGACATCATTTATGCAACAACAGTAAGCGAAGAGGGTGAGTAAGTCAAACAGATCGAGGAGCCCTACTTCCCTCAGTGAGATCACAATATACTGTATTTGGCCATAAACCAAACTTGCCCATGAGCAACAGCGTCCGACTGCTACTGAACAGAAGCATCAGCAGTCATGCGTGCTCGCGCACAGCCCCACCAGCATAGAACTGGGTGTATTGCGCTGGATGTCAATACTACTGTGATATCAATGCATGCAGCATAGTTACTGCTGCATTCAAATCTCTTGTGCTGCCGCAAGAACTTAATGTCAGTGCAAACTTGCGGCACTACTGTTTGCAACACAGTCTGCTCTTCTAAAAATCATCCGCAACAAACAGTTATTGTTTTTGCAATTAAAAAAAAATTAAACTTAAAGGAAGCGCGCCCGGGCAATCTCGTGCATGTCAACGAGCGCTTTCCGATCCTCGACACCCACATAACAGCCCAGTGCTGCCATTGTAGTCTCTTTCTGCTAATTCTATGCTTGCTAGCCTGCAGCTGCGCGAGGGAATGTGACCTAGGAAGTAGATTCGGAGGAAGTGGTGCCAAAAGTCAGAGGGCACGGTTCTGCCATGTGATAACAAGCCGGCAACATGTCCACAGATGGCGAATTAGACCGCAGCAAAAGCAAGAAGAAACAGAAATCTTTAAAAACTGGGAAAAGGATGAAAGTTGAAGATAGGGAGCATGAAATACAGGAGGAGGGCCCTAAAAGCTGTGAAGAAGCCAGTCAGAAAGAGGAGTCGGTCTTCCCTCCGGCGTTTAGTATCTCCCAAATAAAAAACAAACAGCGACGGCATTTCATGTTTATGAAATTAAAGCAGGAGAAGAGGAAGGTAAGTCAAATAAGTGCGCTCTGTTCGAGAACTCTGCCGAGATGAGCACCAGGTGCCGAATCAATTCGCGTGCTTAATTTTATCATTTAAGTTATATTTTTCCCGATATGATCGGTTGCTGTAAAGTGCTCTGTGTTCGCAGATTGGTAATCTTTATATCTTGATGAACGGGGCACCCCATGTGTGCATTCTCATTTTGTGGAGAAGATGTAATCTAAAATAGGATATGTGGGATTCATTCAGAAATCTGGTGTACAGAAAATAGAACATGAGTGTTGGAGGGACGTATGTACTTCCAATTTTTCATTTGGCTCAAATAACTTAGTTAATGCCTTGAAGAGACGAGGTCTATTTTGCTTTCTGTGGGCGGCCTTTGCCTCGGCTTAAGGGAGCTCCCAGGGACTCCCACTTTTGTTTGTGCGAGTGCGTTCTGAAAGTCGCCCTTCTAATACAGTAAGGTGTGCTGGGGATGGGATTTGGCAGTTTGTAAACGGTACATTTACTGTCAGGTTGTACACAGGGAGAAGGAATATCTATCTAGAATCAAAATTACTATATACTGACACTGATTTGAATATAGGGAGCCAAAATAGTTGGCTTTGTGTGCAATGCTCATTTGTCTATAGAGCACCTCGCTGGTTTAATGCTCATCATAGTGGTGTAACTACCCTACCTAAATTGGGACCATTCAAATTGAAGTTACACCAACACCTCATGGCCAACAGTTCTTGTGACTGCTTCACCTGAGACTCCCATCTACTAGCATTCAGTCCTCTCACAACTGGATAACCCAGTATCTCTGCTGTTACCTCTATAATTCCGAGGCTACCACCCCCTTTTCACACTTTGACAAGGCCCTTGGCTATCCCTCATCCACCTCACCCTCCCACACCAGCTTGACAAGGCCTATGATTGCCACTTCCTACCTTTCTTATCCCCCTGCCCACCTCACCCCCGTCCCTACTGCCCCACAGTAGCTTGACAAGGCCTATGGCTGCCACATCCTACTTTTCTTTCTCCCATCTTTATTCTTCCCCCTCTCATCTATGCTTTCCTTCTATTAGAACGATAAAACTGGGTATAGATACATATATATTTGCTCATTTTATTTTACTGTTTTGGAAACATTGTACTTTTACCCCTTTGTATGTTTTGTCTCCCTTCCCCATTGACATGGAATCTTTGTAAATGAGCTGTCTGAGCTCAGAGGTATTGTAATCCAAGAATGAATGAATAAAATAATTCAATCCTAGTTAAAATATTGCGAATCAGTAAGCTTTGACATGTAGACATTCAGCCACCCAGAGTGTGTAGAATAATCTGTACCAAGGTGTTATTTCCCCTGATACACGTGTATTATGGTAATTGGCTGCAGAAAATTTAACCCATCCGATCTGTTTGAGTAAATAAAATGTATAGATGAGATGTGTGGTAATTAACTGCAGAAAACAATAAACACATCCAGTTTGTTTCTGAGTAGATAAAATGTACAGATGAGATGTTTTAAAAGATTGCTCAACTAAACAGCTACTTAGTTATATGGTAATATGTCACAACAGTGTCATGTTATTTTTGGGATGGAAACGGAGGATAATGTATGGTTATCCATCGGTAACTGGTTTAACCATAGAGTTTGCCACGGCGATGGTTTAAACCTTGAGCGAAGCTTGAGAGGTTTGTCGCCATGGCAACCTCGAGATGGTTACACAAACTGGTTGCCGACAGATGAACCATACATTATGTTTTATAGTGTATGGTCCCCATAAATAGTGGAGGAAAAAAAAAAAAAAACAATTTCTGGTCTGGATCCTTACTTTTAATGGATTTCTAATTTAATGGATGGCTAAGCCGGTGGTGTGAGGAGGAGGGATATGGTCTTGTAGGCAGGTGAGAGACACATGGTTGGACAAGAGAATCTACAGCAGAGACAGGCTACACCTGATCTGGGAAGGGAGAAAGAAAATCAAAGCTCAAATGGGGGAATACATGTTAAGGGAACCAGGTTTAAACTGCTAAGCGGGGGAGGCAGAAAAGGGGAGGCCAAAGCGCTGTTGCCCACACACACACACACACACACACACACACACACATTAACATAGACAAGGAAAGGGGAGCAAGGATGGATTTCAAAGCAGAAGGGGGGGGAAGCAACAAGACTAAGTTAGAAAAAGAGCAAGGGCACGGCAGAGACAAAGTGGAGGGTGGTGGTGCTGGGTCCCTATTAGTTGATCGATCGCTTTGATTTAATAAAATCCCAACTGTAAAAGGTAAAAAAAAAAAAAAAAAAAAGGTGGAAATATCGTCCCCATAGAAGTCAATGGTAGGTCGAGCCTTTGTTTGTGACATCACAAAACAGGGCTATGTACTGAAGGGGGGTGGTATTAGGACCAGGAAGTCAGTGATTTGATATATACATATAGTTTTTTCTGGCATGCCAAAATATGAATTTATGAGTAAGATAACTTTTACCCAATAATTGATTTTTACGCCAGACTTCTGGAGATGACTACTGAACAGGTCAGTCATCAGTCGGGCTGGGGGAGAGCAGCAACACAGATAGTAGGAAGCTGCTCTTTAAAGCTGCCCACTGTCTTCAACAAGATCACCTCTTCCGGCAGCACATTCCAAGTGTCCACTACCCTTTCTGTGAAGAAATGCTTCCTGACCTCCCTCCCAGACCTCCCACCCTCCAGCTTAAGACCGTGCCCCCTCGTGTTATGGTTGCCAGTCAGCTTAAAGAGATTCTCCTTATCTAGCTTATTATTATTGTTTCATTAGGAAGTTGTATTGCTGCTAGTATTTTAATGTTGCTAACTTCATTGCTGTTGGTCAATGTCTGCTTTACAATGTTTTAATGGGGCCTTATCTATGTTTGTTCCTACTAGAGGTGGACATGTTGGCCCTGGTAAAATGATAATTTTTAATGTGGGGTAAAAAAAAAATAGATGAGCCTGAATGTAGGTCAAATAACAGCCTGCAGGGGAGAAAACACTGGGCTGGCTAGTGCATAACTGCTAGTCAGGTTTAAAAACAGCATTACCTCTCCCACCCCCATTTATGGGGAACTGGGACAATTGTTTTAGTGTCATCCTGAGAAATCACCTCCTGAACGTCAGGTGTGAATGATCACAGCCTTTCACCACAACAGAAAGTTATCCAGTCTGCAAACCTCACAGCAATGTGCTGCTGTTCCTGACTTCTGCACAGACTAAAATGATCAGTTTAAACTATTGCTGTGCATTACTGGCATTGATCATGACAAAACCATAAACAGCTGACTATCTGCAGTGTCTTGCAATGAGCAGAGAGCAAGGAAACTTCTGGAAAAAGTACTTTTGCAAAGTACTACAGAGCGATCAAAGTGTTGCAAATTTTTTGCGAAAAGCTTTCGCAAATTGCAACAGTAGTTTTCTAGTCTGTGGGAAAATGACAGCAATTCTTTGGCACTGCGCTGCAAAAGAACTGTTGGGAGTTTTGGGCTGAAATTTGAAGGGAACGCAGCCGGCATCTCACAAATGTGCCTTTCAGTGTTGTGTTAAAAAAATATTACACGGCGGCAAAGTTACAGCACTCCAGAGTTTTTCCCATAGGATAACATTACGGTGCCCGACGCATTACAGGAATCTTTGGCACCCTGCTGCAAAATAACGGTTTGGTCTTTTTTCCTGAAATTTGAAGGGAAGACAGCCAAAAGCCCACAGATGTGCCTTTCAGTGGTTTGGTGAAAAAATATTGCAGGAGGCAAAGTTATGGCGCTCGAACTTTGTTTTTCCCATAGGATAACATTACAGCGTTCCGCCGCATTTTTTCAGGGCCCGTGATTCGAAACGGTGCGAGATACGACTGTTCGTCGGAAAATGCTTAGCCCCCTCAATGCACCCCAATGCCGGTTGAGGGGTGGGCAGGGGGTCCAAGGGGGGTTTTCAACCCTAACAGCGAATTTCCTCACTTTTGTCGCTGTGGAACAACCCTAACTAATGCATTAAACGGAGTTTTTTGCCTCTAATTTATATATCTATGGCAAAAAGCAGTTAGGGTGAGTACTATAGCGACAAAAGCAGGGAATGAGGTGTTGGGGTTTCCAGCCCTAACACCCCACCCTGCAGACACAGATAGTCATCGGTGGGGTGACTTGGGGTCATGGACCCTAACGCTCACCCCATTCCGTAAGTAAATAAGCTCAGATGGGTACAGTGTATGAGAATGGGGTGAGCATTGGGGTCCACACCCCCAAGTCTCCCCACCGATGCCTGACTGTCTGCAGGGTGGGGCATTGGAGTTGGCAACCCTAACACCTCATTTCCCTGCTTTTGTCGCTATAGTAATCACCCTAACTGATGCATTAATGAAGTTTTTTGCAATTAATTTCTTTACTTTTTCAGACAGTTATAACTGTCCTTATGTTACAGAGGATGCTTGGGGATTTTCCTTATTGTACTGTGGGAGCTCAGTGTTCTTTGGACTCTGCACACCCATCCCTCAATAGATGCATGGCAAAATTATCCGCATAGCCATCTTATTACCCCAGCACATGTACCTGGTAGTGAAATCTTTCAAATCCCCACCAAAACATAATTCTGCACAGCTGCAACGTCATTCTGCGCCACAGGTGCGAAAACACATTTTGGACAGGATTTGGAAAATGACAGTTATACTGTTCATGAGGTAATGTGAAAAAATGGCTGTGTTGAAAATTTGGAGTTCAAATACTCAAAATTACCAAAGTTGCGTACGTGCGTAGAAAAATTTGAAGGAATGCACGTAAGTCTGCCATTTTTAGTAATTTTTTCATCAGATTTTCAACCTGGGCTTTTTGTGACACCACCTCATGAACACTGGCACTGTCATTTCGTTACTTGTTCCTAAAAGGTGGTTTCATGCAGCACCCGTAAAATCACATTGAGTCTGATTAATGAAATGACGGTGTTCATGAGGAGGGGTCCCAAAAACCCCATGTTGAAAATTTGGTGCAAAAATACCTTAAAATGGTCAAGATATCAATATAAGTTGAAAACACCATTGACAGCCATACTACGGCACTTACTTTGATTCCTCAGTTTGCGGTTCAACTTTGAAAAGTGCAGATGTGTCCCGGTCCACAGAAGATGACAGCAGACGACCCCCAGAGGTTTGGTGGGGTGGCGGGTCTGCAGTGGGAGGAAGATGGTGGGAGATGACGAGAGACAGTTTTTTTTTTTTTTTTTGTTTGTTTTGTTTTTTTGTCGGGTGAAAACCATGAAAAAGTTGTCAGACGGTTTACTACCTTACAGGTTTTTAATGAGAGATTTCGGGACAGTGGGAGTGAGCTGCCCAGTGTCCCTCACTGCTGGGGGAAACATGACTGGAGACACTGGGAGTGGCTCCTCAGTGTCCCACACTGCGGGGGGCGCGGAGGCATAACTTGGGATACTAGGAGTGGGCTCCCAGCATCCCACACTGCTTGGGGTGGCGGAGACAACTAGATACTAGAGTGGGCTCCCAGCATCCCACACTCGCTGGGCAGCATGTGGCAGGTGCAGAGGACCAGATGCATGTCTGCCAGGCCAAGGATCTCGAGTTCAACATCAGTCATTCCATTTTTCCTTTAGCCTTTATTGTAAGAGGAAAGAAAACAAAATGTTGAAGTGCCTGGTTTTCAACCCTGCACCCATGGCCTGTCAGGCATGCATGTAGTCCTCTGCGCCAGCAGAGAACCTGTTCATCAATATAGGTATAATTTTATTCATTTATTTATTTTTTTAACTGACATAGTTTAAAGGGTGATTGCCAGTTTGGGAGTGCCACCACACATTTTGGGGGGGAGGCTCAGGGCTGACTCTGCAGCTGGCAGCACGAGTTCCAGCTGCAGAAGTCAAGAAAATATTGGTGTTGTACTGAGAACGGAAGAGAAGCGGTCCTCTCGCTAAGCTCGGCATCTGAGATTTCAGGTGCTCAGAAAACGTTCAGGTCACATTATATTTAAAAAAAAAAAAAAAAAAAAAAAAATGTAGCTAAAGGGCTCCCCTTTGGTTAAGTTTTGATATTGTTGCTGTGTATTTTTTTTTTTTTTTTCCATTTTCACATGTTTCACATGGGAGCCACTGGGTGGAAGTGACCATTTGGATATGGGCAGGGAATGCATCCCGACTAAGACCAAAATCTTGGATTTCAGGAGGGTGGACTTCAGGAAAATGGGTGAAGTGCTAAGGAGCCATCTGGCAGGCATCAGAGCAGATATGAGGATGGACCAAAGGTGGTCCATCATTAAGGAAGGAATATTGGTTGCCATTGATGAGTGCATTGGGCTCAGGGGGTAAGAACACAAGGGCCAAAGCGCCTAGCTGGTTCAGTTCTGGGGTTGCCCAGGCAGTAAGGGAAAATAAATTGGCCTATAGAAAATTCAGGAAGACCAAAAGAGAGATGAATAGGGAAAATTACCTAAGGTTGGCTAGTGAGGCAAGTAAGGAAGTCTGGCGAGTAAAGGCACAGAAGAAGCTGCAGATAGCTGAAGGAATTACGGGGGGGAGGCCTTTTTTCGCTATATAAGTGAGAAAAGGGACAAGAAGGAAGGGATTGTTGGGCTTAAGAAAGGCGTGGAGTGGGTGGAGGATAATGGGGGGGGGGCAGAGATACTAAATGAATACTTCTGTTCCATCTTCACCAGGGAGAAGGATGGACCAATGTCTTCAGGAGGGAAAAAGAGGAGCAAGGATGGAGGGGAACACAGATGTAGTGACAGAGAAGGCTAGAGTGAGGGAGGGCCTGCTGTCATTGAAGGTGGACAAATCACCAGGCCCGGACAGGGTACATCCAAGAGTACTAAAGGAACTGGCTGAGGAGCTGGCAGGGACACTGTCGGACCTATTTAATAGTTCACTAGAGTCAGGCGTGGTACCACAGGACTGGAGAACAGCACATGTAGTGCCCTTCCCCAAAAGTGGTCCTAAGAATGACCCAGAGAATTACAGACCAGTCAGTCTGACCTCCATTGTGGGCAAGCTCATGGAGACCATACTAAAGGAAAGATTGGTGGAATCTCTAGAGGATCATGGTCTCCAGCATGCAAGGCAGCAGGGATTCATTTGTGGGGGGAGATATGTCAAACAAATCTGATTGATTCTTTGATCGCGCCATTAAGACAGTAGACGGGGGGGTAAGCGGTAGACATCCTCTGTCTTGATTTCAGCAAGGCCTTTGACTCTGTGCCCCACAAAAGGTTGATCAGGAAGTTGATGGATCTTGGGGTTGGAGAAAAGATGGCCAGATGGGTGGAAAACTGGCTGAGGGACAGAACCCAGAGGGTGGTTGTGGGGAGAGAGTTGTCTGGTACCAGAGAGGTAACCAGTGGGGTCCCAGAGGGCTCTGTGCTGGGGCCGCTGTTGTCCAGTGTCTTCATTGGTGACATTGGGGATGGCATTAAAGGCAAAATGTGTTTGTTCGCAGATGACACCAAGCTCTGTGGGAGAGTGGACACAGCTGAAGGGATACAATCAATGCCAAGAAATGAAGAGTTATGCACATTGGAGCCAAGAATCCCAGGACAGAGTACTACCTGGGTGGAGTCAGAGTATCTGGATCAGAGGAAGAGAAGGGCCTGGAAGTGATGATCACTAGTGACCTGAAGCACTCCATGCAGTGCAAGAAAGCAGCAGCAAAGGAAAACAAGATGCTGGGATGCATATCTACGGAGATCAGTAGTAGGAGAGAGGAAGTTATACTGCCCTTGTACAGGTCACTGGTAAGGCTGCATCTAGAGTATGGAGTTCAGTACTGGTGCCCACACCTCAAAAAGGAAATTAACCTGCTGGAGAAGATCCAGAGGAGGGCTGCAAAGGTGATAGAGAGTCAGCAGGGTAAGGCATACGAGGAGAGGTTGAGGGCACCGAACATGTGCTCCCTGGAAGACGGGACAGAGAGGGGGACATGATTGGGACCTTCAAGTACTCGAGAGGGATAAATAAGGTTTATAAGGAGAGTCTCTTTAAGCTGAGTGGCAACCATAACATTAGGGGGCACTGTCTTAAGCAGGAGGGTGGGAGGTTTAGGAGGGCGGTCAGGAAGCACTTCTTCACAGAGAGGGTGGTGGACACTTGGAATGCACTGCCGGAAGAGGTCATCTCATTGAAGACAGTGGGCAGCTTTATGAGAGGCTGAGATAGACATAGGGAAAGTAAGGATTATGGGTAGGGAGGATGGGAGGAGTGAGGAGGGAGTGCAGGACAATTGGCTCAAGCTGTGGACCCTGCAATACGAGCAGACTTGATTGACCAAATGGCCTTCTCCTGCTGGCTTCCTCGTATGTTTTCTTCACATTGTCATGCTTGCTAAGAGCAAAACAAGATGGCGGACACAACAGAGCTCTGCCATGGCAAAGCCATATACTGTTCGAAAAGATCGACTTACTTTGCTCAAAAAACAGTTGAATTTGTGCTCAAAGTAAGTATTTTCCAAAAGTTTCTTTCATGCCTGACATATACATTTTCCCAGTGGAAAGAATGGGAAAATTAAAAATGTAATACCTTTTGAAGGATATTTCTTTTTACCAAAACTTCAAAAGGCACATCTGTGAGGCAAAGGCTTTCTAGCCTGAAAATTTCAGACTACAACCTAAAGCCGTTTCTGAGCTCCAGGTGGACAAAGAAATGGCAAAAAACAAGGATTTTTCTGTTTGTTCAACACTCTGTATCTCAGAAGCCACACAGCGGATTCACATGAAATTTGGCAAGTCAATAGACCTCCCCCTAGAGATTATGCATGGCACATTTCATGCAAATCCGTTGAACAGTTCTAAAGTTATTAGAGTTAAAAAAAATTCAAGTTTAACATAGAAGTTACCTTTCACCCTAACTGTAGTGGCACTGTGTCTGTGTGTGTCTGTGTGTGTCTGTGTGTGTCTGTGTGTGTCTGTGTGTGTCTGTGTGTGTCTGTGTGTGTCTGTGTGTGTCTGTGTGTGTGTGATAAATATATATAATATGTTATAGTAGCACGGTAGTGCCTATGTAGTTAGGGTTGAGTACTCACTTTATGTTTAAATCTCAAATTTTGCTCCTTAATAACTTTGCCACCGTTTGACGGATTTGTCTGAAATTTTGCATGCACGGTCTGGTACCATATATCTCTGGATCTGGCAAGTTGTGTTACGGTTGGATGTACGGTTGTGGAGCTATGGAGCTCCAAAAACCGCAAAAAAGGACTTGTTGCACGTTTCTTTGCTCGTGCCTACAGCCCACATGGTTTGTGCGTTCAGTCCGAAAATTTCAGGGAACTTGCAGCCGGGGTCACCGATGTGCCTTTCGAAGATTTTGTGAACAAATATTAAATGATTCAAAAGTTATTCAAAAAAAAAAAAAAAAAGGTTCCCCAATATAGTCAGTGGGAAAAGTTAACAACAGATGCAGAAGTTTCGCAGATGACCCGTTTACGTTCGTGAGTCTGCCATTTTTTATTTTTTTCTGTTAGAGCTCAGGAAAATGTCTGGTGTTTAAAATTGGGACCCTCTAGGAACATAATTCTTATTGTGTTCACCTAGTCAGACCCTGAGGATGCTAGACATATCTTTTTGAGGGGATTAGGACCCCCCCCCCGCAGAAATATGTTTTAAATTTTTTTTTGTGAAAAGGACTTCCGCAAAATACTTTTGCAAATGCGAAACTTTCGTGATTTGCGAAAGTATGGCCAAAACAGGGAATTTTTGCCACCCTCCTGCAAAACAACAGTTTGATCCTTTGGGCTGAAATTTGCAGGGAAGAAAGCCAAGACCCCACAGATGTGCCTTTTTGTAGTTTGGTGTCAAAATATTACAGGGCTCTGAAGTTACGGCACTCTGAACTTGACAATTTTTCCCATAGGATAACATTATGGCGTCCGCGGCGCCTTTTGGGTTCCGTATCTTGAAAACTGTTCAAGATACAGACATTTTATCACAAAAATTCTTAGCCCCCAAAACTGAAAAGTCATAATATGAGATTTTAGAATTTTTTTTTTTTTTTAATACCTCTCCCGAGATATAAGCAATTTGGTATTCCAAGTGCTCATTTTCCTGTCCGAGGGCCACTATTATGCCCACATACTTTGTATTCACTGTGCTTCTTGATGCACTTGTTTCAGACACAAAGCATGTGCTTTAGCGTTACCATTGGCGTTAACGTCTACGTTTGCACATGTTTCCTTTACCGTTTACGTTTGCGTCACCGTTAGCATTACCGTTAGTGTTAGTGTTTACGTTACCGTTACCATTAGCGTTTGCTTTTGCATCACCGTTACATTACTGTTTGCGGAACCTTTTGTCGTTTGCGTTCACGTTACTGTTTGCATCACCATTACCGTTAGCGTTTCCGTTACTGTTTACGTTACCATTTGCGTTACCGTAACTGTTACCGATTGTTTGCATTGGCGTTACCATTACCATTAGCGTTTGCATCACCATTACCATTACCGTTTGCATTTGCGTTTCTGCTACCAATACCATTAGTGTTCGCATTTGTGTCACAGTTAGCGTTAGCGTTTGCGTCAACGTTAGCATTACGGTTAGTGTTACTGTTTGAGATTACATTTGCACCTGTGTTTCCCTTACCGTTTGCATCAGCGTTTCCGTTGGTGTTTGCGTTTACGTTACCATTAGTGTTTGCTTTTGCGTCACCATTACCATTACCATTTGCATTTCTGTTTGCTATCGTAACTGTTAGCAGTTGCATTTCGCGGACGCTATGCTGGCATTACTGCTACCATTAGCGTTACCGTTTGCATTACCATTTGCTCTTGCATCAGCATTGGCATTACAGTTACCATTTGTGTTTACACTGCCATTACCATTAGCGTTTGTGTTTGCGTCACCTTTTGCGTTAGCGTTACTGTTAGCCTTACTGTTAGCGTGTGAGTTACTGTTACTTTTAGCATTGGCGATTGTGGTTTGCGTTATCACTTTTGTAACCGTTTGTGTTTGTGTTACCATTTGTGTTACCATTTGTGCTTGCATTTGCATTTGCATTACCATTACTGTTAGCATTAATGATAGCGTTACCATTACAGTTTCCATTACCGTTAGAGTTTGTGATTGCGTTACCATTTGCATTACCAATGGCGTTACTGTTAGCTTTACCATTACTGTTTGTGTTTCTGGCACCATTACCACTACTGTTAGCATTACCGTTACCAGTACCGTTTGCGTTTGCATTTGTGTTACCGTTTCTGTTACTATTCACATTTGCGTTACCGTTTGCGTCATCATTTGCATTACTGTTTGTGTTTCCATTTGCATTACCATTGGCGTTACCATTACTGCTTCAATTAGTGTTAGCGTTACCGTTATCGTTCATGTTAGCGTTACCATCACCCTTAGCGTGGCAAATCACTGTTACAAGGTTTTTTACACTACAGGGCTGCACTATGGTGTCCAGCTTCTGTGTATGTGGGAGCACAGGGCCCAGAGGCCAGCGCTTCCACAAACACATCTGATTATGATGGAATGGGAAGCTTGGTGGGAGCACGGGGCCCAAATCAAGACATACCATTCACTATTTATAGTTTACATTCTCAAAAAGAAGGGAAATTCATGGCAAAAAAACTCCATTAATGCATCAGTTAGGGTGGTTACACAGTGACAAAAGCAGGGAAATTCAGTGTTAGGGTTCAGAACCCTAACTCCACATTCTCCCCCCACACACACGCACACATATACATGCAAGTAGGGGAAGGACCAAGGCAACACAACCAATCACAGACAACCAGCAGCAGGTAACAGAAATAACATACAACTCTTTAAACCACAGCACCCAACCCCCATGCTGTCATTTTCTATGCAGCAACAGATGTCAGGGTCTCGCATGGGGTCGTCAGTCTTAACTCTCATCCCGGAAGTTTCATGCTCCGCCAAACACACATGATTACGGACAACTGGGCAGCTTGGGCCCCACGCTGCCACCAACACACAACACAGACTACACATATGCTTTTTTTGGGTTTAGAAGCCCCCAAACAGCATTTTGGACATATTCTGAAAATAGTTTTGCAAAACACTTTCGCAAATGTGAAAGTTTCGTGCTTTACGTTTACGACACTTTCGTGTTTGCAAAAGTATTTTGCGAAACTATGCTCAAGATAACTGCATATCTTTGCCATCCTCTGCAAGCAAATGGTTTGGTCCTTTGGGCTAAAATTTGCAGGGTGGCAAGCCCTCGTCCCCCAAATGTACCTTTTGCTGGTTTGGTGAAAAAATAGTTAAGGATCACAAAGTTACAGTGTTTCAAAATTGAGCACTTTGCCATAGGCTAACATTGCGGCGCCCATCACACCTTTCGGCACCTATATGTCGAAAACGAAGCGAGGTACAGAGTTTTTGATACTGGCAGCTTGCTTCACCTTCCGGTGAACTAACCTGCTGGAGCAAGTTTGGAAATACTGTATGGTACCTGCAGTTGAATTTTTTTCCCTGCTTGCTACGGTAAGAGTTATACACCTCCTGCTGGTTGTCTGTGATTGGTTGTGTTGCCTTGGTCCTTCCCCTAATTGTGTGTGTGTGTGTGTGTGTGTGTGTGTGTGTGTGTGTGTGTGTGTGTGTGTGTGTGGTGGTGGTTGTGGTGGTTAATTGCGGAGTTAGGGTTTTGAATTTCCCTGCTTTTGTCGCTGTGTAACAACCCTAACTGATGCATTAACAGAGTTTTTTTTTTGCCATGAATATATGTGTGTGTGTGTACGCATATTATATGTAAATTTGTGTGTGTGTGTGTGTGTATATATGTATATGTGTAATATATATATCAGATGCACCGTCTCACTGCTGGGAAATGAGAAACGCAGCCGCCACATTGTAAATGCTCTACAGTCCTCCCACTTCCACTCTACAGTGTATCACACACAGTTTGCAACCCTCATGACGGGACCACCAACCAATCATGCAAGCGAAGAGAAACGCAGAATAAAAACCCCACTTACTGCGGGGGAGAGTAAAAACAAAAAACAAAAAAAACTACATCTCAAAACAAATGAAATACAAAAGTAATAAACACACCACCCTGTTGTGTAAATCGAATATGTGATGGTCGGTGGTGGAATACACTATCTGAACAAGTGGAGACTGATCTCAGGAACCATCACTCGTGGCTCTGCGACTCGTGAGGTTACCCGAGGTCAGTCTCTTCTCATTTAGATAAATAGTGTATATCACCACAGGCCATCACGTATCCCCTATTTTATTTATGCAGTGATTGTAAGAAAACCATTCAGCAAATATGTTTGGCATTTTGATGGTGGTCAGACCTACAGTGAGGATAATTAGAATAATAGACATGTTTGTATTACAAGGCAGTAATACCATCGAGAGGTTTTGGGGACATGGAACCTCGAGAGCAAAGCTCGAGAGGTCCTAAAGTCCCCAAAACCTCGAGATGGTATTACTGCCTTGTAAAACACTTATTTTTCTGTTAGTAATATATGGATCTATTGATAATACTAGAGTTCAAAAGTCATCTCCAACTGTAGTATCATCAGCAAAAACGATCGCTTTATCACTTTTCTGGATAGTATTATTGAGAATAGTGAGGTATTACTGAAAAATATTTGCATCACTCAGTATAGTATTATTGAGGCTTATCCATCTATTATAAATAGAATAATAGATACATTCTGGTGTATTACAAGGCAGTAATTCATCGAGAGGATCTGGGGCTCGAGGTTTCAAGTGCCCCCAGATCCTCGAGATGAAGAACTGCCTTGTAACACAAGAATGTATTTGTTATTTTTTGTAACACATGGATGCGAGGAAATTGTCAGTGTTTACCTTTGCCAAAGAATGAGGAATGTTCGACTGGGGTGCTGAGGTGATTTTCCTGTGAGAAGGAGCCAGTGATTGCGGCAACATTGAAAACTTTAAAAAAAATTCAAACCGCTAAACTGTGCAGTGTTAAACTGCTAAACGAAACAGCGGAAACAACTTTTTTTTTTCTCTAGCGACGGTTGCTGTGGTCAGTTAGTCAGACTCCAAGTAGGAGTAGTGAAGTGAAGGAACAATTTTCTCTCGCTAAGCGAGAGACGCCCGCCATGTTTTTGAAATTATTGATCCGCCCACAAAGAAAGCATCCAATCAGAAGGTGCGGTTTTACCAATGTCACCACGCACAGCTTTGGGGATGTCAGGAAGCCGGCTACGAACTTGAGTTTGCGCTGTTCGTTTTCATATCGTTCGGAGCTCAAACAATAGTATTATGAGCTCCGAACGATAGTATTATCACTAGGCAACGATGGTATTATCACTTTGGCTCCAGTGTATTACTGGAAATTTTTTATATGCTTTTCAGTAGTGTTATTTTAAATATCCATATATTACATCGCATTTATTCTCACTCTTAACTCCATTTATTTCATAGTGGCAATGGAGGATTTAGCCATTTATTCACACAGTTGGTTCACAGTGGCAGTGGAGGTGCAGTGCGGATGAGTGGGCATCTATTGATCACATTCATACAGTGAGGTTGTGCTGGGCTAGCATCACTGTTGAAGGTGGCCACTAAGCAATCAAGACACAGGAGATTTTTTTTTTTTTTGCCTCCTAGGTTCAGAGTGCACTCAGGAAAAGTGTCAGTTATATTTTCATTACGGTTATGGCATATATGGATGTGTGTGCATGTTATATGTATTTATGGTGAAGAACTACGTTAATATTCATTAGGGTTGCTACCACACACAACTCAAAACTGAACAAAGGCTGGAAATAAACTATTAAGTTTGCAAAC
Source organism: Neoceratodus forsteri (assembly GCA_016271365.2). Classification (NCBI taxonomy): domain Eukaryota; kingdom Metazoa; phylum Chordata; order Ceratodontiformes; family Ceratodontidae; genus Neoceratodus; species Neoceratodus forsteri. Next base: position 629,421,466 of record CM028136.1, read on the forward strand.
ACCAAACCTATAAAGTTTGGAAATGTGCTATTTGGGGTTTTATGTTTAACTCCCACCCACCCTACCATGTCCCCTAGCCTCATGATCCATGGGCAGTTTACATGTACAGAGCCATACATCAGTGGTATGGTAGCTCACATGCGTACATCATAGTAAAACTTGTCTCTAGCAAGTCTAATTCCCACCCTCGTGACTGATGGACAAAGTACATATCTGGAGTCATGCCACTCAGGTCTGGTGTTTCATATGCTTTGTAGGTGTACTTTGAGTGCATACCTGCGATAGTTTACATAAATTATATTGTGTGCCTTACTTAACATGCAGTATTATTGTACACCCTCCACAAAACAGTGTAATTCTTAAAAATTTAAATTTAGTATATGCATTGTATAGTTGTCCGTCGCTTTCTTTAAGACACGTACTGCACTTAGAAATAGTCAAGCGAGTTGCATGTTTGGGGCACGTATACTACTTTTTGCAGGGTCATGTTGTAGTTGAATAAACAAACCACCTGCACAGTCTTGTAGGAAGGTGCTAGACCTGTAGCTTGGTCTTGTCACCATCATGGTGGGAGAAATCGGTTTCTGAGCTGGTGATCAGTTTTGTCTAGTAGGCTTCAAAATGTGTTGGCCACCTCAGTATATTTTGTGTCCATTTTCTAGCACTAGCAAATCCCATGATAGGCAGCTACCCAGTAGAGGAGTAAAGAGCTGTGCACACACAGACAGGTAGAGTCAAAATATTTTATTCAATATAAAAGCGTGAGAATACAGAGGCAAATGCCCCTATGTATTGCCTCTCAAGGCGACTTCATCAGGGGCAGAGTTTGCCACAACTGTTACTCCTTAAATATCCATTGCAGTAACAAGTAATGTACTTGGTTAAAGAGTGACCAGTGACAGTGTATAACATTTAAAAATATACATATATAAGTGCAAAACTGAAGAAACAAAGAGTGATGATACAATTTCTAGTGTATTTGTTGTAGAAAAGTTACAAAATAACGTATGTACATGCAATGACTTAAAACACTAATATCCCCTAAATGATTCCCAGGCTGAAAAGGTAAAAATGCCATGAGCAACCTACATACAAGCCGGCAACTAGATATGGTGCTCTGCAATTGGGTGGGGGGATTATTTTATGAGGCTAAAGTAGTGTTAGAAAGTCAAGGCAACAAAATATCAAACACCATTTCACGATGTTTAAACATACAAGTTTTAAAGAAATGGTTTGAAATTAAGTTGGTTATTAAAGCCATAAGAGTACAGGCTTTTTAATAGCGCTGTTCATGTTTCTTTTTGTAAAACAAACTTATGTCTGTCCCCCTTTGCTTGGTAGTGGAAGTATCCATTCAGGGTTCGAAATCTAAAGCCTTTTGTGTTAGAATTATGAGCTTCCTTGAAGTGTGCACTTGGGGGATTGTTGACATTATTTATAATTTCCCTGATATGTTCCTGGATCCTGCACGTCAAAGAATGGGCTGTTCGTCCCACATACACTAGACCACACTGACACCAAGATGGGTAGTCTACACACTCAGTTTGAGGTCAGCATATGTTTAAACCCAAACTCCTGTCCAGTTCTAGGATGTTTGGAAAAAAGGGCCTGTATTAGCAAAACGTCACACATTACACTTTATACATGAATAAAGGCCAACCCTTTTGTTGGCAATATGTTCACATTCATTGGTATCCTGAAATTGACTGCTAGTTAGATATTTCCTGAGACTGGCACCAGACTTGAATGAAATATATGGTGCTCTGCTCACAAGGGGGCCCACTTCTTCATCAAGTAAGCAATAATACCTGACACGGTAGTTGGTATTGGACTATTACGGACCACCCAGGGGCGTAATGAGGCATCAGGCCTTAGAGCCCCTGGAAAGTCCTGTATATCCCCAATACCACCCACCCTGGAGGGTGTTTATTGTGCTTAGAAAATGAGCACTGTGTGTGTAAACAAACAGAAAAGTTCCTATGCTTTAGTTTACTGTTGTTTGAGGTAGGGACTTTTGTCATAGAGGAGCCTCCATAGTTGTGAGAAGGAGCAGCTGTCATGGCTACCCCTCCCGAGAGACATAGGCAGAAATTGTGAGTCTGCCTTGCTTCATTTATAAAACTGCTGACTGTTCCCCACCCGACACACAGAGACATACAGGCTGTGTTCCTTTTATTTTTTTTTTTTTGGTATGCTGGCATTGGTCTGTTCCCTCGCCCCCATGTGTTGAATTTCGTCTGGTCGGGCACAGAGTGTGGGTGCAGTGAGTCTGACAGTACAAGATAGCTCCACCTCCAAAGGCCAGTCTATCGGCAAGAAGGTGCTGCTATTGGGTAAAATTGAAGTTGGGGAAAGGGTAATGCTGGTAGCGGGGGGAAAAAGTGGGCTGGTAGCAGGGATGTGGTTGCCAAAAACGTACGGCAACCAGGAAAAATCAAGTTTCTTGCATTTCTTTTAATAAAGAATGATGATGGACTTTTGGACAGGGTTGGATATCCTTGTGTGTGGTGAGGATAGCAGGAGAAGCGACCTGAGGATCGTTGACACGGGGATGGACATGTACTGCAGGCAGATTGGTGACCATTATGAAGTAAATGTTTATTTAACAAAGAAAAAAAAAAAAGAATGATAGTGGTGGTGTGGGCAGGGTTGTGCTTGCCTGTATGTATGTGTGTGGTGGGGCCGCCTCGCCTTTCTTCTCACTTACCGAGCACAGCCCCTCTGTTTTAAAAATTCGAACTGGCACAAGGATACCAGTTTTCTAGTGAGTGGTGCCAGGTTGTCACTTATTATTTGGTGGCCGTCCATTGAAAAATATATGCATTTTTGACCATGACCCGTGGCTTTCAGCCAGTCGGGATGCTTTATTTTTCAAGCCCATTTTCAAAGGGATAATGCAGTCCACCTGTCTCTGATAATGCCTCTGATACTCATTGCTGAGCTGTTACAGGTATTGACAGATGTCACCTTCAATGTAGTTCTATCACTCCTTTTAGGTTTGGGCTGCAGAAGTGTTCGTCTCATTCACATACTTTGTTACAAGCATTTTGTACCACTTCTGCTGCATTGTCCCAATTGAAAAGGCCATCATTTATTTCTCCATATGTAACCCCAGGCTGGCATGCCGTTTGTATCTGACAGCTCTACCAGGTGGGCTGGGTTCGGGGAGGTATATGTCACTCTGCACAAAGACTAGGTTTGGCTACTCTGCACAGGGGTACCCAAGTAACTCCGAACACAGGAAGCAATAACTGTAATGTCCAATACCAGAAGTGGGATTCTCAAGTGTGGCTTTTATTCACATCCAAACAGAATAAACAAAGCATAGATGGACCCCCACAGGGCTACACTCCTGGTAATGCAGACTAAAGGAGATGAGAACACATCCTTATCACTTTAGCCCTCAGGCTCTACAACACACTGGGCGCACACAGCCCGGACTTGTACGCTGCTTTGGGTTACACAGCCCGAACTTGAACACTGCTTTGCATTTTCCCTGACTTTGCTCCCTTGCCAGCCACTTGGACACCTTCCATACTTCATGGAAACATTTTCTGGTGGCTCCCTAAACCACCTAAGAGCACCTCGGCTCCATCAGGGAATCGTCCTCTTTAATCCCACATCTGGGTACTTTCCTTGGGCACTTTCCAAGTACCTGAGGGAAAGCAAAAGTAGGGTTTTATTTAACTCCAAAAATTGATTAGCGTTTTGCTCATAAAAGTGCTAAAACATTGTGAAAATGCATAGCACTTGCCTCATTGTGTTTAACAAACATAACACTTCTAGAAAACCTATATAAATACTTTCTGTACAGTTAGCATTGTCTCAAGAAAAAAAACTGCTAATCAATTATTTAAAACCCTGAAAAGGTGTCTCAGAGCAAATCCGTAGAGATGAATTTGGTTACTACTGATTGGGGGGGGGGGAATCTCTCACCTCTCGCTCCCACAATTCATACGCGGCCATTTCTCTGGACTGTAAACACGTCATCCTTTAGAACTCTGCTGTGTAGATTCTTGCTAAATGTATTTCACATTCAGTGTACTTGTCTCGCTTCCCATTTGTGCTGGACTTGAACATACTTAAAAAAAAATAAGTAACATTGCGCATTACTCTAGACCCCCCATAGGATAAGCAGTCCAATTCCCACATCCTTTCTTTCCATTTTGTGATGGCCTTGAACATATTTATAAGTGGCTTTGCCCATTACTGTAGACCCCCCACTGAGTTATGCATTTTCCTGACCCCACAGTAACAGTCCCTTTAGTTTCCTTCTCTTTGACGTGAAAACACTTGGCCCTTTTTCAGAGCAAACTCACCCTTTGGTTGCAGGTGCATCACAGGCGTTTCCTCATCAAGGAATCTCTTACAGAGCTTCTGGTGCCTCAGCACAACTCAGACAGGCAGCTTTTTTCCCTTAGCCGGACCCAGGGGGGTTGCCCCTGGAAAAATGGCAGACACCTTCCCCCCCCATCCCCTCAGGGATGGGGCTCTGAACCATTGAGAGTGGTCTCCACCACTTCAGTTATCAGTTCCTGTGTTCCTCTTCAGGTGGAAACACACACCTTGAACAAAAGTAGCTCTGAAACAGAGCTTAAAGCTCTGAGAGCCTATACACACTCTGCTGCACTACAGTCTCTCTCTAAGACTGCACACAGACTGACTTCAAATTCCCCAATGTTCTACTCTAACCTCCAACTGCAACTTTCCAGTCTGGCTTATGTAGCTGCGACAGTTCTAAAATTATGTCATCCCTCAGTCTCAGCTGAGACTGAGAACAGAGTGAGACAGTGTGAAATCCATTTAACTGGAGTTTCACAAGCTGCCTTCCCTGCCTACCACTAGGTCTTACTGGGATTCTAGTAACCCTGGGTAACATAGGGGTTACACTCACCCTGGGCCAGGAAAATGACTGTCCGCAGTCATTATTCACCCGGCTTAGGCCATCTCGCCCCATGTGTCGACTACAGGGAGGTAGCACTACCTTCTCCCCTACCGTGTGCTAGCAAAGGCAGGCAACTCTAAGGGCCTAGAGGCCTTTGGCTGACATATCAGCCTCTACTCTACCTGCTAACTATGGGCACCTAGTGGCTCTGGTATAACTGTCCAGAGCATAGCCCTAATAGATCAGCACTGCGGCCCCTACGGCCGTTCAGGACCACAGCCTGTCTATCCCCCCAGCCCTCTAGGGAACACGTGTCTGCCTCTAAGTCAAATTTCCCAAAACAAAACAAACAGGGGACCTCCCCGACCCTCGACACCATGCAACCATATACCAGGAGCTAATACCATACCTATGCATTACTCCCACACTCCCCCACAACCATACCAGTGGAAGGAAAAGTTACACACAGTAACAACAGTACTTTAAACACTACTCTCGAAAGTACTAGTGAGGGACTCCGATGAGTCCCTCCTCCGCTTCTCGTCTTTTCTTCTATCTTCTTCAGGAACACCTGCAAGAAAAAGAGAGACAACACACACTCCTCTGAGGGGCTTTCTCCAACAGCCTCTGTCTGGTGCTGTGTGCTGCCAACTGCAGATTCTTGAACTTTTGTCCATGTGGGAGCCAAGTGAATCTTGGACACTTTAAACTATATTTCTCTAAGAACCCAGAACAAGGAGGTACCATGAAGACGTCCCTTCCAGCATTTAAGCGCATCAAACATACTTGCACTGGATATTCAGGAATCGCCACATGAGGAGGCAATCATCCTCTGTAGTAACGTCTCTCAACATCCCTTAACTTGTTTACTTCTACTGCTACCACAGCCCGGGCATGATCCGGGTAGCGAGCTGGTCCTGAAGCCATGACTGCAGAGAAAAACAAACGCTCGCTGTTATTTCAAGTCCCATTTCGCTGAAAGCTTTCTCTCTTTCAAAATGGCTCCTCTGCTGTTGTGTTTACATTACTATCCCACTCTGTAATGGCGGCGGCAGCACTCCTACACATCAACATTCTGAAATTGGGTCAAGCCACTGCGCATCTGATTTACACACTCTACTGATAACTTTGTTCAAACTGCACAGACTTGCACTGTTTGTTTTTTCCCAGCACATTTATATGATTTACCATGGACTTTTCATTTGCTGAAGACATTGCTGTAGCTCACAGTCCCTTAAAGCCTCAGTATTTCATAGCACAGGATTGCCTGTAACTCTTGCTGCATATCGGATACAACTCACAGTGTCTCTCATGGCTTTGAAACTTATACTGATGCTGAACCTATAATTAGGCCCACAGTCTAGCTTAGAATGCTTGCATTTGCTTGTAAAAACTTGACGCAGTCCTTGTTTGCAAAGCGATTACACTGCTACACACACATTCAGCTGGCTTTTGGCAAAATCACCTAGTTTGAGCAATTATTTCTGTTGGTACGCACTGTTATCAGTAGCTGATTGCTGTGATGGAAAACGGCCTGTAGCCAGTCTTGGAGGCCTCTGGAAAGAAGCGGGTTGGCAGTCCTGCCGATCGTCCCTCTGAACACCACACTCACAGTCCAGTCAATCGAGATGCGGGTTGAGCCCGAATCAGACAGAAAAGTCCATTTTTTGAACTTTTTACAGCGTTTTCAGTCACTGCGATGCTCCTCCTAACAAGCCAGTATGCACACTCCACTCACTCTCTCTCTCGAATGCTGGGCAGTCGCTCTAGAGCTGACTTGGGGGCGGGACTGATTGCAGTCTCACCAATCGTCAACACGCCACAAATGAGCCTCTTCGCTGTTCGAAAGTGTTCTCTCTCCCACGGCATCGCCGACAGGCAAATTTAAACTGCAAAACCACACTGTTGTGTTTTTTTTTTTTTTTTTTTTTTCTCTCAACCGACTCCTCGGTGGGAGCACTATTTCAACCATTTTTCATGGCCATTAAGCACAACCAGTCTCTCAGTTCACAAGAAAGCATTTCCAACGTCTAGGACACGATTTTCGTTTTGCTACCCACAGTTTTCCACACTTTTCTTTGTCACAGTTTTAAAAGCTGGCAAACGCTGTAAATTTGATGCAGGACAAGGGCATACACTCTTAGGCTTTACTGCTCCTTGGTAAACAGTTGGCATTTTAACAGCAGCACATGGACAACAGCACACAGCGACACATTAGTTAACCTTGCTTCAGCTTTTTGGGCTACCCACTGCCAGATAACCAAAACGCTAGCCCCTTGCCCGAGCTACCTTTCTTACATTCTTCCTTAAATTCCAAACCTAAATCCTCAGCGGTGCCTCCATTTTTGTAACCCCTACCCGGTATGCCGTTTGTATCTGACAGCAATACCAGATGGGCTGGGTTCAGGGAGGAATAGGTCACTCGGCACATAGGCTAGGTTTGGCTACTCTGCACAGGGGCACCCAAGTAACTCCGAACACAGGAAGCAATAACTGTAATGTCCAATACCAGAAGTGGGATTCTCAAGTGTGGCTTTTATTCACATCCAAACAGAATAAACAAAGCATAGATGGACCCCCACTGGGCTACATTCCTGGTAATGCAGATTAAAGGAGACCAGAACACATCCTCATCACTTTAGCCCTCAGGTTCTACAACACACTGGGCACACAGCCTGGACTTGTACGCTGCTTTGGGTTACAGAGCCCGAACTTGTACACTGCTTTGGGTTTTCTCTGACTCGGCTCCCTTGCCAGCCACTTGGACACCTTCCATACTTCATGGAAACATTTTCTGGTGGCTCCCTAAACCACCTAAGAGCACCTTGGCTCCATCAGGGAATTGTTCTCTTTAATCCCACATCTGGGTACTTTCCTCGGCACTGGCCAAGTACCTGAGGGAAAGCAAAGGTGTCTTAGAGCAATCCAGAGAGGTGAATTTGGTTACTACTGTTGGGGGGTCTCCCACCTCTCACTCCCACAGTTCATACCCGGCCATTTCTCTAGACTGTAAACACCTCATACTTTAGCACTCTGCTGTGTAGATTCTTGATAAATGTATTTCACATTGTCTACTTGTCTTGCTTCCCATTTGTGCTGGACTTGGACATACTTTAAAAATAAGTGGCATTGTCCATTATTCTAGACCCCCCACAGGTTAAGCAGTCCAATCCCCACATTCTTTCTTTCCATTTTGTGCTGGCCTTGAACATTCTTATAAGTGGCTTTGTCCATTACTCTAGACCCCCCACTGAGTTAAGCATTTTCCTGACCCCACAGTAACAGTCCCTTTAGTTTCCTTCTGTTTCAGATGAAAACACTTGGCCCTTTTTCAGAGCGAACTCACCCTTTGGTTGCAGGTACCCCACAGGCATTTCCTCATCAAGGAATCTCTTACAGAACTTCTAGTGCCTCAGCACAACTCAGACAGCTTCTTTTCCTTAGCCGGACCCGGGGGGTTGCGTTGGAAAACAGGCAGACACCTCCCCCCCATCCCTTCAGGGATGGGGCTCTGAACCACTGAGAGCTGTCTCTGCCACTTCAATTATCAGTTCCTGTGTTCCTCTTCAGGTGGAAATGCACACCTTGAACAAAAGTAGCTCTGAAACAGAGCTTAAAGCTCTGAGAGCCTGCACACACTCTGCTGCATTACAGTCTTTCTCTAAGACTGCACACAGACTGACTTCAAATTCCCCAACATTCTACTCTAACCTCCAACTGCAGCATTCCAGTGTGGCTTATGCAGCTGCGACAGTTCTAAAATGATGTCATCCCTCAGTCTCAGCTGAGACTGAGAACAGAGTGAGACAGTATGAAATCCATTTAACTGGAGTTTCACAAGCTGCCTTCCCTGCCTACCACTAGGTCTTACTGGGATTCTCGTAACCCCGGGATTTACACATATATGATATTAGCCAAATGGCATATATGACAACACCATCCATAACTGATGGTAGTTAACTAACATTAAGTAATTACAACATGCTATGACATTGTAATTAACGCTCTATTACAACTGTGGACAATATATACATGTTAAAGGAAACCAGAAACAATTCAGTTATTTGCAGCTATTACATGAATCATAAGTAACAAGCATTGGGCTCGGTATATGTTTTTCATTCTTGTAGAACTGTAAAATGCATATTTACATGATACCCTATCAATGTTGAAACCTCTCTTGGTTTGCCACAAATTTTTTTTTTTTTTTTTTTTTTTTTTTTATACTTGGAATTTTTACTTGGGAGTTGGCACGTGCCAAGCCATGAAATGTCACATCACTGACTCCGATTTCAGACAGTTGAAGTGTGTATGCTGGAATAGCAGCCATTTTAAAAAGCAGCTTCATGAAAACCCCCACTTGCTGGCTAATGTAAGTATTTCCCGGCCCAAATTTGCAGAGTTCGTGATCGGCTGGGATAAGGGTCTCTTTAAGCACCTTGCCCTCTGCAGATGAAATGGGCACTTTGCCGTGCCTGATGAATTTTCTCATGTTCCCCTTGCCCTGATGCCATTCAAGAGAGGGCCAGGGGAGCGAAGACACTGGCGGTTGCCGGCCACTAAAGAAAGGATTTCAGTGGAGGATGACACTACTACTAAGACTTCTGCAGGGGAAGGTAAGCTCCCAAATAGGGGGTATCCTGACCTGTAAGGCAACCGACCAAGTGTTGTCGTGGGGGGGAGGGGTTATGGAGTGAGCCAGTTGCCGAAAACTGATGGTTGTTTTCCCTATGGAGTTACTTGCGTAAGCCAGCAAAAGAGGGATTTCATGAGGCCGCTGTTGTAACGATAGAGGTTTCAACATTGATAGGGCAGCATGTGAAATGTGCATTTTACAGTTATACAAGAATGAAAAACACACACTGATGCCATTCCTTATTGTTTGATTCATGTAATAATTGTAAATACCTCTGAATCATTTCCTATTTCCTTTAAGTAATTACAGCATTCTATAATATAATTAACGCTCTTATTTTAAGTGTGGACAAAATATATACATGTTGTTACAGAACTATTAACATGAACAACCACCTGAATAACACATGTAACAACAACTTACTAACCACCGACATTACAGCCCTAACATCGTTTCCAACTATAGCCGCTCCAACAAATCGCCCCCCCAAATCCGTGCGAACCACTTTTACTGCTCCATCTGTCACTTGCCAAACCAATCACACACAGTAATCGAAGTTAAACTGTATAAAGCAAAAGCCTCCTGAAACACTTGCCAAACATTTCACATGCTGTGCTTCAGTTTCCTAACTGTGTAAAACGGGCATCCTAAAACTCACCAAACATTCCACCTACTTCCTTCCATGATGCAGTCTTCAAACACACTAAAGAAAAAAAACAGTTGAACCAGGCTTCCTTACATACACAGCCACTTCCCTATGGAAAACCTTAAAGGGACAAAACTATGCAGTACTTAAAATGCTTTACAGTATAAAACAATACTGTGGTCAAACACTTGAAGGAACTCTAGAGAACTACGAAAGCACTCTTAGCTGATGGCAGAAGATCTTTCTCCTTCTTTGCACCACAAAAGTGGAATGAGCTTCCACACTCACTACTCTCATGTAAGACCCTTACTCTCTTCAAAAGACAGTACAGAGAAATATTTTACAAGCCTCCTGTCTATAATGGGAACTGTACCTAACTTCTCCGTATGCTGCCTATACTCTCTTTGTGTGTATGATCAATGTCTAGGGCTGCGAGTTTGTACACAGCCAATCGTCTATACTCTGCACTTATGTACTAATTGCCTCTACTATGATTATATTGTATGCTCAAGTTAATCTTACTGTTTGATCAAATGTGTTGCAGTTGACATCTGTAATGTACTATCTTCCAATGAATGGGATGGCAAGTTTGGTCCATGAATGTATGTAACTGTCTAAGACATTTGTACATAATATTTGTAGCTGTACTGTTTTCTTATGTTTAGAACATTTGGTTCCCCGGGTTGCCCCTGGAAAAAGGGACTAGACTGTTTCAGAGGGTGCACCCGGTCTCAAAATTTAAATAAATAAACTTAAGCAAGTACACTAAACAAGCTACGCCAAAAAAAAGGGCACACTTTCTCTTAAAGAAAAAATGACCAACCTAATGTGTTTTTTATTTTTTTTTTTACATATATATGGTGTGTGTGTGTGTGTGTGTGTATATATATATATATATATATATATATATATATATATATATATATATATATATATATATATATATATATATATATATATATATATATGTGTGTGTGTATGTATGCATATCTACACACACACACACACACACACACACACACACACACACACACACACACACACACCTAGGTGTGGAGATAAACAGTGTGTGATAAATCCTTGAGTCACTGTGCGAGTTAAATTCGGCTACCAGGCCTCCGATTGGTGCAGCGCTTGGCAAGCGGATCCTGATTGGTCTGCTCTGCCCCGAGTCTTGTCCTGATTGGTGCGCCTTTCTGCATTGACTCTGCATAGCATTTTCGGCTCTGTTTTAGAACAAAGCTGATTCCTTTATCGCCTCCAAAGTGGGTTAAATTTTCTCCCTCCCCCAACCCCCTCCCAGGCCTCCATTAACTACTCACTTGTCCCTCCCCTTCTGTCCATCTCAAGCTCCCATTGACTGTCTGTACTTTACACTCTTCTTTTCACTCCCCTGTCCTATTATACCTCACTCCTCTCCTCGCTCTTTTATATATTTTCTGATACTCTTGATCTCTCTCTCTCTCTTTTCCCTTAGCTCTGTTCTTTCTCTCTCTCTCTCTCTCTCCCCCCCCCCCGTCTTCCTGGGTGCCACTGACACTCACCGTTTGTACTTGATTTCACCTAGGTCTCTCAGCCATGAACCTCTCGATCTCACTGTTCTTTCTTGTGTCCTCAACTGTTCTGCTTCACTTATCTTCCCATCTGTTTCCATTGCCCACTCTGCACTCCCTTATCACATGCCCCATGACTACCAATTCTCCAACCTGCTCCTCTTATCCCCTCTCCACTGTGACCCTGCTCCTCTTTTGTTGTATAGACCCTGTGCCAATATTGTTACCTACACGCTTAAATTCTTCCCCTTGAATTTGCGTGCCATTCGCTCTTTTGTGCGTCATAAACTCTGGTATCTCATCCAAATAGCCCTACTGCTCTCTGGAGACGTACATTTGAACCCGGGATCAACCTATGTCGGAAGTAGTCGCCTGTCACATGTTAAGGGTCTTACAGTAGTGCATTATAACATCAGAAGTCTGTTACAGAATTTTGCTGAATTTGAATCCTGGGTTACCCTATATTAACCTGATGATATATGTATTACCGAAACGTGGCTTAAGCCTTCCATTCAAGACTCCTGCTGCTCGCTAACTTCCTACAACCTCTTGAGAGCAGATAGGCCTGCCCCCAAAAGAGGTGGTGGTACTGCTGTCTATTTCCAAGACCACCTCAATTTCGCAGAGATCTGCTCTTCTCCCCTAGTCCATAGTGAAGCACTACATGTTCTTCTGTCCCTGGGCTCCAAAAAACTTCATGTTGTCTGTGCTTACAACCCCCCCTTCTAACAGCTTAAAAGATCTTGATGAGCTGCTTGAACAAACCACTCTTTTCTCAGTTAGAAATGAGGTTCTCTTACTTGATCTCAATATAAACTGGCTAGGTAACTCCCAACCTTTACTACTTACCAAGATCCAAAGCTTCAACTTTCACCAGGTCATTACTGATCTCACAAGAACAGCACAGCACTCTCACTCCACAACTCTGCTCGACTGGGTTATGACTAACCACTTTGAAAATATTATCTCCTCTGGCACACTAGCAGATTCCATCACAGATCATTTCCCCTACTTTCTGCGTTTGGGGAAAGACCAAGCCCCTCTCCCCATCAAGTCTCGGTTTATCACTTTCTGTAACTATGAACACCTCGACCACTAGTCCTTCCTACAGGATATTGCTTCCATCAGCTGGACTCCTCTGTTTAACTTGGATGACCCTCAAGCTGCGTTAAACCTATTCCTAAATTGCTTTTTGGGAACTCAGAACAAACACTGCCCCCTCGTTACCCGTCGAGTAAAAATTAAGCATATCTGGTGGCTTATGTCTGACCTTCTCTCCTAACTACGCCAGCATAATAAAAGCTGGCATTGCTATAAAAAGACAGGACTGCCTGCTGACTTCAGTTCCTATACGGTACTCAGAAATTCCTGCAAGAAGGATATTAAATGTGCCAAGAGCACCTACTGTAAAGATTTCTTAACTAAATCTTATGGTGACCCCAAAAAATTCTGGTCCCACATAAAGAGCTTCCTAGGTTCAAATCCGGCCCCCCCCCCCCCCAACTGATCTGTCTCTTAATGGTGTCCACTGCAACAATCCTTCCACTATCGCTAACTTTTTCAGTGCACAGTTCTCTAATCTTACAAACTATATATCATCCTTCCCAGCTTCACTTAACCCCCTTGCTCAACTTAATGACTCTGGGCCCAAATTTCATTTCAAGTCTGTTATCCATATGGATGTTCTTAGACTGCTCCATAACATTTCTGACCATTCTGCAGCAGGCTGTGACAGTATTGAACCCAAGTTGTTAAAACTTGATGCCCCTTACATAGCCGCACCTTTAGCGAGGATGTTTACCCTGTCCCTGTGTCATAGCTATGTTTCTGCTCTCTGGAAGACGGCCAGGATTACCCCTGTCTTCAGAAAGGGTAACCACAAAGACCCCTCCAACTATAAACCTATTGCCATATTGTCAGTCCTTAGCAAAATCCTTGAAGCTCGTAGCCACCCAAATCATTGACTTTCTTCAGAAATATGACCTCCTTCCGAATGCACAACATGGTTTCCGCAAGGGCCACAGCACCACCACTACATTACTCAAATTCACTTCTGATACGCTATCTGCCATGGACTCTAGGTTCCTAACAGGGGCTATCTTTATAGATATGACAAAAGCGTTTGACCTAGTCAACCATCCTATCCTCCTTGCCACTCTTACATCCCTAGGTGTCTCACCAAATGCCATAGCGTGGTTTGGCAGCTACCTATCAGATCGCACCCAGCAAGTTAAATTCAGCTCCGCCTTGTCAGATTCAGCAACCATAAACTTAGGCGTGCCACAAGGTTCTATTCTTGGGCCTCTGCTTTTCTCCATTTTCATAAACGATATTACCTCTAACCTTTTCCAGACTGCCTCCCTACTATACACAGATGATATCATCCTTTATGCCAGTGCTAAAAACTTTACAGAAGTAAATGAAAAGCTTTCACTTGACTTTCAAAGGATTCAGCAATGGCTATTTTGCCACAAACTGCTGCTGAATGTCTCTAAGGCTCAAGCCATGCTATTTGGTACACATGCCAAGCTCAGACTCTTATCAACCCACTTTCAAAGTTACTACCTTAAGTGGCTCTTATGTTGATGTTGTACCCTCATTTAAATACCTTGGTCTCACACTCGACCCAACTCTCTCTTTTGATCTCCACATTCAACAAACCTGCAAGCTGACCAGCATAAAACTAGGTATGGCCTATCGTACCTGCTATATGCTCACACCTTCTGGCGAGGCCATTGCCGTCCATAGCATACTTCTTCCATCACTCACCTATGGAGTTGTAGTGTGTGCATCTGTGAGCAAAACTATTCTCAGGAAGTGGGATGTCACCTACAATAATATCTGTAGGTATGCGTCCTTATCACATCGGTTGAAACATCGCTGCCTACTATACTCAGAACTCGGATAGCTTTCTCCGACTGCATCTAGATACTTTGCGCTGGGCTTGGTCATAGATAAAGTCACTTGTATCCAAACGCCTAAACCCCTGGCGGATCTATTCCTTGTCCAGCCATCTAAATATGGTCTTCGCTTGGCTGCTAATGCCCCTGTGCTTATTCCTCAGCACCACTCTACTAAAGGTGCTAGCGCTTTCTCTTGTTATGCCCCCTATCACTGGAATTCCCTCCCACTAGCTATAAGGTTAGCACCTTCCCATGCCTCCTTCAAGAAATTGCTTTGTGTCCATCTTGCTGACTCCTCTTCATGCTCTTGTTTCAAACCACCCTAGCCCATTATCTCTCCCTTGATCCATGCACACTCTCCTCAGGTATGCACTTTACTCGCCTCCATACATCCACTTGCATCCTTAGTTTTCACAAATTCCTATCCCCCATTTCTTGACTGTCTAATACTTTTCCATCCGTCCCCTTGTACTGTACCTCTCCCTAGTCCTATCCTACCTTTACTTTATTCTCTATGTATAATTATATTTTGTGGGTTTTTTGGTTTGTGTATTATACCATTTTCTCTACCTGGGTAACTGATTAATTTGGTTCATTTATTGCACTTGCTCTCATTTTCTCCATGTTATTGCCTATGTAATTTGTATTCATGTTGCTTTCTGACTACTTTGTATTACTACTGTCCATGCCTTTACCTTATTGTATTTAAATATTCTGCATTTGTTTTTTATTTCTGTTTTTTCAAAATGTTAATTCAGCTGTATTGTATCTGTAAACTCTCGGGTCGTGCCTGAAAATAGTCATTGCTATGGCTAGTGAACCTTACCCGGTCAACAAAAACAAATGAATAAATAAAATACATTTTATTTATACACACGATTACTCTTTTATACACACAGTTACTATGTCACAAATCTCTTCAGAATTCATTTAGAATATTCGGCCTCAGAAGCAGTACTAGCCATATTCAAATGGGAATAACTTTAAAATGAGAGAAGGTAGCATGGTACTGTTATCACGAAAATTGTTCCGCACTAAATTATCTACAAAATGAGTGGTGTTTCATTTATAGATATCGAACAGATTTTTTTATAATTATCAAAAAACATAAAACTCAATTTTATTTTACCTGTTTTGACAAACAAATGTGAATAACTTTTTAAAATGAAAAAGGTAGAATGGTACTGTGAGCATGACATTTGTTCAGCAGGATATTTTCTACGAAATGAGTAGTGTTTCATTTAATAGCAACCACTATGCTAGGCGGACATACTCTATGAAAGTTAACCAAAACTCCCAGAAATTATCATTTAAAAAGATTCCAAACCAAATGTTCCTGCACTGATAGAAAGCCTCCCTATTGCATAAATGAAATATACAATGGTGAGCTGTCAGATAAATCATTTATGTACACAAGTGCTGTTTGACCTCGGGTAACCCACGAGATATATACATACACACACATATACACACACACACACACACTGCAAAAGACGTTTAATGCATCAGTTAGGGTTAAAGCGACAAAAGTGGGGAGATGAGACTTTGGGGTTGAGCCCCTAAACCCCCCCCCCCCATTCCTCCACAGACTGACAGATGCCGGAGTGTGCCATGGGATTGCAAGGCCCAACTCTCGCCCTATTCCATGTGTAAACAGGTTGACATGCTACAGTAAAGGAGAATGGGGTCAGAGTTAGGCCTCACAACCCCATGGCACACCCCGGCATCTGTCGGTCTGTAGAGGATGGGAGGGGTTAGGGGCTCAACCCCAACGTCTCATTTCTCCACTTTTGCCACTTTAACACTAGCTGATGCATTAAACAGAAGTTTTTTTGCAATGAATTTCCTTACTTTTTGAAAAAGAGTAATGTAACTAGTAAATAGCATGTGTTGGTGGGCCCTGCGCTCCCACCAAGCTGTCCATTTCTGTATAACGATATGTGTCTGTGGGAGCTCGGGCCCTCTGGGCCCTGTGCTCCCACTTACACATAGCTACAGAGCCATACAGCAGCCCTGTAGGGTAAGGAACCCTTGCAACACTAATTTGCCAATATCTCGCAAACCGTAGCAGCTATGAAACAAATTCAAGTGTCGTCATAATCTTGATAGCAAGATACATCGACCAAATCCGTATCTTGCATCGTTTACGCGCTACGGGCACGGAAAAGCGCTGAAAAGGTACCCTTGGAACCCTTGTAATAGGTTTTTGCCAATATCTCTGTAACCGTAGCAAGTAGGAAAAAAATTCCACTGCTGGTCTAATCCATGATTTCCAAACTTGTTTCTCTAGGTTAGTTCACCTAAGGTGAACTGAACTGTGGTAGTGAAAAATCCGTATCTCTCTTAGTTTTCGAGATACGGGCACTGAAATTTGCTATGGGCGCTGCAGTGTCATCCTATAGGGAAAAATAAAAACTTTGATACCCTCCACTACATCCCCGGCCACCCTAGAAGAATTGCTAGTGCTGCGTAATGAATACACAGACCTGATAAAAGAAAAAGCGGAATATGCCGTTTTAAAGACCAAAGCTAAATATGTTGATCAGGGCAAAAAAGCTGGAAGGCTACTTGCCTTACATCTGCGTCAATTAGAGAGTTCTTGTTTAATCCCCTCCATACGGTCTTCTGCTGGTTCTATTAAAACTGAACCCTGAGAGATCGCTCAGGTTTTTGAAGCCTTTTACAAGACACTCTATGGAAAATGCCCTTCCCAAATATTACCCCAAGACATGGAAGCTTATTTGGATTTTCTGGACCTTCCTGTGCTAGATGACATATGCCAGTCTTCTTTAGTCTCACCAATAACTACTACTGAAATTGAGATGGCCATCAATAGCCTTGCTCCAGACAAAGCGCCAGGCCCTGATGGATTTCCCTCTAATTTTTATAAAACATTTTCCAAGGAGCTATCCCCCCTTTTGCTTAACTTATATAGTTACATGTTCAAGGCCGACAAATTGGATCTAACCCTTCTGGAGGCAACAGTTATCCTCCTACTCAAACCAGATAAGCTCCATTTAGATCCAACTAGCTATCGGCCGTTTTTTTTTTTTTTTTTTCTCTTAAATCGTGACATTAAAGTCTTGGCCAAAGTACTCTCGCTTCGGATAAAAGCACTTTGGACCCAGCTTCTAAGCCCGGAACAAGTTGGATTCGTGTCTGGACGCTCCTCGGTTGATCACCTGAGGACACTTGCACATGTTTTGGAAGCGGCCCAATCTTCTCAGTCTCCAATGGCTTTAATTTCCCTAGACGCTGAAAAAGCTTTTGATAGGGTGTATTGGGAGTTTTTATGGATAACTTTGAAGAAATTGGGCTTTCCTTCTCTTTTTATTGCAATGATACAGTCAGTTTATTCCTCTCCCTCAGCCAAGATCTATTGCAGTGGTGTTTTCTCTGCTAGATTCCCCTTATTTACTGGCACCAGGCAAGGTTGCCCCCTTTCACCTTTCCTTTTTAATCTTTATTTAGAACCCCTTCTTCGCCATATTAAACAGTCCCCCCAAATTAAAGGTATCCCAATTCACAATCAAACTCTAACATTTCTCGGTATATGCAGATGATATTCTCCTTCATCTGGAGCAGCCGGCATCCTCTTTGGAGCACTCCCTAGAAGTTATTGGTCAATATGGCAGGCTATCTAATTATAAACCAAATATTTCCAAAACTGAAATTTTTCCACTGAATAGCCATACTTTGAAATCGGAGTTTGTTCAACTGGGCATTAAATGGTCCTCTCAGGTAATCAAGTATCTCAGTATATACTTAACTAGGGACCCCATTAACACCAAGAAACTTAACCTGGATGATCTGGTTGTGACCATTCAACAGGATCTCCAGAGATGGCAGAACCTACCCTTATCTTTATGGGCTCGGATAAGTGTTATCAAGATGAATGTTCTTCTCCGTTTCTTCTATCCCTTAAACTTGTTGAATTTATGGCTTCCGATATCCTTCTTCAAACAATTACACTCCATGATCTCAAGATTTATCTGGTTAGGCAAACATCCCCGTCGTGCTTTTTGCAAACTTACTGTACCCAAGGCTCTGGGGGGTCTTCATCTTCCCAATTTTCTTTTACTATTGGGCAAGTCACTTAACCAAGTTGGGGAGATGGCTTTCTCAAAGGGATATGGACTGCACTCCCATTTGGCTCCAGATAGAGAATAATCTCTTACGGTCTAATGCAGTGAACCTTCCCACCGTCTTCTATTTGACAAGAACTTCACTGCCAGTTGCCTTGCAAGATTCGGTAATTAGTACCTCCCTTAAATTTCTCTCACAGTGTTGTGCATGTTTTAAGATACCCCTTAAATATGACATGGCCCAGCCAATTCTATTAAATCCTAATATCAAAATAGGTGGCTCCTGTCTTCCCAGTCAGTGGCTCCCCCAGCTACATGAAGCGCGAGTGGAAGATCTATTTTCTCAGGACAACCTTCTCTCCTTCTGAAATTCTCTCTAAATTTGACATTCCAAGGAACCAGATTTTTAAGGTGTTACAACTAAGACATTTTATAGGGACGGTTTTTGGTTTCAACCCTCGGACATCATTGGCCAGACCCCTACTGACTCAAGTATCTGAATATGCCTTGAAACCACACTGTGTTTCCACAGTATATGCCCTCCTTTTGACCACTACCTGTTCCAACCCCCTCCCTGGCTCCACAATCTGGAACGCCTTCCTTCCAGACCTGAACCTTGATTGGGCCCAGATCCTGAAAGGACCTTTATATATACCAGTCCCAAGACAGATTTAGACTCATCCAAGATCACATACTGAATAATATGTATTATACGCACATTAGATTAGCCAAATTGGGTAGGTTACCGGATTCCACTTGCACGCGATGTGGCAAAGCAGAAGGGAACATGGTACACACATTTTGGTACTGTGAAAAGGTATCCCCTGTTTGGCAAGAAATTCGATCTAAATTGGACCCCTGGTTGGGGCTCGAAGACCTCTTCACAATTGATGTTTGTCTTCTAGACCGGTACTCTGGTATCCAAGTCAAAGAACGCAGATTCCATATGGCTCTGATAGCTATTATTGTCAAAAAGCTTGTTCTTAACATTGGATGGACCTGTTAACCATCTCCTATAGTGAATGGTCAAATGACATATCTGTTTTTTTTTTTTTTTTAAGAACAGAACGATTAATTGCAGGTTTTCGTAATAACATGATAGGCTTTGACAAAAAATGGCACAAATTGTATGCATTATATTTAAAGTAGGTATGTTGTAACTTAGCTGTATCCAGTGTTATTTTGGTGCTTTTGTTTCAGGTATTTTGACTAAGATGATGATGATGATGATGATGATGATGATGATGATGATGATGATGATGATGATGATGATGTCTCTTTCTCCTCTTTCTATTAATAAATTAAGGCACACCCCTAAGGGGGAGAGGGAGGGCTAGGGGGAATTTTGGTGGGGGAGGGTTATTCAGTTAGTTTTCTTTGTAGGTTTAGTATTTGTTTACTACTGTTGTATATCATGTGTACATTCTTCCATGTGCAAGTGAATTTGTCTTTTCTTTTTAAAAAATTAATAAAAAAAATCTCTGAACTTCAAAAAAAAAAAAAAACTTTGATACCATATCTACGGAACCAATTAACTTTTCAACACCTAAATAGCATAATTAATATCTCTGGGGCATCCCCTTAATACCCTGCAAATTTCATGTCAGAAGACCAAACCGTTTATTTACAGTGCAGTGACAAAGTTTTTAAAACCCTAGTTCGCGAGCTGTCACAATCCCTGCCCGTGAGAAATCCTTGATGGTCAGATTCTGGCCATCTGGTTACAAAGTGACAGTAAAGGATTTTGCTACCTCACAAAGGAGATTGCTTGTGGACTGGGATTTTGTCAGCTCGCAGCCTAGGATTTTGTCAGCTTACTAAAGGGGATTCAAAAATCCAATCCCCTTTCGCGAGCTGACAAAATCCCAGTCAGCAAGCCAATACTCTCTTGTGAGGCAGCAAACTCCTTGACTGTGAATCAGTCCTCGTCCTCGAGAAGGCTGTCTGGTCACAAAGTAGCAGTCAAGGATTTTGCTGCCTCATGAAAGGGGTTTGCTTGTGGACTGGGATTTTGACCGCTTGTGGACTAGGATTTTGTCAACTCACGAAAGAGGATTTAAAAACCCAATCCTCTTTCATGAGCTGATAAAATCCCAGTCCGCAAGCCGATCCTCTTTCGTGAGGCTGCAGAATTCTTGAACGTGAGTCGATCCTCGTCTGCGAGAAGGGCCATCTGGTCACAAAGTGACGGTCAAGGATTTTGCTGCCTCGCGAAAGGGGATCGTCTTGCGGACTAGGATTTTGTCAAATCATGAAAGAGGATCGGACGCGAGTTGTGAAAGAACGTCAGAATTTGAAACTGCCATTTGTTTGGCCAAAACAAAGCAAACCACAGGTATAGGTTTGTAGAGGGTGTTACCCTGAACACAACTCATGCCTTATTGCAACAAGAAGTCACCTGTGGCGGAAGCTACAACATTTTGTTGGGGGGGGGGGGAATGAAAACAAGATGGCGGCTCGCAGGCAAGGAATTTTTCCTCGCAGACTAGGATTTTTTAAAATCCCCTTTCGTGAGCTGACAGAATCCTTGACCGTGAGCCCAGTCTTCTTTCGTAAAACATATATATAAATCTTGAAGTGAACTGAGCATGCTCAGAACCCAAAAATTTAAAATTAAGTAACTTTTGAATGGGTCAGTATTTTTTTCACCAAACCAATGCTGGAGTTATTTGACCCAAACTCTTTCTATGTTCCAAATTTCAGACCAAAACACCAAACGGTGTGGTCACATCACGATGGGCAAAAACTGTCAAAAGTGGTAAACACATTTTTCGGCGCTTCGCAGAAACCATAAGTCTGACCAAAATTCAACTTGGCAAATCGAGATCTGCCATACCAGACTGTGCATTCCAAATTCCGTGCAAATTCATTGAATGGCTGCAAAGTTATTAATGTGCAAAAATTGGGGTTTAACATTAAAGTGCTTACTCAACCCTAACTATAGGGGTGCGACCACACCCCTATAATATATACATGTGTGTGTGTGTGTGTGTGTGTGTGTGTGTGTGTGTGTATGTATATATATATGTGTGTGTGTGTGTGTGTGTGTGTGTGTGTGTGTGTGTATGTGTATGTAAAAAAATGTTTGATAAATCTTAAGTACCCAGTGTGGTCTACATTTCTGCACCAACAGAGAAAATCTTGGATCCAACAGTAAGAAGTTGGTGGTTCCACGGGCCAGAACAAATAAAAGGGTCAATTATTTTACAGTAAGAATAATCAAGGCATGGAGTAAACTGCCACAGGAGGTAGCAGATCTTACTAATGTTTCCAGTTTTAAATAAGAACACACTAGATAAACTATATTACTCAAAACCAAGAATTATATAAATTGGCCCACATGTGGGAAACAGTCTGGATGGTCAGAATGCCTCCTTTTGTCCTACTAACCTTGTAAACCTGGTAAACTTTGCTAATGCACCAGTTAGGGTTGAAGTGACAAAAATAGGGAAATATGGTGTTAGGCTTTCCAACCCTAACACCCCACCCCTGCCCACCAGACAGTAACAGGAAAAAATGTTACTCACCTCTCCTGTGTCTTCGCTAATCAGGCATGGGGTGTGCCTTGGGGTCGTCATCCCTGACACTCACCCCATTTGACCATGAAGGAAGTTGAGATGTGTAGAGTATATGAGAATGGGTTGAGTGTTGGGGCTGACAACATCAGCGAAGACACAGGAGAGCGGTAAAACAGTAATGTTTCCTGTTACTGTCTGTTGGTAGGGGTGTTAGGTTTGGAAACCCTAACACCACATTTCCCTACTTTTGTCACTTCAACCCTAATTAGTGCATTAAATAAGTTTTTATAAAGACTTTCCTTGCTTTTCAGATAGCATAATTTTATCCTCATTTGTTTGTGGGAGTGCAGGGCCCTCTGGACCCTGTGTCTCATCCCTCCTTAGATGTGTACATATATGTTGCTGTGGAAGCTGAGCCCTGCCCTTGCATTTGTGGTAGAACAGGTATGACACTGTCAGCATAGTCTTCTTATTACCTTGCCTCATTAACCCAGTAATGAAAACTTTGAAATCCCCTGCCAAGACGTGATTCCATGCCACTGCATTGCCATTCTGTGCCACAGATATAAAAACACATTTTGGCAAGGGTGTTAAAAATGACAGCTGCCACATCCATGAGGTGATGTAAAAAGATGTACATGTTGACAATTTTGAGTCAAAAATATTTAAAATTGCCAAAGTTATAAGGGAATGTAGTAAAATGTCAATGTATGCACTTAACTTTGGCATTTTTGCATATTTTGACCCCAAAGTCTTTACATAGCGTTCTTATGACCTGACCTGATGAACAAGAGCAGTGAACATTTTCAAATCCCACCCAAAAATTGATTTCACCAAGCGACTGTAAAATTGCTTTTCTGGCCAGTTTTGTGCACTTCCACTACCATTGTTCAATAGGTGGCGTCTTTTATAAAGGCCATGTTGAATATTTGGTGTAAAAACATGAAAAATAGCCAAAGTTATGCATGAAAGTTGAAAACCCCATTGAAATACATTGATTCCCATACGAAAAAGAACTTGTTTCGTATCTCGCCATATGAAATAAGAATCTTGCTTCGTATCACGTGATATGGAACAAGATTTATGTTAAAAAAAAAAAAAATAAATAAATAAATATGTATATATTTTAAGGGATTGTTGAAACGGATAAGAAGTGCAGAATTCAGCTAAGGGGTGTCCCGATAAACAAGCTACATGTGTTGATTCGTCCCCAGACTGTCTTCTCTGGGGGTTTCTTAATTTGAATTTTGAGGCAAAACTGAAAACAGGATTGCCAAACAAAACAGTATTTTCCTCAAATGAAAAAGGATGATGTCAGTATGACAAAAGAATTCCTTTTTTGTTTCATACAGCTATCTTGAGGTGCTTGCTGAACCAATTTATGAACATTTTAAATTGGAATAACCTTGGAACAGAGTAATCATTTTCACCAAACCAACGAAAGGCACATCTGTGAGTCAGCCCCTTTGTACCCTGAAAATTTCAGACCAAAATTCCAAACCATTTGAGCTATAGCGAAATTCAAAGAGATCCCATTGTAACCAATGGGAAGAAAACTAAGTTTTTCACTATACAGATCTTGGAAACTGCACATCAACCAGAACGAAACTTGGTACATTCAGAGATCGATCACACGAGATTGTGCATGCAACTTTTTGTGCAAATCCATTTAACAGTTGCGAAGATATTAAAGTGCAACATTTCAAGTTAATATAGAAACCCCAGTTCAACTCGAATTATAGTGGCGCTACCGCACCACTATAATATGGTATTATTTTCTCATATACCAAACTTTGCCATCATTTTCTCTATATGTTAACATGGCTTAGGAATTTTCCCAGTATACCAGTAACTAAATTTCTCAATTTAAAACTACACGCCTACACTGATTAATTAAAAGTATATACTTAACACTAATAAAAAATATATGCCTACACTGCATTAAACAGTATGAGACAACACTAACACAATTAATACATTCTTAGGAAGCTAGACAAACTAACAGTCGGAAAAAGAATCTGGAAAAAAGACACATAAACAAAACCCTCCCAAACCAGAAATCCCCTTACACTCAACTACACATCATTACCCCCTTGCTGCAAGATGCGTTTGGGTGCCATAACATGGATCACAAATGAGCTCTCCATAAAATGACCACCCCAACATATTATATTCAGCAAATTGGGCTTGTGGCCTTATAAACCTAATTAGCTCCCTCTTTGGGTATACATCCTCGTATACCACCCTTACCTGTTATTTATTCTAGATGTAATCTATCAGATATACAAACATAAGAAAGAGTCTGCTGAGAAAGGCCATTCGGTCTATTGAATCTGCTCAGGTTGCAGGGTCCTCTGCTTATGCTATTGACCCTGTCCCCTCCAAGCCCCAGGTTTTCCCCTTATGCTTATCCCAAGCCCTCTTAAAACTGCTCACAGACTTCATTGAGACCACTTCCTGCAGCAGCACATTCCACTTGACCACCACCCTCTGTGTGAGGAAATGCTTCCTAAACCTCCCCCTTCTAGCTTTAGACTATGACCCCTCATGGTCGACTGCCCCTTAGCTTGATGAGACCCTCCCCATCCTCCCTATTTATCCCCTTCAAGTATCTGAAGGTCTTTATCATGCCCCCTCTCTCCCTCCTCTTCTCTAGTGAGTACATCCTCAGATCCCCCCCCACCTCTCCTCATAAGACATACCCTGGTGACCCGCGATCATCTTAGTTGCTCTCCTCTGGACCTTCTCCAGTAGGTTGACATCCTTCTTAATGTATGGATACCAGTATCTTACTCCGTACTCCAGATACGGTCTCACCAGCGACCTGTATAAAGGCAGTAAAACTTTCTTCTGCCTTCTGCTGGTTCCCCTGGTTGTACACCTCAGCATCCTGTTTGCATTTGCTGCTGCCCTTTTGCACTGTGAGGAGTGCTTCAGGTTGCTAGTTATCACTCCCAGATTCAATTCCTCCTCTGTTGTTGCTACCCAGACTCTATCCTTGGGTTCCTGGCTCCATCGTGCATGACTTTGCACTTCTTGGCATTGAAGCCAAGCTGCCAGATCCCAGATCATCTCCCAAGTTTTCTGAGGTCCTTCCGCAGGTCTTACGTCCCTTCCACTGTGTCCACCCTTCTAAAGAGTTTGGTGTCATCCACAAAAAGGCACATTTTGCCCTTTATGCCCTCCCCAGTGTCACTGATGTAGACATTGAACAGTACTGGCCCCAGTACCAAGCCCTGCGGGATCCCGCTGATGACTACCCTGGTGTTGGATGATTCTCCCCCGACCACCACCCTCTGAGTCCTGTCTCTCAGCCAGCTTTCTACACACCTGGTCATTTTCTCCCCAACCCCGAGATTCACCAGTTTCCTGATCAACCTCTTGTGGGTTACAGAGTCAGGGGCCTTGCTGAAGTCCAGGCAAAGGATGTCCACCGCCTGGCCCATCTATTGCCCTGTTGACTCAGTTAAAGAAGTCTGTTAGGTTAGTTTGGCATGATCTTTCTCTCACAAATCCATGCTGTCTGTCATCCTGGAGACCATTCTCCTCCGAATAACTTCACAACCTTTCCTTAAGAATGGTTTTCATGAGCTTGCATATAATTGAGGTCAGACTGACCAGCCTGTAGTTCCCTTGGTCATCTCTGGAACTGCTTTTGTGGACTGGCGCCATGTGTGGCATTCTGCAGTCCTGTGGCACCACACCCGATTCCGGGGAACTATTGAAAAAGTCTGCCAGCGGCCTGCAACCTCCTCTGCCAGCTCCCTTAGTACCCTTGGGTTTATGCTGTCTGGTCCAGGTGATGTGTCCACCTTTAATGCTAGCAGCCCCTCCCTCACTGTATTCTCCTGTATCACCTCTGTGTCCCCTCCCCTTTCCCTCCTGATGGCACTGGTCTGTGTCTCTTCCCCCCTCCCCCCGTGAAGATGGAGCAGAAGTATTTGTTCAGTACCTCTACCTTTCCTCCATTCTCATCTATCGAACCATCCCCTTACCTAAGCCTAGCTATCCCATCCTTCTTGTCCCATTTTACCCTTATGTAACAAAAGAAGGCCTTTTCTCCCTTCTTGATCTCTTCAGCTATTTGGAGTTCATTTTGCCTTAACCTGCTGGAATACCCTGCATGCCACCTTGGCCAACTTCAGGTAATTTTCTTTGTCCACCGCACCTTGCAGTCTTCCTGTATCTCTTGTAGGCTGACCTTGTTCCTCATTGCCCGGGCAGCCTTAGAGCTGAACGAGCTGGGTGCTTTGGCCCGATTTCTTCCCCCTGAGCCTAACACACCCTGCTGTGGCAGCCAGTATTGCCTCTTTGATCCATTTTTTGGTCCATCCCATATCCACTTGGATGCCCTCTAGGTGTGTTCTTATCACCTCGTCCATCTTCCTGAGGTCCGCCCTTCTGATAGCCAGGATTTTGTTGTTAGTGGGGATGCTTTCCCTGCCTATATCCAACTTGAACCACACTGTGCTGTGGTTGCTACCACTCTGGGGTTTCTTGACCATTCTCTTGTAAACACTTGGTCAAGGATTGCCCCCTCCCTGGTGGGCTCAGTGATCCCTGTGTCAAGAACCTACTCTGTCGCATCCAGGAACACCTGACTCCTGGCACAGGATGTGGCTGGTATGCCTCCATCCGCCTTGGGCAGATTAAAGTCCTCCACCACTACTCCCACCTCTCCCTTCCTTGCAGCTTCCGTCAACTGTGAACTTGGCTCTTGGTCCCTTTCTTCCTCCTCCTCCTCCTCTCCCTGGTTGGGTGGTCTACCTGTCCTCCCTCTATTGGACTGTAGCTGAATCCATCGTGCTTCCATCCCCCCCCCATCTCCTCCCTTGCGCATTTTATCCCCTCCAATATGTGCCACTACCTCTTTGCCTATGGCCCCGTCTCAGTCTCTTCTGTATATAACTTGTGTCCCTGTGTGTGTGTGTCTGTTATGCTGGTGTGGTCGCACCACTGTAGTTAGGGTTGAACAGGACTTTCTATGTTAAACCCCAAATTTTGTACTTTAATTACTTTGCAACCGTTCAACAGATTTGCATGGAATTTTACATGTGCGGTCTTGTGAGGGTAGATCTCATGATTTGCCAACTTTCATTCTAGTCAGATATGCGGATTTCGAGATGCAGATAGTGGAAAAAATGTTAAATCAGTTTTTTGCCTTTTTTTTTTTGTCATTGCCTTGCACCAAGATGATGTAGAATTTTTATTTGAAATTTTCAGGTAGAAAGAGCTTGGCCTACAGATGTGTTTTTTTGCTTGTTTTGGTGAAAAAAATATTAATCCATTCAAAAGGTATTACAATTTTTAAAATTTCACTTTCAGTCAATGGGCAGTACAGTCTTTTGGATAGCTGCTTGGAACGAAAAAACAATTTGTTCATACAAAAAAAGGAAATTTTTTTGTTTGGGGTCAATCCTTTTTTGTGAGGAAAAATTCCTTTTTTTGTTTTCCGCCACCTTGATTTTTTTTTTTTAAATAAATTTTTAGAAAACCCACAAAATGACATTCTGCAGACACACCAATACATGTATCTTGCTCATTGGGGCTTTGTTAGGTGGATTCTGCAGTTATCTGGTGGAAAAATGACCCTGCTTTTTTCAGGAGTCTTTTTTTCATTAATGTGAAAAAGGATGTCTTGATACAAAACAGGATTTCAGACTTCGTTTTTCTTCTTTTTTTCTTTCATCGTTTTGTGTTCAAATCAAATAAGAAACATTGTGAAAAAGGATTTCAGCCTTATTTTTCCCTTGATTCTTTTTTTGTGACCAGGGATCTGTTTTCATTTGATATTTTTATTCAGACAAAAAAGGACCCTTTGACATGAATGGATTTCATTATTTTTTTTTTCGTGATATTTTCTTTAAAATGAAAAAGGATGCTTTCTCACAGAAAAGGATTTTGGACTTCGTTTTTTGCTGATTTTCTTTTTTCGTTTGAAGGAATCCTTTTTTCATTTGATATGGAAAATGATTCCTTCAGTTGGGGGGGCCTTTTCCGAGCTGTCCCATAATTTTAATGCATTTCCGTGGTGTCTAGTGACACCCCCCACCCTTCCATCGATGTCCCCCTAATGTTTTCCATTTTCCCCCTGGTGTCTAGTGGCTCCCCCCACCCTCTGATTACCATCCCTGTATTTTTATTTCATTTATATTTATTTTATGTATTTATCCCTAGTGCCTGAAGGCACTCTCCAATTGCTGTCATCCTATGTTTTAACATTTTCCCTGGTGTCTAGTGGTACCCTCCCACCCTCTGATCCCCAGTCCGGTATTTTAAAGCCTGTAATAAAGAAAACCTTCTCTCAATGTCTAAAGTCCCTCGCCAGTGTGACCAACCTGTACCCCACACACACACACACACACACACACACACACACACACACACACACACCTGAACAAGTCCCAGGGTGAAGATCCACTCTCCGATGGAAGATGCACCTTGCTGCTGCAACCGCCGACTGCTATATGACAGACTAATGGAAGTGAGTTTCAGTGTATTTTGTGACGCTCTGCCCCTGCTTCTGGTTACCTGTATGATATTTATCTTATAAATAAATGGTCTGTGTATGAAATGTCAGTATGCGAGAGATTTGGCCTTTAACTTTCAAGGTCAGTAGCTGAAACCACAGGATTTTGTAAAACAGACTGGAAGAACCAGTTAATGAAGACTTCCTTACAGAAGGGTATTTTATTACCTTTGTATGACCTGCCCATGCCTTTGAAATTGAAACTAAATGCAAGTTTTATGGTTCCTGCAGGAAAAAGGCAGATTGCTAGCAGAAGTGTGTGTGAAGAGTCATAAAATCCCTCAGCTCACACTAGCACAGATAATTAGCCTAAGGGGACATGAGTGTGGAATTAAGTTCAATGAGAAATGTTTAATTAAAGATGGTCATATTTGGGAAATGGCTAGTTACAGATTTTTCAAAGCAATGACTCATCCTCAGAGACACTTATGTCAGAAATTATCTAAGGGAGGCTCTAGCTGACATCATCAAAAGGGGTGGGGACAGATAGAGGTAAAAATGAAACATTGTATATGGGATTGTGACATGAGTCTAGACTCTTGACTGGGAAAGCACTTAGAAAGATAATAGAAAGAAATGAAGTCTTTGTGGTAGGGGTGTTTTGTCTGTAACTTCCTTTTTGTTTTACAGGATTGTAAGGTGTATGGTATATTGTTCTGTGTTTAATTTTACCATTTTATCATGTTTTAGTAAACAACCATTTCTTTAAAATACTGCCTGGGTGTCTTCTCAGTTTCTTTTTGCATTTGATGTATATGGGGTTAAGTCTGACAGCTGTTAAAAGGCTCGATAGTGTTACTAAACTTAGTAAAGATAAGAATATACTGAAGGTCTCTTACAGAGTTTTAAGGGTTCATTTTGAAGACTTTACTGGGTGCCCCAGGCGAAAGATTGTACTGCAGTCCCGAAGAGGGTACATCTCTGAGCCTGTAATTGGGTATGTTAGCATAAGGTTTACAGTTTGAATCCCTCCAGAATTTGAGGCTAACAGATGATTTGGACCCAAAGCAGACAGGAGGGTTACCCTGGCTGTTAACCTGATCACACTATTGCACTCTGAGGTTGGCACTGTGGGAGCAGAGGGCCTGACCTGTGGAGTGCGTTTGTGACATACAGTATTTCAATGAGGTTTTCAACTTTGAGGCATAACTTTGTCATTTTTGCATATTTGTTTCACCAGATTTTCAACATGGCTTCCTGGAAACCCCACCTCATGAACAGTGTTGGTAGACCCAGACCACTTAGGACTGGCCCCTTCCATGCTGGCTGTGCCCTCAAACAGTCTTCAGCCACTTTTTCTCCTTTCTCTTCCTCCCCCTCCCCCACTCCTGTCCCATCCTCTTCCTCATTGGACCTCTAGCTGCTACTGCGGTCTTTCACCCCCAGCTTACCAACTGTCTCTCCTGACTCCTCCTCCTCCTTACTGCATCCTCCTCCTCCTCTTTGTACACCCCCACCCCTACCTCATTTTATGTTTCATTATGCAACACCCTCCTACGATATTAGATTGCAAGCCACACAGGCAGCCAGCCCCTCACTGCTCACTATACCGTTGACAGCCCTTCAAAAAAAAAAAAGAAGTAATCTTTAGAACTGTGTAGTCTCTAGCTCATTGTATATTTTCTCTTTATGTAATTATCCTCTAACTTGCCTCTGTAAAGTGATGTTTTTTGCTCATCATTAGTAGCTCCCTGGGTCGCACCTGGAAACGAGCCATGGCTCAGTGTGCCTATCCCAGTTACCAAGATTTTAAATAAATAAAATTATGCAAATCTGGCCCAGAAAGCGATTTTGCAGTTGGTTGGCGAAATCATCGTTCAGTCAGGATTTGAACATTTTCACCAGCATTGTTCATGAGGTGGGATCATAAGAAGGGTATGCTGAAAATTTTGGGTACAGATATGTAAATATGCCAAAGTTATGTGCATCCATTCAAATTTTGCTACACTGGCTCTTAACTTTCGCAATTCGACCCCAGAGTTTCTACATATCTTTTTAATACCACCTCATGAATGTGACAGCTGTCATTTTTCAAA
Organism: Neoceratodus forsteri; assembly: GCA_016271365.2. Taxonomy (NCBI): domain Eukaryota; kingdom Metazoa; phylum Chordata; order Ceratodontiformes; family Ceratodontidae; genus Neoceratodus; species Neoceratodus forsteri. Next base: position 629,452,257 of record CM028136.1, read on the forward strand.
TCCTGGGCAAAATGTGTATTCACACCTGTAGCGTGGAATGATGTTGCAGAGGTGCAGAATCACCTTTTACCGGCAATTTGGAAACGTCCAGTACTGCATATATGGGGTGGGATAAAAAGAGGGCTATGCTGACAGTTTGGTTGCTGGGCTTTCATAGCAAGGTACATATACACATTTATGGAGGGATGGGGGCACAGGGTCCATAGGGCCCTGCACTCCCACAAGCAAATAAGAATACAATTGCACTATCTGAAGAATTACGGCTGGATGGGAGGCTCCCACAGGGAAATAAGGATATGATTGTACCATCTCAAAAGTAAAGAAATTAATTGCAAAAAACTTTATTAATGCACTAGTTAGGGTTAAAGTGAAAAAAGTAGGTAAATGTAGTGTTCCAGTCCCTACCCTACAGGCAGCAGATCGGCCGTTGGGTGTGCCTTGGGATTGTCGAGCCTAACGCTCACCCCATTCTCATACACTGTATGCATATCAGCTTATTTACTGTTAGACTGGGGTGAGCGTTAGGCTTGACAAAACCCCAAGGCACCTCCACACTTGATTTGCTGCCTGCAGGGTAGGAAAGAAGTAAGGAAACCTCTAACGCCACATTTCCTACTTTTTTCGCTTTACCCCTAACTAGTGCATTAACAGTTTTTTGCAATGGAAAAATCCTGTGTGTGTGTGTGTGTGTGTGTGTGTGTGTGTGTGTGTATATGTGTATGTATATGTATATGTGTGTGTGTGTGTGTGTGTGTGTGTGTGTGTGTGTATATGTATGTAAATGTATATGTGTGTGTATGTATATGTATGTGTGTGTGTGTGTGTATATGTATGTAAATGTATATGTGTGTATGTATATGTATTTGTGTGTGTGTGTGTGTGTGTGTGTGTGTATGAGCCACACACCTGTATCTCGAGTCTTGGCAAATCAGGCCTGGGGTCTTCTTTTGGGTTCTCAACCCTAATACCCCCACCCCCCACCACCAGTTCCATCAGCAGATAAGGTCAGATGTGCAGACTATGAGAATGGAGTGAGTGTTAGGACTGATAACCACAAGGAAGACCCCAGGCCTGATTTGCCAGGATTCAGGACAGCCAGAACCGTAACGTTTTTTCTTTTGCAGCTTGCAGGGTGGGGGTGGGATGAACCCAATTTTCCCTACTTTTGTTATTTTAATCCTAACCGGTACATTAATTACATTTTTTTGCAATGAATTTCCTTATTTTCTTTGAGATAGTAGAATCGTATTATCATTCGTGCAGGTCCTGTTTGGAACCTGTGTGAACATATCCATGTGATTACGGAAGCGCAGGGCTCTCTGGGCCCTGTGCTTCTGTTGCTCCAGAAAAGCAATTTATGTGCTTCTTTGTAATTTTTTTTTTCTTTGTAGGGATGGACCATTTTCAGTTCATGTATCTTATGGGCTTAATGTTGTAGTAGTCATCAAGACCTTTCAGTTGATATAGATTAACTACAAAGATTGACAGAGTTACAGCTTGTTAAAGTTGCAGAGGTTTTCCTATGGGAATTGTAATTTTTTTTCATTTTATGTGTGTTTTTTTTTTCCCCATAATATAACCCTAAAACTTTTTTTTTTTTTTTTGGGGGGGCTGTTATATGTTTTGTAGTACTCATTAGAGAAATTTCTCATGCTAGCGATGACAAAAAACTCAAGCAACAAAAGCCCCCCAATTCCCCCCTTCATTTTTAAGCTATCCATATCTCTGAATCCGTAGCCGACCAGAACAAAACTTTGGCAGGTTGAGACCTGGCCCATGAGACCACTCATGCAAAATTTCGAGCAAATCTGTTGAGCAGTGGCAAAGCTATTGATCTACAAAGTTTGGAGTTTAACTTTAAACATTCTACTCAACCCTAACTATAATGGCGCTATTGCGCCACTCTGTGTATGTAAATCTATAGACATGCAGAGGCGTAACTTTGTTTTGAATATGCCATTTATACATATTAATAGGGTGAAGGGGACCAAGTCTGCCATGTGATGCCCCTTGCTTCATAAGCAGGCATGATTAAGTAGTGAGCAGTTGATTTTTGAGTGAGGAGGCAGTACGATAGCGCACATATTGCAAAGTCGAGTGAATTATGACAGTCCTACATCCCCCTCACAATGAAGAAGAAACATGTCCTGGTTTACACCTCCTATGTTCAAATGTAAAGCATACACATTAGCTTTTTTCAGCTCTAATTATTTTGACTTTCCTGTTCTGATTAGAATGCTGCATGAATATACTGTAATGTCATCGAAAATTGTTTTGATTTTGCATTACCTCGTACCCTGTTGTAGGTTATTGTGTACTTCAAGTGCTATGATTAGAATGCTATACTGGATGTCATTAAGCATTATTTCAGCTGCTCTCATATTGGTTAAACACAGCACTTTTACCTTTTTAATCTGTTATCTTTGTGACATAGCTAACGTCGTGTTATTTTGGTAGTATGTCCATCAACAAAGAACTCCATTTATCTGGCAAAATATATTCTCGCTGATGTGATATAAAATGCATTTTAACGTCTAGCCATACATATCAGTAAATTTAAGCTGCATTTTTTTTTTCTGTTAGGAGAAGCTTGCACTAAAGAAAAAACGAAAAAAAGAGCGAGAGGCGCTAGGTGATAAGGTAAGGTAATTTCACTAGGCTAAGTGCTCCTGACAGATGTTTTACCTCTTTTACGAGTCTCCCTTCTTATCACTTCTTGTACTATCAGAGTCCTTGAGGCAAGGCTTTTTTTTTTTTTGGTGTATATTTTCTTTATGCCCCCACTTTCTGGCTACCTGAACTCTCTCCAGTGCAGTCACTCAGATTGGCCAGTTCCCGCCCTGCCTGAAGTCCCCCAGTCCTACCTTCCAGCTTGGGCCCATCTCCACTCCACACTTCGGGTCGCCTGACACTCCCCCCGGGCTCAGCCCTTCCGAGGTGGGACCGCCGACTCTTCTTGGTCCTCTGTCTAGAATCTAGTGGAGCAGGGCATGGAGGGACAACCGGAAGCAGGCTTGTGAGACATGGTATTGGGCATGGAGGCCTTCCACTGGACCCACCTTCGCCTACCAGGAGCCAGGGCTTTTTCTGTTTTCATCCCTCCCCTTTGACGCAGACATGCAATGCACTCCAACACAGGTGTATGCGTTACTGCATATGCCCACAGGAATGCTGCCACCACCAGTCCCTTCTGAGGATCCCGTAGGACTGTGGTACCTCCAGTCTCCACTAGGAGTTGTCCAAGCCAGGGATCTGTGCCCCCCCCCCTCCCATAAGAGGAGAGCAGTCCTCCAGATGCTCAGTCCTCTCCTCCCCATCCGACCCCCAGCTCCCCAACCTGGGTTGTTGGCATGGTGTAAGGTGTAGCATCCAGTGCCTCAACTGTCCGTGTCACTGGGCCGACTGAGGCAAGGTTTTTTTGATCTGTTTTTACAATGGAATCTTATGTGAACGTGTTGTATGTCTAAGTTGAAAGTCCCCCCCTAGTCAAAGAAGGTCACAATTTGTATGTGTTCTTGGAAGCTGTGAACTGTGCAGACAAAGGCATTATTACAATGAAAAAATGACAGCATAAGGACCAGTCTGTGGTGGTGGGCAGGCATGACATCTGGATGGATGCTAGCCTTCTCTGGAGTTGGTGGTGACTTCTTATGGTTAGGGATGTAAGTTTGTCATGGATGAGGTTTTATTGACTCATTGTTTATTCATGAAATCATTAGTAAACAGTAGTAAATGTTGTGGCACTGTCATCATTGCTACATTCTGATGACACTAGTGAAAGTCATGGAAGTCCTGAATAAAGATCAAACGTCATGGAATCAATGATGTGTATGACTGCCATGACAAACTTACATCCCTACTTGTGGCAGTGCATGACTGATTCCCCCGTGGTTTATGGGAGCAGAGCAACAATTTTGCAGCTGTAAAATGGGTGGGCGATGATTCCACTCCTGCTTCTACCTATCTGACCAGTACCAGTTGGCCCTTGAGGAGTATTCCCTCTCCCCATTCCTCATGATTAGTGCAGGAGTTCCACAGGGCTCTGTTCTTGGCTTCATTCTGTTTACCATCCTCTTAAATGATTCCCTCAAAGTCTGCTCCTCTGCTCACATTCACATGTATGTGGCTGACTCTGTACTCTGTCGCTCCACGCTGTCAGTGGAGAGGTAATACATATGGCTAATGAGGTCCTTCACTGGCAAGTGGTACAGCCCAAGCTGTCAATCTGCATAGAATCCTGAGCATAGGTTTTCAGTGGACCTTTAGCCCCATATCTGGAAGTGGATGTCGGGATTTCAACAACGTCCAGCACTAGTTCTGCACAAGCCCAGCACTTGCTCAGTGCTAAGAAGACTGTCTCCATGACTGTTGGTAGTAGAGGCTGGCCAGGCTCTCCAGCTCTCTGACCTTCAGAACCCTAGATGGCTGTGTTGGATGTCATGTTTCTTCAGATAACTAAATTAACACCTTGTGTTTTCCAAGCACAGAGATGCCATCTACTGGAGATGCCTCCCAAAACTAGTTGCACTGCCAGGAAACAGGCCATTAAGAGACAGACAGTTGTTTATAAAAAAAAAAAAATAAATAAAAAAAAAAAATTTTCAAATCTACAACAAAACAAAGTACAGGTCAATAGTTTTCTAGTAAAATCAAAAAGCAACTTGAGAAAAAAGATCAGCTTATAATGTAATGAGCCATGATCATAACAAATGTAACAGACCAATATAAAAGAATTGCTTATCAGTAAAAAAGTGATTAAAAAGAGGAAAATGGAATCTAAAATCACACACCTAAAGGACAACGGGAAATCATTCATTACTTATGTTAATAACAAAAAAGTAGACCGGTCAGTGGGGCCATTAAAAAAAAAAAAAAAAAAAAAGTTATTGAAATAATGGAACCTAAACAAATGCCCAGTGTTATTAGCGAGTACTTTTGCTCAGTATACAACTCCAAGGATAAAATAAAACCAATTAATAAAGAGTATAACAACCACAAAAGTCAGATTCATGATTCCAGGATGGATAATATAATTCACACAGCAGAGGTCAAACTACTGCTAGAAAAGATCAATATAAACAAATCCGCTGGGCCAGATGAATTGCAGCCAAGGCTCCCAAGAGAGAAGAGACTGGATAGCAGCACCTCTTGCCCCCTTATTCAGTAGATCCATTGAGACTGGAGAGGTACCAGATAACTGGAAAAGGGCGACAGTCCTACCGATTTCATAAAAAGGAATAAATCTAACCCATCCAATTATAGATCGACAAGTCTTGCATCACTCGCAAGTAAGATAATGGAAACCATTATCAAAAATAGGATAGAACTGGATCTTAAAAACAAAAATATAACTGACCCAAACCAGCATGGATTTAGAAAGAATAGGTCATGAGCTACTAATATGCTAGTATTTTATGAAAAAGTCTGTCTGGCACTATTCAAAAATAAACAGTTGACATTGTGTACCTCTGTTTTGCAGAAGGCATTCGACAACATCGCACACAATATTTTTTTATATATTTTTTTCTAACTTTATGCGCCAGCTTACCAAGGCATCTCTGAGGCACCCTCTCGACACTGGCCCTTCTACTTCTCTCCATGGCAGGCCATCTCCGGATCTCCCCTCACTCAAGGGACTTCCGACTGCCCCCGATCACCCCCCTGGGGCAGGGCCCGCCTCTCCCGTGGCAACATTTGTCTGAAATTAGAGGGCCTGTCCCACTCGTGAAGTCAGGCATGGATCTCTAATGTGGCCTGCTGGAAACTGGGGATGTGAGGGAGGTCCCTGGGTTCCTTGTCGCCTCCTCGGCAAGCCAGGCGTTTTTCCTTGATGTTTCTCCCCACCCCATCCCTCATGGTGGAGCTTGGATGTGCAATGACATCCAGCATCCGCCAAGCTCCACCCTTGGCATACGGCTGCGGTGCATTGTGGCTTCCCCCAGCTGTTGCCAGAGGGCGCGCGAGAGCGACGCATATCCCTACTACCCCCTGGGAAAGGAGAGCTGTCCTCCGGGTGCTCAATCCTTTCCCACCCTTGCCAACCCCCGGCGTCCCGGGCTCGTTCCTGAACCCGGGTCACCGGCGTAGCACGAGGTAAGGCGACTAGTGCCTTAACCCTCAGTGCCACCGGGCTGGCTACCACACAATATTTTGATAAAAAAAAAAAAAAAAAAAAAACTATCTGAATTGGATATGGATAGAGTAATAGTAACCTGGATTACAAATTGGCTGCATAACAGGTCACATGCTAGGCTGTAAGAATCAGAGATAAGAGGAGTAACAAATGGGGTGCCGCAGGGTGCGGTACTGAGCCACGTCCTGTTTAACCTGTTCATTTGCCATCTAGAAAAAGGTACATCAAACTGGACAGCAACACTTGCCGATGACTCCAAACTGGGAGCAGTGGTCAGTAATACAGAGAAGATAGTAAGTTTATCTTAAAACTATGGAACAATGGGCACAAAAGAATTTTAACCCTGATAAATGTGTAGTGTTGCATCTGGGCAGAAACAACACTCGTCGTATAGTCTATTGAAGAACTTAGAAACAGAAATAATGTGTGAGTCTTGATAAACAAGGACCTTAAGCTTAGTGAACACTGCAATAAGGTTATAAAAAAATCAAAAACTGTTCTACATTGAATAAAAAAAACGCATGTATTTCAAGGGATAGGAATTGCATACGCTCACTACGTACAGCCTATATAAGACCACATTTGGACTACTGCTCCACTTTCTGGAGCCCTAACTTAGAGAGGTATCAACAGTTTGGAGGGGGTTCAGCATAGAACCACTAAGATGGTAGCAGGGCTGAGAGATGAGACTTATGAGGAAAGGTTGGATGAACTGGGTTTGTATACACTGGAGATGAGACGAAAGAGAGGCGATGTGTTACAGGTAATATAAAATTACAAAAGATAATGAACTAATGAACAGAATGGGTTTAAGAATACATATAAATAAGAATGACTTGCGCTGCCATACACAGCAAATCCTAATGCAACACTGTACAAAAAACATAAGGAGAGGCTTTTTTACATATAGGGCAATACAAGGTTGGAACTCTCTTCCTAGAGAAGTGGTATCATCGGGTTCTATAGAAATATTCAAGAAAAGACTTGACAAATATTTTTTCAACAAATGGTAAAGATAGCCCCACACACACTTGGAGACGGGCCCGATGGGCTAAATGCATACTCCTGTCTTACAAACTCGGCATAATATAGAACAAATCATGCATCCTATCCCATGTATGTCAGTAGATTAGTCTCAAAATTATCCTCTCAACATTTGATCATGGGGACATGATCTACAGTGCATCGCTTGGCTTGGGTTCAGGAGACAGTGTAGTGGTTAAGGGCACTGAGCTGCAAACCTGGGTTTGAATCCCATCAACCCCCACTTGCATTCTGTGTGACCCCGAGCAAGTCACTTAACTTCCTTGTGCTCCCAGGTCACACCTGGAAACAAACTCTGGCTTAATGTGCCTTTCCTGGTTAAACAGTTTCCTCTTTCCCATTCCCCTTGACCAGACTAGATCCCTTTGTTATAAACTGCTCTCCCTACACTCACCACAAGGGATAAAATAAGCGGGTTCACATCGCAATTTGCAACCCAAGAATTGGGAATGCGAGTCAACTGTCTGCAAGATTAGCAGTGACTGCTAATCATGTAAAATGGCTGTCCCCCTAGTTATTTTAGTTTTTCCTGGTGTCTAGTAGCCTCTGCCGATCGCCGTCCCCGTA